>CM067521.1:14306490-14481490 GCA_034509495.1 Acestrorhynchus altus
CATGGATGAAAATGTAGTCTTTCAGATTGCTTATTTCATTTTCTCTGTTGCTGTACCGCACAGCTCACATAACTGGGTTGATCAGAGACCATCTTTGTACGAAACATTTCCTCTTTTTTGAGATAAAAAAAAATAGTAATTCAAAATTGTGTACATCACTGTTTGCTTTTATAATCAATATTCAGTGCATGCATGTGGGATTTGCATAATATAAAAATCTGTAATATTAATTAATTATGAATAAATGCGCATATCCCTACCTTGTGCTCAACGACTCTGTGTATCCTGACCTGGAAGTGGGTAGGAAGATGGGTGGGTGGGTTGTATTGTGTTGAGACCACACATATGCCCTTCACCATTAGGTCAGCCGTTACTCAGCATTTATCTCTGATATTCATTGTAATGGTTTTGTTCCTCTTGAAGAACCACTGGATGCATGTTGGGTCTAAAAAAGGTATCTGGTCAGTGTTGCTGATAACAGCAAATGCTTTCAAGGTTGTGTTTTATTAAAGTGATTGTTTCTCTGTTCTTTCCAGGTACCTCTTTCCACAGCAGCTGCTGTTTCGACACTTCTGGACACCGCAGCAGCAGCGGACGTTTCAGATGATCACTGATGCAAAGCGCTTCAAACACCAAGCAGAGGTTCTGAAAAGTATTGTTTGGAGAATCTCGCAAGTCAGCGAGCACCCCAGACGTACTTTGCTCTTGAGTCTGTGTAAAAAGGTGCCTTTGGAATTTGTTTAAAAAATAATTATGGTTTGAGTGGTTTGTTGTAATTCTGGACAAATGTACCAGAATTTTTCACAGTGGTGGTGAATTGATCAGATGTAGTTGTGGGCAAAATGACAGTAACATGATTTTTTTTTTATCATTATTGTGATCCATTTTTTCATCATTATACACAGTATGCATTGATCAGGTGCACATTTGATTACAGAGTAATTAGTGCCGTTTTTTGGATTAAGTGATGCATATTTTCATTATAAATCATTGTAGTCCGTATTGAATAGCACTTTTAGGAATCTGGCGCTATTAATGCATTTGTCTGCATGTCAAAATATCACAATTAATATTGTGTATTGTAAACTTATCTTTAAATATTGGTTATTTGGAGTTTAAATATATAATATCCCATATATGTATTCTACAAATATAGTATTTGTTGTACCATAGGTCCAAAATGAGGCCCACCCAAGTGTTTCAGAGATCTGTGCTGTACGTGAGGTGTTCTCCAGCTCTCCTCTGGGACTGCAGTTTTTGAAACCAAATCATTTGGTCAGTGTTTGACATATTCATATATACACCCTTGTGTACCTCTTTCCATTCAGCCTTGTTACTTGTTTCTTCTCATTTCGTTCCTCTTCCCAATTTTCCACCTCTTTGTTTCTCATATTACCTTTCATCTAGAGATCTTTGGGCTCTCAGTTTCCTGTAATGGTGTGGTTGCCTTCTTTCCTGTTGCGGAGGCGTCTCGCCACAAAAGCCCTGGACCTGCTATATCTGGATCGAGCTTTGGGCTCTCTGGGCCTTGATCAACTCAGTGAGGAAGAAACAAGACGGGTCAGCAAAACCAGCTCTCCTACATTGTACAAGTTGCCTTTGTAGAACTGCTGCTTTCTCATAAGTATTAATCATTACACAGAAAACGATCTTGTGAATGTCCACAACAGTTAAAGTTGTGAGGTATTTATTTGGGTTTGCTCAATGTACTCATAGCAAGGTGAACCGAGTGATTAAGTTTGAGAAAAGAATGATAATGGATGGATACCAGATAGATGAGTCATTCAATTTCTTAAGTTGCACATTCAACATTTTTCAAACTACAGTGTTGAGTGTGTACTGGAAATACACCCAGTGCTGTGGGTGCTAATGCTTATGACCGGCGGCATCTGGAAAGAATTGCCCTCGTGAACAGACAAATGACTAGCAGATCGCTACTAATCACATCCACATTCAGTGCAGGAGCACTGCTCACACATTCTACAGGATAGTGCATCATTCCTTAGGTTCCAGGGGAAATGGCAACAGTATCAATATATCGTAACGCTATATCACAACCATTAACCGGTGGTCGGTTATTGCGGTTTGAAAACCTCACGTTATAAAATGTAGAGAGTCAAATAGCATTAACTACAGGCTTCCAGATACAGAGCAGGTGGTAGGAAATGTGAGGTTTCATCATATTTTGTTTTTTATACGAGCAAAGAAACATTACACCTTATGAGTCACGTTTGTTCCCACCATCCACCTGTAATGGTTTGTCTGTTTTAAATTTCCAGGATAACTCCAAGATCATCCAGGACAATCCAAATATGTAAATGTCTGGAAATTGATCTTTACCTTCAATGTCATTGCACATTAATTGTGTTCCTCCTAAAACCTGTTGATTTCAGATTGTGTATTTGTGCATAATTTTGTCAATACCACAATAATAATAATAACCATGATTATTTTGGCCATGATTATCGTGGGGAATTAGAGTTTTGAGAAAAGTTGTGGTATAAAAATTGTTTTTAAAATTGCATATGAGATACAGTTTTTATGTAGCAGAAAATAGTAGAACATATGTTCAGGTAGGCCACTATTTTACCATCAGCACTTATTAAAAGATACATGTAGGATCTTTGGTAGGTTGTGATAGTAGGTAGAAAAAGAGAGATGCTCTGGGGAGTCTTAATTGTAACCATAACATTTTGCTTCCCCAACAGGCCTGTGACCTTCGTGGGCTGAGGTCCAGCCCTCTTAGTTCAAGTCAATGTAGAGAGTGGCTTCAACAGTGGCTCCAATTTTCAGCACAAGTCAAAGGTAATCCTCATATGATTACATGTAAATGCAGTATTTAAAGGTACACTTGGTCAACCAACACCCTGAAGCAATCATTGACCATCTTTTTTGACTATCTAAAGTAAAAGGAATCATCTCTCAGATCCTTGTTTTGACCTCTTTCCATTTCTTCTTGTTCCTTAGAATCAGAAACCTCACTGCTGCTGCACGGCATGGCAATCTTATCACTCAGCTACCCCCCAAAATGGGCGAAGAACGGTCCTGCATGGTCACGTCACCCTCCTGTTTACAAATAAGATTTCATTTTGAAAACAGCCTTCACTTATACAGTACTGTAGAGAGGTTTAAGGCCCCTGAACATGTTGAATGCATTTCTCTCAGCAATAAGAGTTTATACTGTAAAATTGTATATAATTTTAGAACTGATGCAGGTAAACTTAAATACAAAGAGGAAAAAGAATTTCTCATTGTGAAGAAATTAGTTGAGATATTGTGAGCTAGTCTAAAGAACAAAGTTTGCAGAATTTTTCTGGATGCCCCAGGTGGCTTCCATGAGGAGAGTTCTGGAGATATTCTAATGAAGACAGTGATATAAAACCAGGACTGGGCGATATGAAGAAAAAAAAAATCATATCCTGATATATTTTATGTTTACTGGCAATACAGGATATACAATAAATACAGAAAACAGTGAAATATTTGTGGGAAAAATTAGGTCATCCTATGAAATCCTTTCTTTTTTTGCTATATTTAAACAATAAAATTTTATCTTTATTTATTTATTTCTTCTTTATACACATCAACTCTTATGTTCTCTCATGTTCAGAATACTGAGTATCTAAAAATTTAATTGCAGAGAGTAATTTTTGTCTGCATGTCAAATATTGTCATAAATCTTGTGTATCATGAACATTTCTTTAAATATCATGATATAATATTTTTACCCTGTCGCCCACTCCTGTGTAAACCACTACTTTTTGTATGAATGTTTTTTGTATTTATTCTAATATTAGTGTTTTTCTGTGTAAACATTTGCTGGCTGGTGCCTAAAACTTTTGTACAGTACTGTATGCGCTCTAACATTCCAGCCCTGAATGTGACTGTTAATAGTCTTTGAGTGTTTGGCGGTTTCTGTATTCACTTGGGTATATCTGAAAGTCTGGAAAGCTACTTTTCTTAGTTTGATCGAGTTGCTGTCATAAACCTTATTTATTACACATTCAGGCTATCATGAACCATTTTGTGTGCAGAGCTTCTCAGATGTGTATGTTTGTTTTGTGAATGTGTTTTCTGGTTTTTGGAACTGACCTAATGGGAACATCATATCTAATGCACAGCCTTATTTACTGAGAAGTGCTTTCCTTCCTGTTAAAACTGAAATTCTCTGACATATAATTGTGGTTTATCATTCAGTTGCCTTGCACTTCAGTATGCTGTCATAAGAGCATTCCAGTGTTTATTTTTTTATGCAGTGTTTTAATGAGACACCAACTCTGTGGTTCTGTACCTGCTGCCTCTCTTTGCATGTTTTGGTTTGGTTTTTTTTCAGTGTAAGAATACTTGCAGTTTCACATATTAGCAATCTCAGGTTACTTTTTTAAGGTCTGTGGCCATTTTTATGCTGAAATGACATTAATATATGTATGTGGAAAAATATTAATGAAAATATTAAATTATGAGCTATGAACCCAGTCTGCTCTTTTCAATGCTTCTGTCCTAACATTATTTTTATTTACTTATTGTTGTGATTTATAAAAATTGTTAGCCTCCCAGAAGGATTGAAATTTGCTTGGTAGGCTTGATATTGTAAGACAAGCAAATAGTTCACGTTTCATGCTCAGCTGCGTTATGAGACATAAGTAAGGTGTATTTGTGTTTTGACTTGTGTTGGTAGCATCCTTTGCAATTATGCATCAGATAAGAGTTAAAAAGGAATCCTAGCAGTTGAATGTGTTCAAGAGGGGTTGCATAGTAGGGTTCAAGGAATGCGTGATGGTCAACAATTAATTGGGTGCTATACTGGTCATATGGATATTACTGTATAGGATGCTGTTGGTGGCAGTTGATAGATGAAGGAACACACCAATGACATAACGGATCTGGGAGATCTACATGAACCAAGACAACAGAGAACCAGTGCATTGCCTTACATGTATGGAGTGACACAGCAGCCATGATTGTGGACACTCAGCAAGCAGTGATGCCTTCCATGAGTCATCCTGTTAGTATCAGCACCATTGTCAGACAGCTGCCCAACACAGGATTAGACCTTTTACGACAACTGCCCTTAACACCGCTTTACTGTCACTTCAATATTCAAGTTTCATGGGGTATATTATCACCACCATTAGGAACCTCTATATCTCCGTGCCAAGGTGTGCAGAATTACATTAAACGTTAATGCAAAAATAAATGTGCACATAAAGGGCATCTGTAAAGTATTCACATTGCTTCACTTTTAATTATGATACAGTCTTATTCCAAATTGGATTAAGTAATTTTTCCCTCAATATTCTTCAAACAATACCCCACAACGACAAAGTAAGAAAGGTGTCTTTGAAATGTATGCAAATGTATTAAAAATGTAAACACAAAAATAATGTGTACATACCATCCTAGCCTTTGCCATGACACTCAAAATCAAGCTCAGGTGCATCTTGTTTCTACTGATCATCCTTCAGATGTTTCTACAGCTTGATTGGTGGACACAAGTGGTGTACTGCAGCGATGTACAGAGACACCCTTGATGATAACCTGCCCAAGAGCTCTCTTGACCTCAGACTGGAATAAAGGTTCATCTTTCAACAGGACAACATCCTAGAGGCCCATCCATCTAGAGGCCCAGCCAGAGCCCAGACTTGAATCTGATTGAATTTCTTTGGAGACATCTAAAAATGGCAGTGCACTGATGCTCCCCATCCTTGAGAGGTTCTGCAAAGAAGAATGGGAAAAACCTCCCAAAAAAAAGTTGTGCCAAGCTTTTAGCATATTCAAAAATATTTGAGGCTGTAATTGCTGCCAAATGTGCTTCAGCAAAGTATTGAGCAAAGGCTATGTATACTTTTGTATGTTATATTTTTGTGCTTTATATATTTCTTTTTTATATATATATATATATATATATATATATATATATATATATATATATATATATATATATATATATATATATATGCATATAAATTTGCACAGATTTCAAACAAACTTTTCTCACTGTCATTGTGTATTTGGGAATTTTGTGTAGAATTTGAGAGGGAAAATGAATCGAATCCATTCTGAAATAAGGTGTGAACCACTGTGAATATTTTCCAGATGCACTATAGACCCACTGTGAACACGGGAAATTATCCTCCACGTTGAACCCTTCCACGTAGTGAAACACACACATACACATTAGTCAAACACTAAATATACTGGATATTAATGTTATTAGAACTTCATACTGGAATATTAATGTTATTAGTCGGAATGCACCACTAGTCCTCCCTCCCCCTGTGGTACGTGACCCAGCAGGCTTTGCTCTGCTCAGTTCCTGTTTTCACTTTAAAGGCAGACGAGTGTCTAAGTGTTAAAGTGTCACAAAGTCATTCGTCCTGCAGTGGTCAGACTGGTCTTCATCCGGTTCAGAGACACATCTGGACACGATTTGGCTTGTGTTTCTACACATGTGTAAAGGTAAGCAGTGAAGTTTGGGTTTCCTCCATATTCGACTTTTGCTCAAAGTGTCCGGTCCACCTTAAATAGTGCAGCAGTTTCATGTGTAGGGAGCTTCAGGCGCCAGAACAGAACCGCTGTGCAGTTTAAGGTGGACCGGACAATTCCAACAGATATGTAAAGCAGGTAAATGTTAATAATACAACCTGTAGTCTAAATAATACATGATATTTTCAGATATTCAGGACAAATTAGGTTTCATCTGCAGATTAAACTGATTTTCAAGCTGACAGATAAGAAAACATACGTGTCTTTTGATCAGAGGCAGAGCTGGACTCAAATGATTCCCCTCTGTCTGGTTGGTCATCCAAACCAAAACACCAGATTATCCATGGTTATGTTGATGGGCTGGTCACGATCATGATGATCTAAGTCTTTGATGGTCAAGTGAGTTGAAAAGCAGGTCATCCAGCTCACAACATCTCGTATACTGGTAAGCCTACTGGTTAGGCTGGTTGACCAGTTTGGTCAAACTTCTTCAAAACCAGTTTGGTCAAGTTAAACATGTTGGTTGATGAGCATGGTCATTATGGTCAACAACCACAAGCACAGTTATGAAGATCAACAAGCTTGATCGCAGTGGTGGACCAGTTTGGTCATGCTGGGCATACGGACCAGCATGGTCTGACTGGTCATGCTCATTAACAAGCTATTCTTGTTGCTTGACCAGTGAGGATTAAGCTGGTCATACTGGTTGTCTTCCTGAGTCATGCTGCTTGAACCATGGCAGTCAACAAACTTGGTTGTATTGGTGGCCACCTACACCACCAAACTGAAACAAACACGTGTTATGCTGGTTACGGGCTTAGATGGTTAACCAGCTTGAGCTGTCGGGGTTCTTCGTCAGATAACCAGAGAATGGTCTGTTTTTACAGGAAATGCTCTTCCCTATTCTTTGTATCTGTTTCTTCCTTCTGCAGACCTCACTGAACGAATCAGGGTGATGAAAACAGCACTACACTGTTAAGGTGGAACAACTGGTGAGCCACAGTTGAGAGGACAGTGATTCACTTCTGCAAGATGGAGGAAGCATACACAGCGTTGTATCAGGAATTTCTCAGGCTTCAGTCCCTCTGCCTGAAACAAGCTGCGATGCTCCAACACCTTACTGAGGCCCTGAGAAGACAGCAAGATAACCTGTGTGGACCCCATTTTGATAGTAAACATCACTATTGCATACGAAAACCATTTAAGAGCAATTTAAGCAATCAGTTAGTTCTGTGAGTTGGTGAGGTGAGTTTTACGGGTGGAGCACCAAGGTCAGGCTGGTTATACTAGTCAACCAGTTTGGTCATGCTGGTCAACCATATTCATAGATCATCTTAATCGTTAAGTAAGTAAGTAATTAGACTCATTTGACCCACTGTGTTGTCCTCACATGGGAATTAGACCTTTGCATTTTACCCATCCACACGCACAGTGATACACACATACATACTAGTGAATTCACACACCAGGGGGCAGTGAGCACACGTGCCCAGGGCAGTTAGCAGCCCTATCATTCCTTTAATCGGGCAAAGAGTCATTTAAGCATTGAGATGATTCTTTGGCCCTGTCCCATTACTCAGTCTTGCATCCCTCATTTGTACACGAGCACTTGTTGTGCAAGGCCATAGGGCAGGGGTGTCAAATTGGGTCAGAAATGTGCCAGTATGGCAGCAGGCTTTCATTCCAGCCAGACAAAAGCTCATGTGATCAGTTGATTGGCTGATTTATTAAATGAGTGGATTCAGGTGTTGCCCCTTCCATAGGTTTCTCTAAGATTCCTCATTTCTTTAAATTTCTCCATCAAGGGTGCTCACAGGCTCCTTCCTATGTGCACTTGATGCACACTTCATGCAAGTCTGCATCAAGCAACACTTTTGTGAAGGCAGTTACATATGTTCCACCGTGATCCTGTAATGTCCCTTGCATAAGCTTGGCAAATGTAAATGAAATCTATTATATTTTTCCTTGTAAAAGTTTATATGGACCATTTGCAGGATATCTATAGGTGTGTCCATTGTATACAAATTAGATGGTTTTTATTTTATAATAAATACAACTGTAATCTATAATTACAGTCTGTAGTCCACCTGTTTCTCTTCATACATTGTTGGCCTCCTTTCACCCTGTTCTTCAATGGTCAGGACCATCATAGAGCAGGTATTATGTGGCTGGTGGACTATTCTCAGCACTGCGGTGTCACTGACATGGTGGTGTGTTAGTGTGTGTTGCACTGGTACAGAAGTGCAGCTGTAATTTTTAAAACACTCAGTGTCCACTCTATTAGACACTCCTACCTAGTTGGTCCACTTTGTGGAGACAGAAGCTCATCTGTTTCAGTACAGTTTTTGTTGGTTTTCCTCTAGTCCTTCATCATTGTTCAGAGGATGCTACCCACAGGACACTGTTGGTTCAAAATTGTGGGTTGGTGGACTGTTCTCAGTCTAGCAGTGACACTGAGGGGTATAAACACTCCAGCACCACTGCTGTGTCTGGTCCAATGGTATCACCACCACCATGTCAATGTCCCAGCATCATGATAACTGATTTCAGCAGTGACATATACAGGTGGAGGGACATGAGGCATCCCTCCTTAAACATTCATGCCCATGCTTGGTTTTAGAAGAAGCAATGAGTGAAACACTGCTTTATACAGTCCCTCTTAAAGGCTATATTAGTATTACTCATGTATTAATATTCTTTTTAACATTGATGGAACAGTATTTTAAGACCTGTTAAGACCATTATTAATAACTAAATGGCTTTAATGGACATGTTTTACATGTAGGTTTACCTCCTGATGGCGACTCTGAGGACTGTGTTTCAATTCCAGTCCAGTGCACCAACAATGAAGAGACTTTTGCTTATCCTGGAATTCCTGCAATAGCAGTTCAGAAGCCTGCCCTTGCATCACACACTATAGGTATGCTGGACGGTGGGCTGATTGCTGTTTATGTGGACAGTAGACTAGACTGTTGGTTTATACTAACAGTAAAGTTAAAAATAAGGATTCATTTATTTTACGGCTCTATGAGTTGATTATTGATTTAAGTGTTTAGTGTTTATATCAATATACTGGATGTCCAAACTTTCTAATGAATACATTCCGCTACTTTATGTTGCATATCTGGATCTACCTCAAATCTAGATAGAAGTAATCTGGAGCAGATAAACTTGAACCTATTGGTACCACGCCTAAAGGCAAACGTGGGATAGATGGTGCTCCATCTAGTACTTTTGAGATGAGTTGGGGATGAGATTGGGAGGTGATCATCCAGCTTCCTTACCTCACAATTGTTTGTCACACAGTGCAATCAGATCTTCACAGCAAGGCTCCAAAATCGAGTAGAAAGCCTTCCCTGGAAAGTAGAGACAGTTAATCCAACAAAAGCAAGATAAATTCTTTTTGATAACCATGGAAACAATGAATGAGCAGTTGTCCATATATTTTTGTCCATATAGTGAATTTTATAGAGTAGACATTTTATATAATATATATGGTGTACTGTATCATTTTGGTGTATTGTAATGCATTTCCGTGGGGAGTTATGGTTCTCTATTTGTTGGTTTCTAGGTGATGCTAACATCACACCCGTTGCTGGAGCCCTGGACAGACTACATCTTAACCCCACAGAGAGAGAGGCAAGACTGAACAACCATGATCAAACAGTGTCAGCAGATTCTCCAAAACAGCAGGGGACACAGCAGACCAGCATATTGGAGGAGTTACAGCAGGCAGAGCAGCAGTGGCACAGCAGCCAAGCAGCAAAACAGACTCGGGTAAAAAAACAAAACAACAAAAAATCTGTTCTTTCACTTCCTTATACTTTGGCTGGAGAATAAGCTGATTCTTTTTTTGAGATCTCTTCTTGAGTATGGTGACAAGAAGCTTATAGAAGCCCTGCATTCAGGCCTTATGTTGGTAGATGTTGGTAGCTCTTGCTTCTTATTACAATCTAATCCTCACAGCAATGCTCCATCATCGAGTAGAAAGTCTTCCTTGGACAGTAGAGACAGTTATTCCAGCAAAAGCATGATAAACTCTTTTTAATACCCTTGATTTTGGAAGAAGGAATGAGTGAAACATTGGTTTATATAGTCCCTCTTAATGGCTATATTAGTATTGCTCATATATTAATATGAGGACCAGAGCAGTGGTTACATCAGAAATATAATATAGCTGGAACAGAAAAAAGGCACAAGAAAGTATTACATTAAAGACTTTTTATGAGTTAATTGATCCTCGATGAACTGATAAACATCTGGTCTCTTCTGTACTGCAGAGGCCGTGGTCCTCCTCCTTCCTGAACAGTGAGATGCTGAGCCAAGCTGGAGGGCTTCTATTGTCAGGTGTCACACTGCAGTCCCAGGTGTGTGAATTCTGCCATGCAGTGTTTCCTGGGCACACCACCACCAGGGGAGAGTTTCTTCGCCATCTCACAACACACATTTAAGGCCATATCTCTTACATCTGAGCTACAGAGTCTAACACATTCATCTGGAAAACGGCTTATTTACATGTACAATCATTTCAATGCTAATTGTGTTGCTGAACTGTGTAAAGTAGAGTTAACTGTATAATTAAATCACATAAAGTCACACAATGAATAATAAAGGCATAATTAAACATAATAAATAATAATGATAATAATAGTTTTATGTGGATAATCAGAGGAACATGATTGATTACTGATCCCAGTTGCAGTTTATCAGCTAAGATATTGTTGGTATCTGACTTATTTTCACTTGGTGTCAGCATACATATAATTTGACCAGCAGAGCACAAACCTTTACATATTATTGTAAATTAAATTATTACTAGGTTGACCAGTTCTCCACTAGATGGCATGAATGCACTACAAAGTCCCACATGCTCAGTCTGTCCTGAAGTAGTAGAATGAAAAGCATGACCAAATGAATCAATTGTGTGTTACATTTGTCATTAGTAAGTATATTTGTGTATTTGTGAAATATCTGTATTTTACACTGGACTTGTTTTATCTGCAAGTACATGTTATCATAGTAAAACCCAGTGTCTGTACATATTTGCAAATTGAGGCTAAATGTACAGTATAATAAATCTGAGTTTGCCGTGTATGAAACAGCACATTCAACTGGGATCTGCAGTATTTTTTTATCCAAAATTTCCACATAAACAGCCAGAAAGTAAAGTCATTTAGAGTGGGTTTGTTGGGTTTGGTGTGAAATGCTCTGTTCACAGTGGAAAGTCATTACATCAAATGGTTATGAATATATGGCCTGAGAGCCTGTTTTACCAGAGTTTTAAGATTTTGAGCCCTTAAGTTTTAAAATCCATGCCCTGTGGAGAGGTACTTTCAGGGCATTCTAAGGCAAAATAGTCCCAAAGAAAACCCATATTTTACCATTATTTTTTGTAGTCTTTCCTAGTCATCAGTAGTTTTCAGTGTAAAGAAATCTAGCTTAATAAGCCTTCAATGCCACTGTAGTTAAATTGATTGATTTGTTTATTTATGTTCAGATATGATGCTCCAGACAAGCACATTTGAAGCACTCTGAAGTTAGCCAGTGCCTCATCTGCTGCAAACATCCAAGGACTGAAGGTTTGATGTGTTGAGGAGAGAGCGCCATCTACCCACCCACTTTTGTGATCCTTGGATCATAGTGCTAGAACGTTAGACCACTGAGCTCTCACTGTGAACAATTTTGACTGGGGACGTTCCTCTAGAATTGAGTACTTCACTCCAAACCCACTCCAATTGCATTAACTATATGACCAAAAGTATCCAGACACACCTTTTAAAGAGTTAAGCACAGCTACATCATTAGTGACACAGGCATTCATGCAGCTTGTTGCAGCATCAGAATCTGACATCACTGATGCTCTCTAATATGGCAACAATCAATATAATCAAATACTCCTCACAGCAATGTTCCCACATTAGCAAAAGGCTTTTCAAAAGAGTAGATGGTGCAGAAAAAGGGACAAACTCAAATACTAAAACTTGATTTGAGAAGAACCATTGGATCAGCAGGTGGCTACAAAATTTTGGGTGCTCTCCAGTACAATCCAGTAGAGCTGAATAATAATAATAATCATGACTAATGGTATTAAAATACAGGACTCATCAGCATGATTCAGTGTTCTGCACAAGAACACACAGGCCATTAACATGAGCCTGAGCTTTAGCATTATAATACAAAACAAAACCCCACAATGAAAGCATAATTACACATCTGAAAGGCCATTAGCATCTTCTCTGCTGTGTAATTTTATCATGGTCGTGATGTTCGTACATGCAGCCAGTTCACCCAGGCTATATTTAGCTTTGCGTCTCCCAGCCGATGACGTTGAGCCGGGTCAGGTGTGAACCACTTACGTCACCAGCTTGGGAGAGCCAATGAGAGTGCAGGGAAACACCTGGTGGAGAATGTGGGTGCTGAATCACTGGCTGGTGGGAGAAAATGAAAACGAAACAGATGCTTGAATTTTTTTCCTTTAAAAAAAAAATGCTTGAGGAACCAAAACGCTGTAAACACCTCCAAAAGTACAGTATACAGATACCCGTTTCCCCAGTGTTACAAGATTTTTATTCTTCTAGGAAGACTAGAAGAAGTTGGAGGAAGATTATGTTGCATTCAGTCTCAAGTGCATTATTAGGCTCAGGTCCTGATGCTGAATTGTCAGTTCTGCCACTCCAACTCCTCCCAGAGGTATTGTATGGAGCTTCATCACTCCATAGAACACCACAGTCTACTGTGGGTTATTCCACTCCAGTGTTTTTCAACCCTAGTCCTGGAGACACCTTGCCCTGCATTAGGAGTCCCTGCAACTCTAAAATGGCTTGTTAATGAGCTGATTAGTTTAATCAGGTGTTGGGAGCACGAAATGCACGAAATGTGCAGGGCAATGTGCCTCCAGGGCTGGGATTGTGACAAACTGGTCTACTTCATGCTCAGCATTGGGCCTGGTGACCTTTGGGACATGTGTGCCTGATTCTCTACATTCCAGTTTGTTGGCAATGATTAAATGGCACTTGCGTCTAAATGTTGTGGTGTTTGTTTGTTGTGTAACCTGTAATACTCAACAAACTGCAACAAGCAGCATGGAATATATGCAAACATATGCAAATACTTACAGAACTACTGGAAATTGTGCAGCTCTACAAGCTATGCCACCCCAAAATGCTTGTAGTTTCCTCTGGACTTGAAGTTGTATTATCAGAAGGGTAATTTCCCAGTTTGATTCATCTTGCCTGTTCACTGCCAGGTTTATTATATGTTTCAAAGCAGTGAAACCCTGGGCTGCAGTTCCTTTAGCACAGGGCATGAAGTAGGTATTTTTATAACAGATGCAGCCATGCTTAAATTTTTAATTCTTAGCCAGAATGTCCCTTTAAAGTAGCTGAAACAAGCATTAGAAAGTAAATACTTGGGAACACAATTATTAGGGTTCTTTATTAATGAAAATGGTTCCATATATAACTATGAACACTCAAAGGACCCTTTCCTGTCAAACTTGTAATAAAAGCAGAACCCTTTTCATGCCATGTAAACCATCTACAGCACATTCTTCATCAATCTTTCTATTAATGGAAAGCGTTTTTGAGTGTTTATAGTTCTCTATAAAACCATCTTCATGACTAAAGAACCCTTGAAGAACCATCATTTTCCACGGGTTTAGTATATATGCACCAAATAAGGAAAACAAACAATAGTCCAAAAAAAACAATAAAATACCATTTATTTGGAATATTAAAAAATAAATTATCTGATGCCAGTATGCCAACAATGATATCCACTATGAGATGGTGTGGGGGCATACAATCTACTGTCATTAAAATCTGTTAAGACATTAAGGATGTTCATGTATTTAAAGATTTTTAGCTTTAATTTGAAAATAAAACATCAAATAACATCCTGGAAACTTGACTGCAGTTCATCAACTGTATGTGTATTGTAGCTTAGTATGTTAGTGTTAAAATCATCCACAATTAAACTGAGAGTCAAACAGTACTCTCAATTCAGGCAAAAGCAGGCTAACTTTCACCACATTACACTCTAAATCTATGCCTTTTCTAACAAGTGACTCAAGTTTAGCACCATGTATGTAGTTTACTGCTATACTGTGCCATTACATTAAAGATCCATTTCAGTTGGGAAGGTTGAAAATGAGACCAGTTATATAATGTATAACTCACTTTTTACCAGTAAAAACTCACATTTAAGATCTCTGTACTGCAGTTTTTCTAGTAGTAGAAATTATCTTTTCAGATATAAACTACTAATAATAATAAAATGTACAAATCTATAATATGACAAGCTGTTTAGGCTTTTAAACCTATTTTTATTTAGGATTTTTCATATCATTACATTTTTACTAGTAAAAATTTAATTGGCTTTGATAATTACAGATAATGTATTGAAATATTTATTACTACATTTCTTGATATTAGACATATTTTTGAAAGGTTTTATATAAAGAATTGATTTTTCTATATAAAAATATATCAGTAGAAGAAAAATAGGATTAAAAGCTGTTATTAAAATGGCTTGCATAGGAATTACAATTTGTACTAGTAAAAAATCCAATCTCCATATATTTAAACATTTCTCCTGGTAAAAACTGCATTACAGTGATCTTGATTTGAGTTTGACGATTAAAAGCTAGAACTATCACCAGTGGAATTGTAGGTTAAAACAGCTCATAATGGTCGTAAGGGTACTGTGTATTTACAAGAACGGCTCTCATGCCCTTGTTAAGATGTATATGATGCATCTGAAGCTGTTTGCTGAATCACAACACCAGAGCATTGGAACGAACGAAGACTCGAGCTAGATGATGAAGATGCATACAGTCTTGAGAAAGCAGATGTGAAAAACCTCTGGAGGGTTTCAGTCGTGTGAGACCTGAGTTGAGCAGCAAGGCAAACTGTAGCTCGTGGGTTAAGAGTCATCTTTGGTGCTCCCGGGACTGCCGCTCCTGTGGGACAGGCCTCGTCTTTCTGACACTCTGCTCTCAATCTCTGTAAGAGGAAAAAGAAAAAAATGAGCATGTATACGTAAACGAGTATATATACACATAAAATACCCAAAAATAGTTGCACCCGGAAGCAACTGACATGGCTGTATGGCAGCGGGTCATCTTCAATGAAAAGTGCTGCTTTTGTCTTGGTGGAGACGACCAAGACCAAGTTACGTTGTCACTTATCACATGGGCAGAAGGCCTGGTGTCATGGTGTGGGTGCAATCATGTACAATGGCACATTATAAACACTTTGACAGCCCAATGTTACATTAACAAGGTCCTGCAAACAGTGGCCCTACCTTTTCTGAATGCACACTCTAGTGCACTATTCCAGCAGGACAACACTCGTCCACATACTGCTGCCTTCTAAAGATTTTGTCTTGGAGACCTACTATGCCATGGCTGCATCACCAGACCTATCCTCCACCCCTACCACGAAGTCTGCAGGAACTAAGTGAGAATATTCAAGCTACATGGGATGGATTATCATAGGACACCATTAGGAGGAACCTTTACAGCCATTCTGAGATGTCTGGTATGTTGTGATATACCCGATGCCATTCCAATCAGAGCTCAGATCTTTTACATATATCAGTCTTAAGGGTACATCTGTTCAATTCTCCAGGATTAGTACAAGTTTGGTAAATGGCCATGTGTTTGAATGAACTAAGACCTTTGGGTTCATGAGTCCACCCAAATTTTTTACGTAGACAAGAATAATACAAGTAAACAGTGCAGGACGGATAAGGGACCTTTTAATATTGTCGGGTGTGGTGTTGTTTATGCTATGTAAATAAGGAGTGTGGTAGTAAATCAACACTCAACAAAAGCCAACATGGATGAGAGAGGGAGTGTGAGAGTGGCAGAATGAGTGACTTCTGACCGAGAAGAAGTGTTAGAGAGCAGAACACAAGCTGAAAAAGTTGAAGACACAAAACTGAGCTGACTTTTTTCTCATTAAGTACAAGAGGAGAGACAGGGAGAGAGAGAGGGAGGGAGTGAGAGAAAGAGAAATAAAAGAGACTGCACCCTTTCTCAGCCCACGTGTTTTATTTTTACTCCGTCTTTCTATGAGTCAATGCGACGCCCTTCTCACTCCCTCCCACTCGCTCGCCCCCACTCTCTCTCAATCCATCCAGCCCGCCCTCCACTCACACATTCTCACAAGCTTTGACGTCAGAGAGGGAGGGGGGGAGCTCCAATTTACCGCCCCCGCACTACTTCCTGTGGCCCCATCCAACCCATACATCTCTCTCCCACCCTCAGTTGCTTCCTTTCTTGCATGATCCCTCCTGGCAACAGATAGATCTTTACAATGACATTTGTGCCTGAAAAGACATTTCAAAAATACAATTTGACTGTGAGAACACAGACGTCCCTCTCTGTGTCATTAAAGGAATAGCAAACCCTGAGATTTGCTCAGCTGTGAAACACACACTGAGTTTTTATCCCCATATCAAGTCTCTGTAAATCTTGGTATATGCTGTACTCCACTGCTTCTCTCTTCGTCTGTATACAAACATGCCGAACTGAATACACATTACTGTTACGAGGGGGAATATAAGGATGCATGGGGGCTGGTGGGATTAAACAGCACATATACTTCCAAGTGAGCAAAGTTCCCAATAATGTAAAAACACCCCAAAGTGTAATAAATCCCAATAATGTGGTAAAGTTTTGTTATGTTGATGCTCCAAAGACTATAACACTGAGAATTATGTCACTATCATTCCTACTCCAGGATTGAAAGCTCCAGCATGTACTATGGACTTTTTGTGGAGCTGCACAAGACCTCTCTCCAGAACTGTATAATGCAACATAACCCATAAGTCATATTTGTGTAAAATCCTGTAATATAACTGTATTAGATGCTGCTTCTGCATCTCTCAGCTCATCAACAAATGCATGTGTACAGATACAGTCCCTGAGAGGGAACACAAAGCAGTGTAAATGTAAATAAATAAGCCCAGGAGCAAAAATACCAATTCTCACATAATACTGCTATATGTGCACAGTACTTTTTATAATTCTTTGTGTTTTTTACATCAGGAATGAAGACAATAATGATGAATAGCTTAAAAAATTACTTTTTCAACAGATTGGACCCAAATTACACCAAAACAAATAAAATCAGACATGAAAATATCTTTATAAGACAAAAAAGGATAAAGAAGTTAAATGAAGCCCATCCCATTTTGGGTACATTAAATATTTTGTATCAAATTTATATTATGGTATCTCCATTTCTACTTGGTCGATCTTCATCAAACAAGCAGCACTCTCCTATCAAGCTTGCTCTTTTGACAAGAACTGATATCGGTGTTCAACATGACTTTGTTTTTATGCTGTGACATCATGAACCAGCCACAGGATTTGATGATCATGAGCGACTTCAGAAGGTTGACCTTTATGTCCCCTTGTAACTATAAGGTTCTATCAGATTTTTTTTTAAACAAAATGTAGTTATTTACATACAGTGTGGAAAATAAGTATTTGATACACGTCCAATTTTGCAAGTTTTTCCACCTACAAAGAATGGAGAGGTTTGTAATTTTTTTTTTTACGTAAACTTTAGCTGTGATTGACAGAATCTAAAAAAATAGTAAGTAAGTAATTATACTTTTCTAACCCACTGTGTTGTGCACACATGAAAATTAATCCTCCGCATTTCAGATCATTGTCATGCTGGACCATGCCATGACCCATCTTCAATGCTGTTACTGAGTGAAGGAGATAGTTGACCAAAATCTTGCGATACATGGCCCCATCCATCCTCCCTTTAATTCAGTGCAGTTGTCCCGTCCCTTTTGCAGAAAAGCACCCCCAAACTATGATGTTTCCACCCCCATGCTTCACAGTTGGGAACATTTTCTTGGGGTTCTACTCATTCACCTTCTTCCTCCAAACATGGTGAGTGGGGCTGATACCAAAAGTTCTATTATGGTCTCATCTGACCACATTACCTTCTCCCATGCCTCCTGTGATCATCCAGATGGTCATAGGCGAATTTCAAGCAGGCCTGGATATGTACTGGCATGAGCAGGGGAACCTTGCATGCCGAGCAGGGGAACCTTGCATGCCCTGCAGGATTTTAATCCATGACTTCGTAGTGTGTTACTAGACTTTTGAGACTGGTGTCCCAGCTTTCTTCAGGTTATTGACAAGGTCCTCCTGTGTAGTTCTGGGCTGATTCCTGACCATTTCCTTACCCGTGAGGCAAAATCTTGCATGGAGCCCCAGACCGAGGAAGATTGACAGTCAAGTTGTGTTTCTTCCATTTTCTAATAATTGCACCAACATCCAAGCTGCTTGCCTATTGTTCTGTAGCCCATCCCAGCCTTGTGCTTATACAGGTAACAAGATCAAACAGGTGCAGTTAATACAGTTAATGAATGCAGAGTATGACGCCTTCTTAAAGAAAAACTAACAGGTCTTTCTTGCTGATTGGTAGGTGATCAAATACTTATTTCATGCAATAAAATGCTAATTAGTTATTTAAAATCATACAATGTGATTTTCTGGATTGTGTTTTAGATTCTGTCTCTCACAGTTGAAGTGTACCTACAATAAAAAATTATAATTGTTTAATTTGGGGAAGCTAATGGATACAATGGTACAGTATGAGAAATGAGGGTCGATGCCAATACCGTACACTGTTTATGGCAGGCTTTCGGCAGATGGTGATATGTACACCATCGGCATATGTAAAAACTGAGTTTCAGACCTAGTGTTTAACAGACCAACTATGATTTCAATTTCACGATTTTGTATATCATGAAGCTAACACCATAGAACAGAGTTCACCTGAAGTCTGTCTCTTCTCTGAACCTAGGCTGACCTTGCCCATGTGGTCACGTGACACCATTCTAGCCAATCGTAGGCCCTCATCCATGAGCGTTTGTTGCATGAGCTGGCGACTCCAGTTGACAGGGCCAATGGTGTCCGTGAGGGGGCGGGGGGATGAGGAGGGGTGCAACTGTGGGCCTACATCTATCAAGACACACACAGACACAACATGATCATTCTCCAGCAGGTTCTGCACAGCAGCCAGGTGATTCACAGCAACATAGAATGCAGGACAATGATTTATGAGACTGTGGTGCTGCAGAGCAATGGTGAGCACGTCAGTTCCGGTTGTAAGCAATCAAGTGTGTGATGAATTTTTACCTTGGGTTAAACTGTCAAGACTCTCCCCAGACAGGCTGTCGTCATCTGCCACCGACCTGAGGTTGCCGTGGGCTGCTGCTTCAGACCCTTTCGACCCACGTGTGGGGTTAACAATGTCTGAATCTGTCATCTGAAGAGAAAGCACTTATGAAAGGATACACCTCTTCAAATCTGGCTTATATAATTATTAATCCCAATGCTACTATTACATCAAAAATGATCTGGAAATTATTTCATTTGGAAGTCAATTTATATGTAAGATACACAATACGGACAAAAGTATTGGGACACCTGGACATTTGTTGTTTCTTTCAAAATCAAGGGTATTAGAAAGAGTTTATCCTGCTTTTGTTGGAGTGTATATTGTCCTAGGAAGGCTTTCTAATATATTTTCTAGCATTGCTGTGAGGATTTGATTGTATTCAGTGCCAAGAATTTTAGTGACGTCAGGATGTTGGATGATCACAACCCCATCTCATCCCCAACTTATCCCAAAAGTACCGGATGGAGCACCATAATTCCTGAGAGCACAGTTCTACTGCTCCACAGCTCAATGCTCGGGGCCTTATACCCTCTGGCCCACACTTTTCATTAGACATGGTGCCAACAGATTCAAGTTTAGCTGCTTCAGAGAGTCCAATTCCATTGGCAGTACTTCTCTACAAGGACTAGATAAGCTGTGTGTGCATTTGGACATCTGTGTAAGCAACGAGTGCAACTTAAAGTAGCTGAATGCATTTATTAGAACGGGTATCCACAATCATTTGGACATATAGTGTATGTTGTTATGGACTGTATGCCAACAAATATATAGAAAATATAATCAAAATAATTTCATTAAAATAAAAAAGTGACATATTAGCCAAGACTAAAGTGACAAACCTGGGATACAAAACTAGGGTGAAATAAGAATGATGGGGACATCATTTCAAAAGGGACAGTACAGCTATACAAGGTTGATTTTATTGGTACATGCATACATTCAAATATTGTCCCAATCACTTCATGTTATAATTAGATATGATTTCTTGATTAAACATTCCATTCTGGAGTTAAGTGTATGTGCTCACTGATAAATACATACTCTAAATGGATTTAGTCTGGGGGGGTGGACCAAGCTCCTCCTCCTTCTATTCTAATGTGATAAATATGTCTATCTCTAGCTTTGGTGACCCCTAATGCAACCCATCACCATCCCAACTCCTCTTAACTTTAGTTAGTTACTCAGGCCCACCCTTATCTATCATGTGTCCAGCCTTCAAGCCCAAAACAGAAGCTGCCCTGATCTCCACCCAAGTTTTGCCCCCTCTTACAATCATACATTTTCTTCCCATTTTACAATTGGACATTGAAGACGTGGTCTGAACTTGCAAACCACAATTTAACAGTAAGTGGGTAAGAAGTCATGGCTGCTGTTATACATGTGGGTGGAAATATTGATGGAAACCAAATGTAAATCCCCTCAAGCTCTGTGCTCTTTAGTGAATTCAGTACTGCACTTAAACTTCTAAACAGGTACATAAAACACACTGACCTCAAGCTTGATTCTCTTTGGAGCTGTGTTGTCAGTACAGGATGCACTACAGTCCTCAGGATTGATCCTACGATAACACAGAAAATGTAAAGAAATTCACTTATTTTATCATCATACTCTTTTATTTTATTACAGTCACTGGTTATTTTAAACTGCTTTCTCTTTATTTCTCTTTTTTTTCATTGTAAGGAGAGAGGTTTGGATCCTGACCTTGTGTGTTTAAGCGTTGAGGTGTAGGCACATTCTCTCGCAACCTGCCGAGCCAGTGAGAACAGCTCAACTCGTCTTAACAACAGGGCATTGTCCCGGATGCAGAACTGGGCAGCTGCTTCGTTGATGATCATCTAAACGGGAAGACAAGGCTATTAAGCCATCAGTGCTAAGACGCTCTGCTCCTGTAAGCAACACATTTGATAGGAATACACATTAAGCCTTTGTATATAAATTACAGAGCCCTTATTACATTGTACATGGTGTTTGTTTTTAATAAGGCATGGCTACAAGATAATATAATAATAATTAAATACTAATAATATGCTTATATACTAATAATATACTAATATACATCAATATATTACATTGTTACTATTTTCTCATGATGTCAATATATTATCTCGTTTTGGCAATACATTATCTCACCTAAATAAATAGGTTTTTCCTAACATTTATATCTTTACACAACCACATCATAAGCCTTATCTCAGCAGCGCTCTCACAGGTCCTCTGAGTTTGCAGGAGCATATCGCATGTTGGAACACCAGCCAGGAACGCATAACTTGAAGTACCATAATCTCTCATCTCCCCCGGCTTACATACCTCATGATGGGTCAGCTGCTTGCCCTCTCTCCTCTTGGAGTCAAACCGTCCATAGATGAGGCTGTACTTGCGGATCTCCTCCTCTTTGCTTTTGTCATGAGGCTCCAGGTTGAAGATGTGGCCCACCGTCTTGGCCATCTTCTTGTTCAGCCTAAGCAAAGTCTTCACCTCACCTGAGTCAGCCTGGGGCATCGTCCTGAGCAGCCGGTCCACACTCTCACCCACAGCCCTTACCGTGTCTGGGTCAAGCTGACTGCCTGGCCATGGTGAGGCTGTGGTGGATGATGAGGAGGACGAAGAAGAGGTGGGTGGTGTTGAAAGGCCAATGGGCCGAGAGTGAACTGTAAGAGGCAAAGGGGGGCTGGGCTGATCCTCGTCGGCACCCACACTTCCATCTGGGTCTGGGCTGAGCCAGTGAGGCTCCATGGGGCTGAGCTTGTCCCTGTACAGGTGATCTGGTGGTAACGGTGAAGACTGAGAGCAGGGGCTTCTAGGGCTTCCATTATCGCGTAATGGTGTGAGGCAAGCTCCTTGATCCTCTCGATCACAGGGGGACCCTGGCTGACCATTGCTCAAGGACTTTCTTGACCCCATGGTACCAGGTCCTCCAGCACTGCTGCTGTCTATCTTAAATAGTGGGATTCCTCCAGGAGCCGCATTGGTGGCCAGAGGCTGGTTGAAGACAGTGGGGTTGGCCGCCCAGTCCCGGAGTGCCTTCTGGAGACGGCGGACATGCAGGGGTTTTGTGGCCATGCCTACCAGGGCCATGATTTCCAGGAACTCTTCTTCACCAGCCTCGCACAGCTGTTGAACATCATCACCGCCTTGCTGGATGAAGGTGTCGTAGTACATGAGCAGGTTGGCACGTTGCAAGACCCGGTACAGCTGCAACTCGCCTAGGGTCCGCGGCAGTGACATCCTGAGTAGCTATGGCTGGATGGAAGCATTTGTGATGAGAAAAGACCATAAGCGTCATGTCAAAATGAGTGAATGAAATGAATTCTGTTGAAATAGCAGCCTGTAAATGATAAAAAGTAGGAGGCTTTCATTGATTTCACGGGAATGAAAAAAATTTAATCCCAGTTATAATTTTGAGCACCATGTAGATGGAGTCGGCAAACATAAGACTATAACACTATTATTAAACCCAATGGTGTGAATAAGTTAAATATTTATCAGGAGCATACAGATTTTCCTTGATCCTAAAGTACAGTCATTGCCCGAAAAATAGTTGCACCCAGAAGGAAATGTCAGATTGCAGTTATCCAGAAGGAAGATAAAGGTTACCAGGAACAACAAATTATGCAAAATTTAGACTGATCTGAGCTATATTTACTGAGCTACACATACAGATGTAGTGTCTCTCAGCATGGCGTTGAAGTTTCTAATGGTGTCCTGTGATAATCCATCCTATGCAGATTGAATATTCTCAATCAGTTTCTGCAGATTTTGCTGTAGGGGTATTGATAGCACATCCAAAAGCACCCCACACGTTTTCAATCAGAGATTCAGTCTGGTGATGCAACTGTCATGCATACTATATGTGTCCTCAAGGAAAGCTCTTGAAATGGCAGTAGTTTGCAGACATGCACTCTTCTGTTGGAATAGTCCGTTCTGTTCTGTTGGAATGTGAGTTCAGAAAAGGTAGCACTAATGGTTGCATTAATGTAACTTTGGGCTGTCAAAATGACCTGTAATGAAGACCAAAGGTGACAAACTGTTGATCTTGGCACTTATCATGGTGCCTCCACACACAGATTCAATGGTTGAACACAAATCTTAACACAAACCATTTTAGTTGGGGACTATTTTCTCGCTCAGAGCCCTCCAGAACCTTTCATTATGAAATATTTTTTACTAAATGTTCTCAAAACTGCATCAGGTGGTATTACTAACTTTCTATGAGGGAACATTTAGAGCTTCAGATGCTTCCACTAAACACCACTGCAAACAATTCTGAAGTATTTCATACAAAATGTCACCATAATCAATCAATCAGTTTAATGATACAGTTACAATTATACAGAAAATTAAAGAATTCCATGAAATTTCTCTTTAACGAAAATCTACAACTGGCAACTCTACCCTAAACCACCCATCACTGTGTGTGTGGGCTCAAGAGCTACATTCCTAAGAACTGGCAATCATGAGACCATGACACTGTTGTAATGATACAGTGTGGGTGCATGTAGGTTAAATATTTATCAAGAACGTACAGGTTCCCCTTTAGATTCGAAAATAACAGAACTGCAACATTGAGAGTTGTTTTATTATATGACCAAAAACAATGGTATCTAAAACACAGTTTTACAATAATGCTCAACTATCAAATCATTTATCAAAAGACCACAAGATAATAGTTTGACTCAGTAGTGGTCAAATTCAGAATTTGGGGGGGGGGGTTGTCATTTTATACGAGTCATTTTTGATTCACTGGATTAGTTGTTCACTGGATTACCAAGGTGCAAAAAGTGTGTGTGTGTGTGTGTGTGTGTGTGTGTGTGTGTGTGTGTGTGTGTGTGTGTGTGCACTCTGCCTTTATGATAGTTTACATGAACAAGGTCAGAAGTATGCAAAGCAACTTGGTATGTAAATGTAAAATATGGAACCATGAATTAATATTGAATTAATAATATATAATTAGTATTATATATATATATATATATATATATATATATATATATATATATATATATATATATATATATATATAGTTAAAACTGCTGTTTCAGGCTTGTTCTCCCAGCTGTGTGGTTGGGATGGTCAGGCTGGTGTCAGTCTGAGTTCAGTGATGAGACACACAGCTCAGGTCCAGTCTGGAGTCCAGTTTGCTCCACTTACCCCGCTGAGGTTCAGGACGTGTGCGCGCTGCGGGTAATCTCTCCCTCCTTCTTCAGAAGCGGTCAGTCAGCTCTGAGAGCCTGGCGTCGTTTACACACAGCCTTCACGGTTCATTCTCTGCCTCCCCGAACGCAGCGACATTCGAACGTCGACCAGACGTTCAGCTCAACGTCTTGACCATGTTTACAGACGCGCACCAGAGGGGAAGAGTGAGCTCCCTTCAGCTTGCCTTCCTGCCCGTGCTGCTGTGTTGTTAATGACAGTCTTTTCGCTGGCGGTGTGGGCGCGAGAAAGCCGTGGGCGGACTGCGGCACGCCATCTGACCGAAAAAGAGCTTTCCTCTGCCGGCCCAGGCGCCTCTCCACCGGGGGGGTGGGGCGGGGGTGCGGATGGGGTTTCACGGCGGCGTTTTTGGTTATATTTCCACTCGTTTCCGGACGGGTTCGTAAACACACCTCGTCAGCCAGCTGTGTTCGTTAATATCGGGCTTTACTGGGATGCTATCCGCCAAAGCCTTGCTTTATTGACCTCATCAGGCTTTCCCCTAAAAGAAGTCATTAATGACATTTACTCGTTACATTTATTGATAAGAGAATAACACTCATAATATCGCCGCCCGCAAATCAATGAGGGATGCTGTTGCTACCGCTGATCAACGTTTCCCACCCGTTTCCAGACAACCCCGCCCCCTTTGCGTCAGGATTGGCTACAAGTTCCAGCACTTCGCCTAGGAAAGGAACACCAGCCAATAGAAGCGCGGGACGAACAGCAACGCCAGCCAATCCTTACGCGCGAAGGGCGGGGCCTGTCGGAATGTCGGTGAGAAACGAAATAACGCCCGAGGAAACGCCTCCGTGGGTGTAAGCGCGAGCTCTTTCCGACGGCTATAAGATTCCGCGCGTGACGCAGGTTCGACCGGTGGGATTCCCCCGTGATGTCAGTCTGCTCTGAGTATAATAAAGCGGGCTGTGGCGACGCAGCGCACGGCCGAGTCGGTTCTGTCTGTGTAGTTTGGGATTGACCAGCAAAATACGCACAAAACGGAGCGATTAATGCTGTTGATTCTAAACTGATGAAAACGTCTTCAGGAGAAATCCCACTGATTCCACGGAGTACACTCCAGGATCTTCCTGGAGAAAGTTTGGGTCCTAAATAAATAAAGTAATAATAATAATGAGATTGTAGATCATAATAATAAGACATAGTCATAATTATGAGAAAGTAGATGATAATAATAATAATAATAAAATGAGACATTAAATCGTACATGAGATTGTAGATCATAATTATATTAAGTCACACTTATGAGATTGTAGATCATAATAAGATGTTATGTCATAATTATGAGAAAGTAATCATAATAATGAGATATTAAGTCATAATTATGACTGTAGGTCATAATAAGATATTGAGTCATAATTATTAGAGTAGATCATAATAATGAGACATTGAGTCATAATCATGAGATAGATAATGAGATAATCTCATTATTATGAATACTATCGCATAGTTATGACTTAATGTATCACCATTCTTTTCTTCAAGTGATTCCATATCTATAAAAGTGTGAAAACTACAATAAGAGTATATTAAATAAGCTGAGAAACAGAAGGGTCAATACGGCAAACAGAAACTGCACTAATTATATTACACACACACGTTTCACTCATTGGTTATTTATCCTGTGAGGTTGCTAGATTTGCAGTTTGGTGTTAGCAAAAATGTTGTGAGTAGAAATTATGAATTTGTGGGTTATTTCAAGGAACTGCAGATAGGAGGTTGAATTGTGATTCCATACAATAGAAAAAAAAATTAAATCCCACCCGTGGGATCCATGCAGATTTCTGAAACTGCCGAGCCTTGAAGTATTTAGTTGAGGGATAATATTGCCAATATCTCAGGTAAAAACACTGCTTTCTTATACTGGAACTTAATAACAGGACATTATAAACAGTATTAGAAAATCCTGATTTCTACAATAAATTATTCACAGATACATCACTGTAATCACCACCTTAGAACCAGTAGGTTCTGGTCTTTCTGACCCTGTGTGTGTTGTTAGGTGTGTGAAGCCATTCCTGAATTATACAGCTGAGAAGACCAGCTGTGCTGGTGGCCTCACAATGAGGAACAGGGCTGAAAGGGCTTCATCTCCAGATTCAGCTCCACTTTACACAGATTGATGAGATTTCAGAGCTGAATTTAGTTCAGTCATCAGTATTTCACTTATTCAAACAGAGAAAATCCACAATAACCAACACTTTCACTCGCTTCAACTTTAATTCCTGGAGTAAAACTACAGCTTCACTTGTTTAGCCAGCGTCTTTCCAACTCCCCGTTCCACCTTAAATCATTGTTTTGGCTTTTAGAAGTTGATTTATATCAGATGAACATATGTCCTCAGTGTTCCGCCTGCTCAGACTGGATTCATTAACAGCTCCGCTCTCTAGTTTAAACCTCATTTTTGACATTAATCCGGACTATAAATGACGGAAGTGCCGCAAATTTAAGGTGGACCGGAGGACTAGAGCCGCGCGCCGGGGCGGACAGGAAGAGTCTGAACGGAAGCCAGTGTTAGTCTGTGCTGCTGCCCTCGGAAGTGAACAGGAACAAGAGAAACAACAAGGACAGGGTTCTAGCTAACTATAGTGTGGCTTTGACGGGATGTGCGGCGTCCGCAGACCCCACCTTGCGCGTTTAGAAACGGGCTTTCGGGTAAGTTTGTTTTGTTTTCTGCAGGAGCCCCCGAGGACCCGCTGGAGACCCTCTGCACCGGCGCTAACGTGGTAGCCTACAGACCACCGAAAGAGGGCTCTAATCAAGCTGACAGATCGGTTCTAGATGTTTGGAGGTGGTTGTCCTCGTGTTTTGACCCCCTGTGCACAAATCTGCTGGTGTGTGTTTGATTAGACCTGCGTTTAGCCTTAAAATCTGTCTTCAAAACAGACAGTAATGGTTTGGAAGCGAGTTGGGAGAGCAGTCGCTCTCTCAGTGGTTCTAGATCATTTAAGAACCTGTTTAGAACCTACGTTCTCAGACAGGAGGGTTGGGAGGGTAAGAAAGCTGAAGGTTTGGTTGTGGCTGGTTAGTAGGTAAACAGAGCAGTGTTTATAGACTAAAGGGCCTTAAAAGCAGCTTTTATTTGATTTTTCTTCCTTCAAGACCAGTTTATACATTTGTGTGAAAGTGACGGAAACAGGCTTTAAGATCTACTAACATTCACGTCCAGAATGGTGTTATAACAACTTGAATATCCACATCATCAATCATGCTGGTGGTTTCCCTTGTCTGGCCCAAGTGTCCCTTTAAGCACCTGATCTGATCTGAAAGTGTGCTTCTTCCAGGCTGCCTAGACTGACAGTTATGTGTTCTTCTGTCCACAGGCTCTATGGCGCCTTGGTTCCAGATGCTGCGTTCTGAAAGTCGTGGATCTACCTAGCCTTGTCTAGTGATTGTCAAGATAAATAATGTAACTGGTTGATGTGAAGCAGTGGTCAACACCAAATGTGTTGCTGTGCTCTCCTGAGCCTGACTCGTTTCTCCTCGTGAAGATCAGTGGAGCACATTGTAGGTGATGTCGGGTCCATGAGCTTCCTCTGATTCAGCAAAAACAGTTTTGTTTTTGAGAAGGGCGTTCAGCATGGCTGGACAGTGGGACCCAGTGGATTTAAGCACTGGGATTTCTCTAGCTGATGCCCCGGCCAACGACCAAATATGTCAAGAGACTGACTATGAGTTCCCTTCCTCTCCTTCGCTCCTTGGTCAGTCCCATAAGAAGGAAAGCAGTAGTTCAGCATCTGAGAAAGTGCTGGATGATCTCGACTGTGTTCAGCAAGAAGACTCCGGCTATATGGAGGCAGTGGAGGAAAAGGTGGAAGAGAGTGGATACATGAAAACAAATGGAAGGATGGATCAGCTGGAGGAAGATGAGAATGGTGTGTTTAATGAAAATGATGATGAGCGAGGGTGCAGAAATGGAGCAGGGAAGGACCCTAAGTTCAATGGGGAGTCTGGATCTCGGAATTCTGCATCAGGCAAAAAAGGAAAGTCAAAAAAAGGTGGTTCTGGACCAGGCTCAGGACCAAGTGAGCAGTGTTCACCATGGACATCTCCTTCATCATTTTCCTACAAGTCCTGTCTTTCCTCATCTGGAGCAGGCAGACACAAGCAGGTTCGAAGACGGAACCACCACCATCACAACCAGGGACGCTTGAGAAGGCAAACTGGCTTCCAGCTGATGGTGGCATTTCGAGATTTCCTAGCTGAGTCAGTTAGCCCTTGGAGTATATCTTGTATCCACATGGTGGTGGACCTCATTGTGTCTTTGACCCACCGCTGTGGGGTTGCTGTAGAATCAGGAGCAGTTGCACTTTACGACTTTGGCTCACTCATGCTCTTCAAGGTCACGGATGTTACTGCCATGAAACAGGATTTTAGACGAATTGCAGATTGGACCTGGAGTTCGGGTGCAGCTTTCATGGTTTGGGTTAGCAAGGCCACAAGCTTAGCCCGGCAAGCTGTTGTGACTGGTTTTGGTCTCCTGAGTTTAGCTGTTTTCTTGGGCACCCGGGTGATGAAGAACATCTTGGAAAAGGTGGGTGGGGAACGAGGAAAACGATGGTGGCTCGCTCTTCAGAACAGCTGGGTGTGGAGGAAAGGAGCCATGCTAATAGGACAAGTTCGAGGATGGTTGTCTAAACGGAGCTCCACAGATGATGCATCCAATCCAGAGTCTCCCTACAGGGATAGATGCCAGCCTGGGCAAGAGCTTGAGAGACTGCTGGCATTGGCACAGGTACTAATCCTCATAATCTTAGTAGGGATGTACCAGTGTGGGGATGTGTTTGAGGCTGATCTATTAATGTACATACAGTGAGGGCTAAGCACTAGAGAAATGCTTCTATTATACATTCATTTATAATGCAATACAAACTTTGTTTATATAATGTATGTCAGAGTAAATTCTGAAATTTTACACATTCAGTTCTGAAATTTCTTCATATTTGGTGATACACTGTTGCATAGACACCACAGGTTAGCCTACCAAATTCAGTGCAAGAGATCAGACCAAGAGCCTGATCCAATTTGTTTCTCAGATCTGTTTGCACTGTCCTTTGCAAGTGATCAGATTGGATTTGTGTCTGGACATCACAGACATATCTGCATAGGTTGCTGTGATAATGATGTAGGTGTAAGTAACTGCATAGCCACGCAGACACACAAGACTCTTTGTAAAGCTAGAACATCCAGAGGGCGATGCATCTCTATAAATTTTATACATAATTGTTTTATAGATAATCGTAATAGGATTTCAAACCACCTCCAAATGTATCTGACTCTCAAAAATCTGATTTCAAGACACAAGGTTTTGTGCTGTACAATCTATGAAAAATCAGTCCAGATACAATCTAGATCTAAATCTAAAATCGGATTTGGGCTGGCAGTGTGCATATGGTTGGACAAGCAATCAAACACTTAGTTACTTAAAGTGGCTTGTTTCTTGGACATTTTGAGGAATCGATGGATATATTAAAACCAGTGAAAAAAAAAACTGGTTATAGCATACGCTAACTTCTCCCTGGAGCTAAACAAACTTTGTACGCAAACGCGCTTCTCGTTGTATTGAATGCCGTGCAACATTAATTTTGACCACACATGCATACCTGTGCACCACATACGTGCACCCATGGCTATATATGTTGCTGTAAATCTGAAATAAATATTATTTGGGCAGCAGATTGTGCTGTTGTCTTGAACATGGGTCATTTCAGTGAGTACAGCAGCATATAAGATAAAGTTAGTTAGTAATAAACTAAGTCAAGTGATTAAAATGGACTGTTTCCATTCTTGAATAAAGTCATGTTCTTTTGCAGGTCCCTGAAGATGAGCTGGACCCGTTTAACGTCTTGGGTGTGAACACTAGTGCCACAGAGTCTGAACTTAAGCGGGCCTATAGACAGCTGGCTGTACAGGTAAATTGATGCTTGCCACATGGTTTTTAATTAACTTAAATATATCAGAATTCTGTTTTAATTTTTGGCACTTACCTCTCTCAAATGAAAATGACATGTCAGGTATCAGTGTATGTGTTTTTTTGGCTTTTAGGTCCATCCAGACAAGAACAAGCACCCCCGTGCCGGTGAGGCTTTCAAAGTTCTTAGAGCAGCATGGGACATTGTCAGTAACCCTGAGACAAGACGGGAGTATGAACTGTGAGTGCAAGTGTGAAGAAGTTATATTTACATTGTTACCAGCCAAAACGTATTTGGTGTCTCAAGTTTGCTTTATAGGATTTACAAATGTAACCAACGTGTAATTGAAGCTCATATCCCACCAGGTAGCAGGGTGCTAATTGTAGTTCTCCATCACACACACTTTTCTGAAACTGTGAAGTTGTTCAGAAATTCGATTTGCCCAGGTGTTTTCTGACCGTGTGACTCACTGTTGTATGCTGAACAGATAACATCTGAAGTAATCTCCATCCTAAAACCTGACTTTTCTCTGTTTATAGAAATATTTACATTTACCAAAGGTTATGAACCCACAACCAAAGCAATATGTGTGTCTGGGTCTTTTCACTCAAACAGAAAGCGAATGGCTGCAACAGAGCTTTCCCGGTCAATGAATGAGTTCCTGACAAAGCTGCAGGATGACCTGAAAGAGGCCATGAACACCATGATGTGCACCAAATGTGAGGGCAAGCACAAGTACGTATTGGCGAGTCATACTGAATGAGGTCATTGTGACACACCTATGGGTGAAAATATATGAAGTTTGTTTTCCTGTTTATGACCTGAAGGCGCTTTGAAATGGACCGGGAGCCGCACGAAGCTCGTTTCTGTGCCGAGTGCAATAAACGGCACAGTGCAGAGGAAGGTGACCTATGGGCAGAGTCCAGCATGCTAGGCCTGCGGATCACCTACTTTGCATTCATGGATGGCAAAGTCTATGACATTACTGGTATTTTATTTTACACATTATTGTTACATTATATTAGGGTTATTTTATGGTTCTGCTGCTTTTGTATTTTAGCATGTTTTGAAGTGAATTACTTCATAGTGAAGTGTATTGACCTTTGATTCCATACAGAGTGGGCTGGCTGCCAGCGGATAGGAATCTCTCCTGACACACATCGTGTGCCCTACCACATTTCTTTTGGTTCAAAAAGTAATGCTGGCACCAACCGCTACAGGTACTATCCTTTAATTTGTGTTGAATAACAGTGATTGTGTCTAATACAAGCTGTTGGCCTTTTTGGAATTTGTGAGAAATGTTGTCAAAGCTTCATAGAATAGAATAATAAAGGTTTATTTTACAGAAACACATGCATGTAAACAGTGAAACAAGACAAACTGGAAATGTGGAGTGGTCTCCATTTTTTCAGAGTTGTGTGTACACAATTTTTTGTTATGCTATTGCAAAACAAAATGTTGTGAAGGACCCTAAGTCATATTTGGAGTGTAAGGAAATAGACATATGAAAGTATTGCAATACTTCACTGATTCTCCAACACAGTATTGATTTTTAATTAATAGACTACACATCTATGTAGTGGTTCAAGTGGTGGCAGACAGTGGTTCATTTTGTGTTGTTTAAACTCCAACCACTAGGTGTCAGTGTTATACATGCTTCTGATTGCAGAAAAAAAGTATAGTTTTGCTTACATTATCGCAAAATAGGGTAATTGAATTGTAATCCCCTGTGTCAGGATACGCATTGTATCAACAGATTCTTGGCTATACTCAGCCGTACGGGGATAACTAATAGCAGCACTACATATATGAATAGCAGTGTCATTTTCACTCACACAGCAATTTGTCTTCATGTAGTGTTAAATAGTTGGTTGCAACACTCCTATGTGAAAACTGCATTAGTTGGGTGATCAGTTCTGGCACACCAAACTCTTTTCAAACTTATTGAATGGACCTACATGACCCTAAAGAATGCATTGTTCCACAGAGTTCCCAATACTGGGGGGGGGGAGTTATACCCATCTAGCCCACTTGGCATTGTGCACGGTAACTTTAGAGTGATGTGTTGACATTTACTGTTTTAGTCTGTTGAGAGCTTACGTTTTTGATGTTTTCTCTTTCAGATCCCCTTCAGATCATCCACAAGGTGCAGGTGCATCACCTGCAGACCTACAAGACTTCTTCAATCGTATCTTCCAGGGGGCTGCTCCAGGTGATGCTTCCGCCAACGGTGGTTTTTTTCCCTCAGGAACACCTCCCCATCACCCCTCGGGAACTGGTTCAGGAACTGGTGGACTCTTTTCTGGACCCCCTCCTCAAACAGGTTTCTTTAATCCTGGAGGACAACGAGGAGACTCTAGTGAAAGTTGTCCTGAAGGAGGAAAGCCCCCTCGACGGCGGAAGAAGCCACGCAAGCCTTTCCAACGCTGAGCAGTGCCATAATGTGCTCCGACAACCATGCAGGAGGAAGACGGACTGCAGCAGAGCGCTGCCACAGTCTAGCCTGACGGACTTGTGCTGAGGGTACGAGGACGATTATGAGTTGACCTCAGAAGAATGTTTCAGTGTTGGTGTGTTGAATCTTCTTAATGCCAACAGGACTTAGCTGAGAACTTCTCTGCTCTGTTTGAGATTAGGTTGGCTAAAAGATAAAGATCTAAAATTGTAGCCTTTTGTGGGTAAAAAAAATCAAGTTCTTTCTTTTTTTCTATTTGTGTCTACGACACAGCTTCTCCATGCCACTCAATCTCCGAGATAAACATGAAATGATTTGCAAAGTGATTTCTCCATGGCCTTGCATATTTTCTTTTGTCATTAACAATTTGACAACGATGGCAGCATTGATGACAGCATGGTTTTTCTTGAAGTGTGCATTTTTGCCATTCTTTTGTATTGTTTTTGCGTCAGTGTTTTACGATTCTCCTGCCTACCGTGAATACACCTCAGGGATGACTATGGTGCAGCCACAGTTGGTCTGAAGAAAGCAGCGAGAAGCTGATTGCATAAGAATCTGATCAGCAGTTGAAATATCCAATGTATTTGTACAAGTACAAAAATGTAGTGGTGGTCCACAACCTTCTGAGGGTGGTCAGGAGGAACACTACTTATGACTTATTACTCTGCCCAAACCCACAGCAGTTCACTTCTGTTTACACTTGAATGACTTTTAAATTACATTTTGATTTGATTTGTTTTTGGTCATGTTAATGAATATAACTGCCACCACAACTATGCTATCTCTGCTAGCTGCTCATTACCTGACCTCTATGGGTCAAATTTAAAACTCTCCAATGGGTAATTCAACCAATGTTTCGAAAATGATTGCATAATATAGTGGTTGCGATGTAAGCAGAGTCATATTTAGTCATTTAGAGTTGGAGTTTGGTGTGAAAGTGTTATCAACCCTGATTTCTTTACAGTGACGGTGAATAGAGGTGGGTGTTGGTTGCCATGACAGCACAAATATAGCCATTGTATATACTATCAGTCCTGACGTTTATCTACGATGTTTATGATAAACTAAGTTCTAAGTTTCCTGTTATGTTCACACAGCAGGAAAAGTGGCCCAGATCTGTTTTTCTTTTTATTGTTGGACTTATGTCCAACATTCATGTAAGGAGTTCAAGCTCCTAAGCTGATGTGCATAGGCCTGTATCCCTCTACCAGTCATGGATTTTACAAATACATTTTAAACTGAAATTGTCTCAAAATCACCAGACAGTGTATCCATAATGATTCAGTGTAATTTCTTTTGTGAAAGAGTTTTACTGCTTCAGACATCTGCTCCCATTCACCACTACTGTAAACAGTTCACACCAGACAACTCTGAATGACACTGTTCACATCTTAACTCTTTTTAATTATTTATGAAATAAAAAAAATGCTTCTCTTTTCTTAATTTTTTTCCTGTGCTAAGCAGCAAGCAGTTGTGTTGAACACTATTCTGAATTACTGTATGTAACTTATTAGAATTTACTATCAGTTCAGTTCACATCGGTTCAAACCCAGTGGAAGCTGTATTTAGGTGACACCAAATGGTGTGCTTTCTTAAAAGTGTTATTGCACAATCATAATCCAAGAAACATGTAACAACAGACAACAGTGGTCTTAATACTGTGATGCTTTTTCTCAAGCTTTTCTACTCATGGCTGTTTGGTCCATGATTGACCACCTTCATACATTTGAGGAGGAGTTTCATTCCTTTTGGCCTAATTTCATCGCCACTCCTACGGCAGAATGTGAAGTATAGCTCTGTCTGTCTGACAGATGTTTCTTAGAATTACGTCCGTGCTGAAGAGATAGCTGGCATGCAAAAACGAAGTAGCCAATACGTTAACAGTGCTAGAAATGTCCCAGAGTATGACTGTGTTTATGGTGTAGAGGGAGATAAATGTGCAATTGATTTTGATTATTTTGCTTTTTTATTGTTGATTATTTGTATAAAAGAATGGCTAGGTTATATGACTAGATTTTTGCCATGTTAAGTTTATTAAATTGGACTTTATATTTGTTTGGTTGAAGCTTGATTGAGTTATATTCAGCTGTATGGACTCTTGTTATTGTTACTTTGTTGGAGCTTGATCATTCTATTATTGACTTCACTGACAGTGTTTGCAAAACAGTTTTCACAAGAACATTGTTCACCACCACTGCACTTCATAATTAAACACATTGAAAGAAAAAATGCTCTAGTTTACACAGGATCATGTCTAGCACTCTAAATGAAGGCAGTGGGACCATCCCGGAACAATATGTTGTTCACTGAATTTAAACGTGTATGCAAAAACAAGTGATATGACTAAAATCTCAGACAATCATTACAATGGTGTGGGACACTGATATTCATCCTCTGCCCCCGCCCTGTAAATCAGTGGCTTGTTTTTCTTTTCATATTAAAGTTGATTTCCAGAAGTGCTTGTAGTTTTAAGTCTTTTGTGATCAGTAATGTTTGTGGACATCCCTTCTAATCAATGCATTCAGGTACTTAAGGTTGCACACAGCTTGTCTTGTCCCTATGAGGAAGTGTTGCCAATAGAATAGGCCTGGTGTCATGGTGCGTTTTCATACAATGTCAGATTTTCACGACAGGCACTTTGACAGCTTAACAGTATGTTAATGAGGTCCTACAACCAGTGACCCTTTTCTAGACCCACACTGTTATCTACCATCTGAATAGCATTGCAACCCAACTCTTCTTCTGGGTGCAGTTTGTTTAAGAAGATGAATGTATATGAATCTACGAATTTATAAACTTGCCAGTCTCATCTTCTAAAAACCGAATCCCTTTGATTTCATATTACAAACTACTCTGGTGTTTACTGTAAATCAGCTGAGGTGTAAGGAGCCTTTATGGTGTTCTAATCTTTTTTTTCCACTCATTTGTCTTTGGCAGCACTTCTTAATGTTTCTTCTGTGGAACTCAGCTGAGTGGAAATGGAAGCGAGTTGTCTCTTGGAGAGGACTTTAGCCATAAAAGGCTTTCTCTCTCTCTCTGTCTGATCTGATCTGATCTGATCCGCTTTATCCTTTATGCTACTCTGCACACAACACTGACTCTCCACAGCCTTGTGTAAAGGACTGCTGCCCACCTGATATGAACTTTCTGTTCAATATAGGTTTAAGTGGCTAAAATATAATAAAGAATTTAATTGTATAATTTGCAAAGGTTTAGACCACAGGACATGTTGGAGTTTTAAGTGTAAACAAGTCAATCTGCTAAAAAAAAAAAAAGACACACTATAGTTATGGCACATTTTACTGTTTTAAATGGCTATTCCAACAATATAAATCCCAGGTCTAACTCAGCAATGTAATCACAATCATGCAGAAGACCACTGACCTGACAGTTGCCCAGAAGACAACACCCTCCACAAAGAGGGAATGTCTCAGAAGATCACTGCTGGCTGATCCCAGTACTGTATGAAACCACATTAATGAAAAGATGACTGGAAGGGGACAATGTTGTGGAAAAGGTGCACCGCCAACAGGCATGATCACACCCTTCAGAGGATTGTCCAAAAAATTTGATTCAAGAACTTGGGAAAGTTTCACAATTTAACACTTTAATTAAAAACGTGAGGTGCTTCAAGGAACCTTTAATAAAAGGACTTTTTTTGAGGGTCCATCAATGTACCCTGATATGTTCCCCTCAATTGAAGAAGCTACAAGTTCCTCAAAGATCTTGTACTTTTTAGAGTGCAGAGACAACATCAGAAGTTTCATACCTGAAAAGAACTGGATTGTTGCTCAGTGCTCCTGAGTCCATGATCAAGAGTGTCAACTCGAGCTCAGTGTCTGGAGGAAGAATGGAGAGGCACAGAATACAACATGTCTGAAGTCCAGTGTGAAGTTTCCAGTTTGTGGTGGTTTGGGGTGTCAGGTCATCTACTGATGTTGGTCCACAAGTCTGGAATCAACTCAGAATCTACCAGGAGCTTTTAGAGCACTTCATGCTCCCACCTGCTGACAACCTTTATGGAGGAGCTGATCTCCTTTTCCAGCAAGACAGAGAAACTCTACAAATTGCTTGCCGATTATGCTGAACTCGATTGGCCAACCACCTCTCCAGACCTGAAGCTCATTGAGAATCTGTGAAGTATTGTCAAGATGAGAAACAACAGACCAAGCCAGTATCAAATCAACCTGAGCTTCAACAACATCTTGTCAGGGCCACAAGTAGACTGCCTCCGTGCTATTTCACACTGATGCAGCAAAGGAGACACATCCAACTCAGAAGTTGGACATTTCTGTCTTTTCTGTTTGATCTGAAATATTCTAATAATATGAGATTCTGGATTTCTGTTTTTCTGTTATAAGCCAGAAAGTAAAACAAAAAGTCTTGAAATATTTTTCTTAACATGTAATGAAGATCAGAAAGAGGCCACATGGAAGTCATACGGCGGGCCTTCAATGATTATTAGCAATGTTAAACTAACATCTCCTGTTATAAACAAAAGCAGCACATAGCAGATACCAAAGATATCTGGGGTCAGTGATCAACTGTGGTACTTTTACGTTTCACCAAACTGTTCTTTTAAAGACATTCCTTTACTTCATTTATGGACTAAAAGCTCTTCTGCAGAAACAGTACCTGTGGAGCATATAAGTCTTTATTAAAAAAAATATCTTTGCATTATATACTGTATTTTAAAATAAGACATCGCAACATATAAAATGCATATATTCACTAAAGTACATTTTACCTTTATGTGTACTGGCATTTAAAATAATGCACATAGATGGGTGTCATAGATGTAAAGTAGGCCAACTAAATACAAAGAAAAGTGTGCGCACACACACACACACACACGCACATACACCAAACGATTGCATTCAGCTACATTAAGTTGCACCCTTTGGTGTTGCCTTACCTTTGTCCATATAGAACATAACTCAAAAGCAACATTGGCATCACATTGTGAATCTCTGATTATAATATAATAACATAATAGTGTGCAATGCCACAGGGTTTATGTCAGTAAACAGGACAATTTAAAAGGCATCACCATAAACATAATTAATAAAATAATCAAACTGCTTCCAATTTAAACATCTGATCAAATTTTCCCCATAAGTGCACAAACTACCCTTTCCATCACTGCTGAGTCCAAATAGGCCACCAACCCACCTTGGTTTGCCCACTTGTCTACTCCCTGACACCCAGCTTGAGGCTTATGATAGGTCAGTTCAGCTCTGAAGCCCTTATTGCTGACAGCGGCAAGGCACTCCCCAAGGTCACAAACCCCTCCCCCAAGGGCCCGGAGCACAGCATGGGGTGCACACGAGTCCCACTTGAAGGTGCTGCCCTCTGAGAGCACGTACACGTCCACAAGGCCTTGGATGACGCACAGGATCTTGTAGCCTGCTCCAGAAGCATAGGTCAAGCGGCCGTTACACAGTGGTGCTAAAACATCCTTTACTTTTTGCCTCTCGCTGGAGCTCAGGACCACCGAGAGAGAGTCATGAATCTTCCCAGTGGAGTGCTTAGGATTTGGGAAGGAACAAGTATTGACTCCTCCGTGGCACACTCCCCAGAAGTGCTGCCCCGTCCACCTGAAACGACAAGCAGACAGCAGTCACTTTACACAGCTCATATGTAGATATGGGATTGCATATCTCACTTTTCTATAATTGAAACATACGTCACTAACTTTTATAAATTAATAGTCAAATTAGCATCTATAGTTTTGCACTGGAGATACCAGGCTAATGTACAGGGCAATGCTTCACTTTTTCCACATTTTCTTATGTTACAGTCTTATTCTTTTCTTCCATCAAACCTCTAAACCTCTAAAGTGAGAAACGTTTGTTTGAAATTTGTTAAAAATAAATACAAAAAATATAACGTACAGAATTCACTGCCGTGACACTCAAAATCAAGCTGAAGCAGAACTGATGTTGATGCTGCTGGAGCGTTTAAACACTGTGGCCACTCACTGTCCATTCTATTAGACACTCCTAGCAAGTCAAAGACAGAAGCTCATCTTTTGGCTTTTCTAGTTTGTGGTCAGCCATCTCTAGTCCTTCATCAGTCCTCACAGGGTGCTGCCAACTGGACACTGCCAACTTATTTCTGGCTGGATATTTTCAGTCCAGCACCGACACTGATGGCTTTATACACTCCAGCAGCACTGCTGTTTCTTATCCACTCATACCAGCACAACACACACTAACACACCTCTACCATATCAGTGTCACTGCAGTGCTGAGAATGACCCACCACCCACATAATACCTGCTCTGTGATGGTCCTGTGGGGTCCTGATCACTGTAGATCAGGCTAAAAGGAAGCTAACAAATTATGCAGAGAAACAGATAGACTATAGTCTGAAATTATAGAACTATATAACTGCATTCATTATCACATTTTCTCATCTATATTACAAACATGGCTCATTATCAGAGCATCCCCTATTTTTCAGATAATGACCTTTCAGCACTTCCAAGTTCAGTGAATAAACTGAAATATATAGTGACCCCAAATTGGTACAAATACACTACAGAGGGGGCATAAGACCTACTGTGTGTATAAAGAAGAAATGAAGATCAAAATTCAGTTAATATATACTAAGTATACAGGTCATATGTCATTTTCTCCATTCTTCTGATACAATTGAAGTGCATTAGTCCAAGATGCCTGATTAAACACTAAACACATTAAAAGCTTATTTCCAAAAAAAAGAAGTTATTTTTTTACTATCAGGTGAAATTGTCATTTTGAAAGTTTGTTTGACAGTGATAATATACAGTATTACAAATTAAAACACTTGTAAATTAAAGCACAGTTGCACTGCAGGTAGTGCTTGTGTCACATAGCTCCAGGGGTCTGGGGTTTGATTTCCCCTTGGTTTGCGTGTCCTTGCTCTCTGTCCATCCTCTCGGTTCCTCTTGCCTCCCAAAAATACATGTGGTAGGTGAATTGGAATTGGCCTTACCAAACTGAATTGGATGTGTTTTTATAAATACTACACATCTAGATATGTTGAATATGTGATTAAAAAGCACAGAGGTTGTATTAAAATATTTGTAGTGTTCAATAATGCAGCTCAGATGAATTAAAAACTGAATTACAACAGTGACCAGTATACTTAATAAATATATATATATATACATATTCACACACACTCACACACACACACACACACACACACACATGTACAGGGGTTGGACAATGAAACTGAAACACCTGGTTTTAGACCACACTAATTTATTAGTATAGTGTACTTGGGCCTCTTTTGCGGTCAATACAGCGACAATTCATTCCCAAGACAAAAAGTCTTGGGAATGAGATTTTATGGATACAATCCGGGTTAGCACCCAAACTTCCCTATCAGACAGCTTCCCCTTGCGTCCACAGTTAATCCTGTTGGATGTGGTTGGTCCTTCTTGGTGGTGCTGACATTACCCTGGATACCGTGGCTCTTGATACATCACAAAGACTTGCTGTCTTGGTCACAGATGCTCCAGCAAGACGTGCACCAACAGTTTGTCCTCTTTTGAACTCTGGTATGTCCCCCATAATGTTGTGTGCATTGCAATACTTTGAGCAAAACTGTGCTCTTAGTCTGCTAATTGAACCTTCACACTCTGCTCTTACTGGGGAAATGTGCAATTAATAAAGATTGGCCACCAGGCTGCTCCAATTTAGCCATGAAACCTCCCACAATAAAATGACAGGTGTTTCAGTTTCATTGTCCAACCCCTGTGTATTATACAAATATATATATATATATGTATATATAAGTAGTGGTTTAGTATAAATAAGTGGTTCCAAAATAACATAAGTATATAAAAGCACAATGTAGGTTATTAATTCAGTCATTACCTTCACGGTGGATCCAGAGCCTACCTGGAATCATCAGGCACAGTGGATAATTTTTTAACAAGGGATAGGGACTCTTACCCCTTGTCTGTTGAGTCTTTGCGGCTAAACGGTTGATTTATGACACCCATTACTGGTTCTCCAGTGGAACGCAAGTACACTCCAATCAGAACCAGCGCACATGGAAGTCCTGAGGGGCAAAAGCCTTCATCTGACACCTCCTCTTCCTTCCCTTCAATGTACTGGCTGGTGCCATCTGCACAAACACATGGACTAAATTACTGATACAATTCAGGCTTCAGGACGACGCTGCAATTTTCTTCATCAATTACCAATGGGATCAATCCAGATGCCCACATCTGCTGGGCTCAGAGCGAGCTGCAGGGACTCTGCTGCTTCATCTCGGACCTGCAGGTCCTGGTGGATAGCTTTGGTCAGGAGTTTTGCAGCAGTTTGGTCACCATCCAGCACTTTGGCTAACAGGGCAGCTGTGTCCTCTTCCTTGGCACACACTGTAACTGTTACACTCTCTCCTGGAAGGAAACAAGAGTGACATCCAGAACAGTGATATAGTAGAAAGGTGGCTCCCAAACCTGGATCTGGATGACCTTATTAACCCTGCTGCCAACACAGGGGGTTCTTTGGTGTAATCAAAATCCACCACACAGATGTGTTCAATTCCATCATCAGCACACCTGAGTTAACATCATTAAGCACTGATTCACCAAACCAGGTGTTGGACAACTATACCTAATACTCCCATGAGAAGTGCTTGGGAGATATTTTAATAAACAAGTAAATCCACTACTTTTGGATGAATGCTATTTGTATTTATTCTATTAGTGTTTAGAACAGGTATCTAAACCGTATATTCACCTTTTTGAGCCTACAACAGTGAACCCATTTACACGGTTTCAGCCTGGACTACCATTTGAATGAGGTCTAATAAAAGGCAGACAATCAGGACAGAGCTGATGAATTTATTATTTATTAGTTGTAAATCTAATGGATTTGAGCCCTTTAACAATAGATGGTCATTTGATGGGGAAATGAAGCTACACCTGAAAGACAAGCTATTAATCTATACAGTACAGGTCAAACTTTTTGAATACCCCCAGCTGTACTAGTAGTCTGCAATCCAGATGTGCAGAGTGCAGTAACAAGCGTAATTTTCAAAGCTTTACCAATACCAATGAAAATTTTTCCTAAAATTTTTTTTAAAACATTTTACTTAATATTGTTTTTCAGTTTTTAGTTTTTGATTTTTTGGTATTTATGTTTATCACTACAGTGAATCACTGCACTGCACCCACCAAAGACCATCTCCCACTTACCACTTACCTTCTCACACTACAGCTTACATTTAATTTTATACCCAGTGCACATGTAAATAGAATACAAACATCTATTTATAGTTTCTATATACACAGAACATCTACAGTGCAATCATGTATGTATAGTGTAAGTTAATGTGTATATAGTCTATTTATTTTACATATATGTATATTTTCTGCTCCTGAGTATTTATACGTCCGTTTTAAGGGACTCGCAAGTTTGTCCACTCACCCTTACACCCGTGGAATGTGACGTGTGAATAGACTTGATTTGATTTGATTCTACTCCATGAGCCTGCTGAGCACTTACCAAGTCCATTCTCAAACTTGTTTGATTCCTCTCCATGAATGAATCCAGTCAGCTCAGGAAACTATCAAAGCAGAGCAAACACCCAGGATAAGATTGGAGACAGTGATAAGCCATGGTCTAATGACAAGATCACCACAATGCCAAACACAGGCATACAAATATTGACTCAAGCACCTGTGCACAAACATCATGGCGAATCATTTCTTGGATCACAACGTCGGCAAGCGTCTTGAAGTCCTGAACAAACTTCTTGTTCTTGTCCGCTCCTGTCTTCTCCTGAACCAGCAGTTCAAACAGCGGTGACTCCCGTCTGCATACTCGAGCCACGTTGGCGGCCTTTTCAGACACATTAAGCAGCACATGCAGCAACTCGGCCATATCTGCAGTACAACATTTGTAAGAGAGAAAAATGGTGGAGGTTGAGGTTGGACACCGTTTATAATGATTGGGTTCAGCCATTTCAGCCCCAACAGCTACTAACAAGTCCTTAAGCCTAGAAAGGGCTCTATGAGTCATAGTCATGCCATAGAAGAACCATTTTCATATTTTAAGCCCTGGCAGAAATCAGCCCTGCCTGCAACCATGTTAAGCTCAGTACAACAGCTTTAGTAATATTTACACATTAGCACTAGCTATTAATATATTACAATATAATACAAATATTAATTGTATTAATTGTATTAATTGTATGTGAAAGGCTTTATATAAATTCAACATTATTATTATTATTATTATTATTATTATTATTATTATTACTACTACTACTACGACAATATTAATAACAAAACAGTGTTTTTCATACAGTAATTTTCACTGTAGATACTTAATCTCAGTGTTTAAACACTTACACGATATGGTGGGCTTACAGCTGTGTATCTAACTGCTTTGGCTGAGAACAGTAATCAGGTCAGGCTGGAAACAAAAATATCATTCTAATTGGGACACCGGGTTAGAATTAACGTACTATCAAAAGACCACAGCAGGATATAAAAAGGTCATAACATAGAAAGTCTGCTGAGATCATATTTTCAAAATATTTTTCCATGAATATTTTCCACTGCTTTTGGATATTGTTAATTAATATAGTAAGTTGGCATCACTAAACAATAATGTTAGAGACAGGTATTATTATATATAAGGGGATTCCAATGTTTTCACTAGAGAAACCTACCCAATTACAATTGTTCACAGTGGGGTTGAGTGGAAGCAGACTGTTTTCACTGAATTTACTGCCTGATGTGTGAGACACTCTTTTCCAAATACTTTGGTTTGGTTAAAAATATTCATTTATTCATTCATTCATTCAATCAGAGCAGAGACACACATGCAGGGTGTTGTGAGGGGGAAAATTGTTAGATTCTACCATCATTGACATTCTATATAAATCTCAGAAGACTTGTGTAGGTTGACTGATGGGTTTGGACAGTAAAAAAGATGGCTGTAGATGGCACCACCACTATAAAGAGCCTGTACATAGAACCACAACTGCACACCAACCCCCCACTCTGAACGTGTCAAACATCGTAAGGAATACTTGTATTAGTCCTTCGCAACAAACATGCAGCATAATGCAATATATAAACAGATCATAATTTTAAATGCCACAAGGCCCCAAACAAATTCAATGCAAATCAGATTTTCAAAGAATACCACTGCTTTTGGATATTCCATGAGCAAAGTGCACTGCACTGAAATTAACACTGTGAACATTTGGAAACACAGTCACCAAAGAACCCAGACCTACACCAAAGAAGAGAGATTTGTTTAAATTGGAATATGAAATGGGGTGAATACATTGTTAAAGCTTCAAAACACTCCCACAGTGCACGTACGGAAACTCACCCACCTTAATTTTAATGCACTTAACTGAAATCTCAGCCCAGGAAAGTTTCATTTCAGACTGGTTCTTGCATGACTCAACAAGACAAAACAAGATCTGAACAGAGGTCAGTGACACTTATCATCAAAAAAACCATAGTTGCAAGAAGGAAGTGGGGGAAGAGAGATTATGAGTAACAAATTCTGAAAGCACAGAAGTAGTGTCTCTCAATATTGCTTAGGTTATAGTGCAACATACCAGACATGTAAGAGATGTAGAGGTTCCTAATGGGGTTCTATCATAATCCATCTCATACAGATTGAATATTCTCACTCAGTTCCTGTAGATTTTGTGGTAGGAGTGGAGTGTTGGTACTGCTTCCAATAGCATCCCACAATTTTTTTATCTGGGATAGGTCTGGTGAAATGACTGGCCATGGTATAGTATCTGTGTCTTGAAGGCAGGAGGAGTATGCGGACGAGTGTTGTCCCGTTGGAATAGCGCACCAGAGTGTGTATTAAGAAAAGGTAGGGTCAACGGCTGCAGGACCTATTCTCAGCTAGTAATCCATCTTAAAATTCACTTGTTTCCAACTAAATTAAATCCCAGTTTAGATGCCAAAGGAGCTCAACCTGCATGCAGACTCTGAATGATCAGCAAGAGGGGGCGGGGCCAATACCATAGACCCAGATACTGGGCTACAAATGAAAATCAGAAGAGAAACAGCAAACAGCCGTGGGCGCTTTGTCAGAATTTCAGAATAAAAGTAATGGACATTAGTGTGTGTGTGTATATATATATATATGTGTGTGTGTGTGTGTGTGTGTGTGTCAAGTAGTTTGAATAACCTATTATGAAGAATGTCCTGGTCAATCTAAAAAACCTTCTCACCTCAGCTGAAACCTGCTTCTGATCGAGCTGCTTCGGTTCTCGAGTCTCTCGCCTTTCAATTCTTGCTGGATTCTTCTCCAACAGACATTCGCTACTCGGTTCGGTTCTGCTCGGTTCTGCTCGGTTCCGCTCTGTTCGGCTCTGCTCGGTTCTGCGCTTCCTGTAAGCCGCTGTTGACACTGAATGGACTTCTCGATGTAAACAGAGCGACACAGACTCAGGCCGGCTCCTCTCAGAATAGAAGCCGCGCTTTCATTTTCTCTGAGCCTGTTTGCTGTCTGAAGCGATAGTTCGGCTCGTAGTGATGGTTGTAGGTTTTCGTCACTGGACCGAATAATGTTTACCGTGAACTACGTCAGCGCAAGGGGAGGGGCTTGTTCGCGGCCGAGTTTGCTGCCCCCTGCTGGCAATGTCAGGACGTTCATTTACATTGGCTGTCCAAAGGTTTTCGGACACCTAGTTGTATAGTGCGCGCGCCTGCGCACACACACACACACACACACACGCTCACAGCTCACATTTCTGAGCAGTTAACCAATCCATCAATCAACCACTTTTTTACCCAAAACTTTTCATTAAGTTAGCTATAACATTTAAATGATATTAATATTTAGAGAAAAATAAAAGCCAAGACTCCTTAAGGGCCCTCCACCCACCTGGGGCCCTGGATGGGTGTGCTGAAACTGGAAAACAACAGCAGAATTGATGCCTTGCTGCTCAAGGCAAAATGTTAAAATTAAATCTTACAATAATCTCGGTCTTATGTTAGCTAAAGAACACTGACTTCCTAAAGGTTTAACTAAAGATAGCACCTGTTTAATTAGATGTAACAAAGCAAATGTATAGTAAGAATCAGGACAAAATTCAGGGTACAAATGTGTATAGGGTATATGATCTTTAAGTCTTACAACTTGAGATCCGCACTTTCCAGACAGTTACATTCATATCTCGGAATCAGATTAACCTACAGACACGATGCATAAATAATATAATAAATAAACCTTTTTTTTCATTGAAAGTTAAGAGAGCAGTTAATGAAGCTGATTGACCACAATATCACATAGAAAATTAATGCATGAAAAGTCACCATGGCCAATGCTTTGTTCTTGTAATTGTGATAAAATAGAGCTTTTTTCTAGAATAGTGGTTCTTCACCTGTTCAAGACTAGAGGTGGGTAATCCAGGTCCAAAAAATAAAGATTTTTTCTTGGGTGAATTTTTTGTCAGTCATGGCATACCCATCTCTGGCCAGGATTCTAACATGTTCCAGTTGGACTGGAGCAAAAATTTTGCTCTTTCCCTAAAGAACCACTACAAAAAAGATTGTTTTTGTTTCCTAAATTCTTGTTTTTGCTTGATTTATGAGTTGGATCTCAGGTCACTGGTGACTAGCTTGACAACCATTGTCCCAAAAACATTCCCATAAATGGTACTTAAAATCCAATTTTGTAATTGAGATGTGAATATGAAGATGATGATTAAATTATTTATCAATTAAATAACCCCCTGTAAGGTTCTATGTGATGGTTGTTTGAAGAATCATATATCTAATCCAACACTCTCAAACAACAATAATCAGTTTCCCAAATAGGAATTAAGTCTGGTCCTGAACTATGTAGCATTCTGAATGGAGTCGCAGTTTGTGTTCTCCTTCAAGTGTGTTAAGATCCATTAGTGTTATGACATTGTGGATGGAGAATTTGTGAACGTGGTGAGGTTTCATGTGTCTTCAGCCATATGTACACTGTATGATTTTAGCCCAATTTGGTCATAGCCAAGTGGATTTCAGGATCGGCCTGAATTTGATTTTGATCAGCGAAATTTTGGTTGCAGTTGCTTGTCTCACTGTTTGACCAGTCTCACAATATTTCTCAATATCACAACAGTTTTCCCAAAATTCATTGCATATCAAACCTTTGTATGAATACAAGATTTGAGGTGTATTCAAATCACCCCAAAAGTGGACTATGCAGGAAGTGTGAATATTTTACAAACTACAGGGAGTTCAAAGTATTCCAAAAAAGATTTCCAAAAAGTTTTGGGCCCCACTGTACTTGTTCATTTTACAGGAAGTATGTAATCACCATAACATTTGTCTGTTCACTCTAGATCACCTGAGATGACAACAAGAACATGAGATCCAAATGCAAAAGCTACTAAAATATCAATGCCATCACCCATCGCCTCTACATCTGGAACCCCATCATCTGGGATCCCACCATCTGGGATCTCACTATCAACTACAAGCCAGTTCTCTAGAAGTTTAACTCCTGTTTCTGTAGCCATGAAGATGACTCTGTTGAAACTGATCCAGTCTACTTTTTCTTCTGCAGATAAGAGTGAGGATGTATTTGGACAGTGGTTAGGGTTAGTGAGGTGTTCAAATGCATCTACTATTTGATAGTTAATTAGTTAGTCAGGAATGTTATGATGCCCTAGAGGAAAAGAAGACAAGATGACATAACCACAACAGCCAGTTCCCACACTGAGCACCATTTGTTACATCCCATACAGCTCAGTCAATTTATGGGATTTATACACCCATTCATTTTCATCAGAGCATTCAGGCCCATTCCCATTCCCAGAGCCATCAGTGCCAGCCTCAAAGAATTTCCCAGGACTTTTCACATTTCACTTACTCAGGAATTTAAGGTCATTTGTAGGTTGAATACTGCATTGACCACTAATGCAGATTTTTATGCCATCAGCATTTGTGAGTCTGGCATCTGGAATTTGGAAGTTATTTGAGGTTTGTCTCTTTTTGAACCATGTGAAATTAAACTAAGTGTACTTGATTTACCTACCTACAAATAAGCAATTATTTTTATTTGTCATTTGAGTTCTCTTAAATCAGGTTTTACAGTGATCTCTATTGAGTTAATTACACTCAAGTGTAAGTAAACTATACTCAGGAAGCATTGATTAGTACTACTAACTAATCACTGCCTTCAGAAGCTGCTGATTGGCTGAATGGAGTCTTAGATTTGGGTTGGAGATGAAACCTGTTCTCCAGGAACAGAGCCATCACTACACTGCCCCACAGCCCAGTAAGGGGACACCATAGCCTTCACTGAGCTGCTCGGCAGGGTTGGGTGGGCTGTTGTTTTGTCCTCCAGGGGGCGACGTTCCTCCTTTCCTCAGACATGTCGACCCGGAAGTTGTCCTGTGAGCTGCTGAGCTGTGTTGTTGAGCCTGTTGGCTAACGAAAGCCTCACTGTAGAGTATTATCTCTCTTTTTACTCCGTGTTTGGTGTGAAGGACTGGGATTCGAGCTGGACCAGGACTTGTTCAAACGGAGGTAACCCGGAGCCGCGGTGTGTTTTTGATTCTTTAAGCTGTAGCTCGTTAGCAGAAGCCACCGTGTTGAGGTGAAACAAAGGCGAGCTGATTAACAAGCCTGAAAATAAACATGATGTTGGCTGAACTCACTTTTCTCTGGCGTGTTTTAACTCTACAGGCTGGGTTTATGTGTGGGGTGTTTGTGGGGGTAAACAAGTGTGTTCGGTTTTCTGTTGGAGAGGCGGGTCAATATTTACATTTATACAGTTTTAGTCAATATTTACATTTTTTAAATATTTTGATCAATATGTATATATTTACATTTTAGTCAGTATTTTTTTTTTTTTAATATTTTAGTTAGCATTTACATTTACACGTTTTTGTAGTCAATATTTACATTTTTAGCCAATATTTAAAATTTTAGTCAACATTTCAACATTTTTTGGGTAAATATATAATTTTTCTGGGTCAGTATTTACATTTCTACATTTTTTGGTCAATATTTACATTTCTACTGTTTTATTTTTGGTCATTATATACATTTCTACATTTTTTGGTCAATATTTACATTTCTACTGTTTTATTTTTGGTCATTATATACATTTCTACATTTTTGGGAGGAGCTCAGTGTTTACATTTCTACATTATTGCTGGGAGATCTCAGTACTAATCTTAACACTGTCCTTTTACTTCACCATACCTAGATATTCTAATGTATCATCACTAATCCAACATCAAATTACATAGGTTTAATAAAAGTTCATTTTTATTTCTCTAAATGGGATTTCTCTCTGCATTTGCAATACATTAAACAGTTAGCCAGGAGGCACCCCTACCCTGTGTATTGTAGACCCTTTCCTGTTCCCAGCACAACTGATTCAACAAATCAGCTCATTAACAAGCTCTCCAGAGCTGCACGAGGTGTGTTGAAGCTGAAATGTACAGGGCAGGGGTGCCTAGAGGACCAGGGCTGAGAAACAGTGCTGTACTGTGTCCAGCCTAATTTTGTGAAAGGTTTGAAGTCTTTGTGACCTTGAATAGCGGTGGATTCAGTAGCTTTGTATAGTATTGCTGTAAGCAGATTGTTGTAACACCGGTTACTGAGCTTTCAGCTTATTACCTGACTCTCTCTTCCCTTCTCTTTCTAGATTGTACTGTACTGTGCTGTACTGGCTAAAATAATGCTTGGATAATATCAGAACCAGACCTGAAACAGAGTCATGGACAAAGGTGAGGCATGATGCTGACAACATCTTTGCAGTAGAAAGCAAAAATGGTGACTTCAAATTGTTTCTTGTTGAAATACTCAAAACAATTTCAAGGTAATATCGCATGTATGACATGAGGTGCAGAAGGGTGATAATACTGAGGTATAATCTGCAGTAGAGAAGGCATATCAATATTCTTCCTCTTTTGTAAAATATACTTTATTTTTCACTGATCAAGCAAACAAGAAATAAAAATGTCTCATCGCTGTCCCGTGAAAAACAAGTATCGCCAAGTTGGTGACAGGAGAAGGCATAAATGTTCTTAAATTTGAATGGAAGTGAATACTGTGAATATAATATGTGCTATAATATGAACTATAAATCATTTCTATTGAATAGAATAGAATAGAACTTTATTGATCTCTTGGGAGGGTTCCTTCAGGGAAATTAAGGTTCCAGTAGCAGCATCAGTACAGTACAGAAAGTAGAAAGATAATAATAATAATAATTAGTAAGAAACACTATATAAATATGTAGAATATAATATAGAGACTATTACAGTATACATTATAGATAATAGTGCATGAGAAAAAGGGTCCTGTAGGAGTGGTATTGCACATTATTATTGCACTTTTGTAACTGTTTATTGCACAGAGAGTCCAGTTGTGTTGTGGTGGTCGGGTTGCAGGTTACTGTTAACTGTTTGGTTCGGTGACTACTCCTTCCCATCCTTTATCCTCCTGTTACTACTCCTCCCCCCCAGAGAGGAGTTGTACAGTCTGATGGCGTGCGGGACAAAAGAGTTTTTAAGTCTATTGGTCCTGCACTTGGGAAGGAGCAGTCTCGCACTGAACAGGCTCCTCTGGTGGCTGATGACTGTGTGTAGAGGATGACTGGCATTGTCCTTAATGTCCAGTAGCTTCTTCAGAGTCCTCTTCTCTGCCACTGACTCCAGAGAATCCAGCCCACCTGATCAGCTTGTCCAGCCTGTGTGTGTCCTTCTTGGATATGCTGCCCCCCAGCACACCACAGTGTAGAACAGGACACTGGTGACCACGGATTGATAAAACATCCACAGGAGTTTCCTGCAGATGTTGAAGGACCGTAGCCTCCTCAGAAATTACAGCCTGCTCTGTCCCTTTCTGTACAGGTGGTCGACTACAGTTTAGGACTACTGTTTATACAGGTTCCAGAGCAGATACAGGGTTTGAACAAGGGTTTGATGAAATCTAATATCTAACAGAAATGGAGATACATGGTTATCATTGGAGAGCAGCGATATACATGGTTGATTATATAAAATATTTCAAAGATTGTTTGAATTTGAATACGTCTGTAATGATATTTGTCCAGTTAGTATATTTAAATATTGTTGGCCAAAATGTAGTTGTCTGTTTAGTAGGGGTGTAATGATGTACATATTTTGAGTATTTTCATTGTTAAAATGTTTTGGTTGGCTTAAGTATGATTGTAAAATGCAGAATGTAGAAAGATGTAAAAAAATACTGACCTCAGAAAACTATAATCCTTTAAGGCCTATGTAATAAAAAAACCCACTGTGTTTAAATGGACCCATATTTTTTAATACTACCTTTGATGTTTGATCGACTATGTTCAGATGTTAAGGCAGATATTGCTGCTGCAATGGTTGGAGGACCAGCTGTTGGAAGTATGACATCACAGAACAGATCTGAAGATGAAGAGTCAACAAGTATGAAGGATGTGAAAAGGACGGCAGCTCAGTCTTTCAGCGGAGGTGGACTGGTTCCCAAACGGAGGAGCTCTTCCAGGTAGATCATTTTTTGCTTTCCTTGTGCATTGCTGTTGTGTACTGTTATTGGCATAGTTGGTTATTCTTAATAGCTATGTTTTCTTCAGTTTATGTAAAGATTGCTGTCCTATAAAGAAAATTCAGTTACATTTTTTGAAAATCATTATGAGAGAAATTTACTGTAATTGAGTATCAAGCAGTATGTAAATGACAGTCCAACCAGTAGGATTTTAAAAATCTTATACTTGTGTTTTCTCTTACAGATCAATCAAGAGAAAAAAGTTTGATGATGAACTAGTGGAGAGCAGCCTAGCTAAATCTTCTACCAGGGTGAAGGGACAGCCTGTCATAGAACCAATCAGATGCTCTGGGATGGAGTCCTCATCCGCTGAGAAAAAGAAGGTGACGAGCATGAATCAAATTTGAAAACATCTATGAAACATTACTGCTTTTTGGTGCACTACATTACACACTTTGTAGTATGCAAACATACTGCATCTCCATAGATTATCCATAATCTACTGCAATTTAGCCACAATTCTCAGGATGACAGATTAGCTCTACCTTCTTGAATTTGGGACACAGTTTCAGATTTATTTCAGACCAGGTTCTTGACTAACCCGAGGACGCTACTCAAGTTTGCACATCCCTTTAGAAAATGATGTATTTGAAAGTGCAGTGGCATTGTAAAAGCAGGTTAAAGCCCCTTTTGCACCTGGAATTAACATGTCATGTGTAATACGATCACATAGCCATTCACATCTGACTTTTTAAATGCATATCCTGTGACTGCTTGTGATTGGATTGTTCTTATCATCATGGAGGGGGATGCCACACATTAATGCTGTCACTCTTCTGCTGCTTTTGTTTTGACACTTTCTCACTTGGAAAGTGAGTCTGTAATCAGCTAACTTGATGGTGGATGTGTGGTATCCAAATTACGTATTTTCCAGCTGGGGCAGTGCAATGTTGCGGTCTTATGCATGTCTGACCACCTCTAAATGTTTGAGTGATCAAATTACAATGTGGTGTTGAGATCTATTGTATCTTGTTTGTACTTGTACTTTGTGATGGTCACTTCTGATCAAGTCATCCAGCACACATGTTCATACCATGTGTGAATGAGGCCCAATGCAGGAGAGTGTTAGCAACTTTACAATATCCTGTTTTAAACTAAAGAAACAAAACTACAGATACAAATGAAGTGTTGATTGGCTGAGTGCATCTGGGGTCAGTGATTTATTGCTTTAGGAAATATAAAGTCCAGAGTATGTTATGTAGCTTGAAAATAATTTTAAAAGCCTGATGTTAATATTTTGAATTTTTTGTGAAAATTGTCCATTAATCCTGTTTTGCATTTCTACAATGTTTTTCTGAGTGTTCCTTTTTTCATTTCCCAGATTTCAAAATCTACAACTTCATTAACTCCCCCACTTACCATGGTGATTGCACCATCTCCGATTACCAAACGAGTAAAGAAGAGCAAGCAGCCACTGCAGATCACTAAAGACCTTGGGCGCTGGAAACCCACTGATGACCTCTTGCTTATTAATGCAGTGCTGCAGGTAATAAGTCTTTTTTGCACATTACCAGTTCATTTACACTTTACTTGGTTTCTATATTGAATTGCAAAGCCATCATGTATTCATTAGTCAATATTCATGTAACCTCTACTCTTGTGTCCAGACTACTGACCTCACCTCCGTTCACCTGGGAGTGAAGTTCAGCTGTCGCTTCACACTTAGAGAGATTCAGGAGCGGTGGTACGCTTTGCTCTATGACCCTGTTATATCAAAGTAAGTCATCTTTTACCAGTTTGTTCATTACTGTCTAACTACACTTTTTTTGAGCACCAACACTCTAATATGCTCCAGCAGTAATATAACTTGGCATACTACACTACTTGATTATACACCCATCATTAAAAATATGTATCACAAATATTTCTGCACCAAAATGTAGTAAACCACTTAAGGCCTTGTGTAGATAGACAGTTACAGTCATGCAAGTCTTCTTTAAACCACTCCAGTGAGCCCTTGGGCATATTTATCTTAGGCTCAGATGAAATCCGTCTAAAGAATCTTGTTCTGTTTACAGTGCTTTTCTTGGGATATTATATAAGCTGCACACTTAAAGCGTGACTGGAAACTGATCTTCATTTGATTTTTTAAAATTTAACTAGTATGATAGCAGCTTAGATTAGTGATTATGCATTTACTCTTTTCTAGAATATTTCTAAAATATAAAAAATAGAATTAGGGAATTGGAGATTTGTTCAGCAGAAAGTAACATCTAAATGCGCCTGAAAAGTTTTGGACACAAAGCACTCTGTCAATTGCTTCCTAGCTCTGGTCTTTTGAATTGACATTCTCAGCTACCACATAAGCTACCATATCTAAACAACTGTACAGATGAATATAGTTTGTAAACATTGCTATCTTTTCTAATGCTAAATTATTTTCTCTCTACTTTCTTACAGACTGGCTTGGCAGGCCATGAGACAGCTCCATCCAGAGGCTATCGCTGCAATTCAGAGCAAAGCTCTGTTCAGCCAAGCAGAAGAGGCTCTGCTGTCTAAGATTAGCTCCGTGAGTCAGCATTTTTCTAGGGTCACCCAAAATACGCAAGTTCACTAAGAGTACAGCATGTTTACTAAGTGTACAGTATGTTTAATATGTGTATATTTGCAAATTCACATGTCAAAAAGCATCATGTTCTATCAAGTGCAGTTGCAATGTTTATTTCCCTGTTTGTTCGTGTTACATATATTTTACATTACAGCTCTACACTATATAGCTGTCTTTATACTCTTGTGTTTAGGGTGGGTTTGGTTATTACCCACTTGTTTTTGTCTGTGTCCCATTTTGAGTAGAACAGTCAGCCAAAACTGGAGGTATTCCAGGACTTGCTGAACAAGAACCCCAGTGTGTTCTACCCATCTCGTACAGCCAAGAACTTGCTGGTACACTGGCAGCTGCTTAAACAATACTACTTACTGGATGACCAGAGTGGTGAGACCGGTTCCATGCTCATCTTTCTGTGTTAAAATTTTGCTGACATTAAAATGAAGTCAAGTGATGCTATGACACACCCGACACATGTACATTCCTTTTCTTCCAGTTCAACCTCTCCCCAAAGCAGACCAAGTTCTTAACTTCTCAGATGCCGAGCAGATGGTTGATGATGCCAAACTAAAGTAAAAATACATTGCACGTGCACACACACACACACACGTGTGTTAAACCATAACATTATGACTACCTCCACCTTCACATTCACTGTTCATTTTATCAGATTCTCTTACCATTGCCGATGCCCCCTGTAATTCTATAATTACAGACTGTTAGATATCTGTTTCTCTTTATACTTCATCCTCCTTTCATCCTGTTTGTCAGTGGTCAGGACCCCACAGAACTGTCACAGAGCAGATATATGTGTGGTAGGTAATTCTCAGCACTGCAGTGATATTGACATGGTGGTGGTTGTTTAGTGTGTGTTGTGCTGGTACGAGAGGATCAGCCACACTAGTGCTGCTGGAGTGACCCACCACCCAAATAATTTCTGTCCTGTGGTGGTCCTATGTGGTCCTGACTATTGAAGAACAGGGTGAATGAAGGTAAAAAAAAGTGAAGAAAAATACCCACTGAAATCTAAACTAATCTTTACTAAATGTAGTGTTTCTCTTTTGTTTTTGGTTTACACTGAATATTAACCACACAGGGACAGCAGGGATGAGGTTTTGGAGCATGGTAAGTTTAATTCCCTTTGAAATTTTATTGGCCTTTTGTGTTAATAAAGCACAAATTAAAATAGATGCAATTTTTTCAGTATTCTGTCAAAGCTTATTTTTCTGGTATTCAATCTCTCTTTTCCATTTTTTTTAAAGAGCTGATGGTTGCAGATCGGCACCAGAAGAGGGAGATAAAGCAGCTGGAACAGGAGCTCCCTCGCTGGCAGGTCTTAGTGGATAGCATTACTGGTTAGTATCCACCCTGCTTTGACTTCAGTTGCATGTTATAGTAAAGTAGGAGAATAAAAACAAGAAACAGTGGTTCTGGGTAGTTAAATGGGATACAGCACAGTCAAAGTACTTTTTTAAAGTTTTTGAACTTTATTTATTTTTTGGAATTGTACAGCAATCTATGATTCTCTGTGTCTGCAGATTAAAAAATAGCTTACAAAATTAACATTTGATATCTCATAATAATGTATGATGTAGTGGGTCCCAGCTGCAACAATTTTGTAATGTTTTCTTATGAATCAGTGAACTAAAGTGATGAGGCGAAGAGTCCTTATCTACAGAATCTGTCAGTTATCAGATGCCTGCCTAAATAAAGGAGCTCTGTGGTTACTTTGCAACAGCAAGAAACCCTCCACAGAAGTACATGATTCATAAATGTATTTCTGGGTTTTGAATGAAGTATGTGATGTTTCCTACTTCTCAGGCACCACCTCTCTGCATAGTTCAGAAAACCTCTCATTGGGTTTGCTTTTAAGTGTGTTGTTAATATGTCATGATTAATGTGTTGGGAGAATGATGGTTACAGTGGGAGAATTTCAAATATTTATTCCTGTAAAATGTTTGTAGGCATGAACTCTCCGGATTTCGATAACCAGACCTTGGCAGCATTAAGAGGACGCATGGTCCGATACCTAATGAGGTCACGAGAGGTGAGTTCTATGCTGTAATTGTCCCGAAGTAAATGGATCTGTTTTTCTGAAATTTTTTTCTCTTATCCAATTCATGTTAAAAACAACTCTTTAATCTTTATCATAGATTTCTGTTAATTTCTATAATTTTTTTAATTGTATTGTATTACCATCAGTAATAAATACAGATTTGCCTATCTTTTCTAATAATAATATAAATTATAATAAATATTGTCTCAGATCACTCTTGGCCGTGCTACCAAGGACAAACAGATAGATGTGGATCTGTCATTAGAGGGACCAGCGTGGAAGATTTCCAGACAACAGGGTATTTATTTCTGCAACACAGTGCATTATTTGTCTTGTCTTATGGATTTTTTTATGATACTTTGAGTTTAGTTGATTTTCTGCCTGAGATCAAAACAAAATATGGGGTTTGATGAACTTGTGTTTGATCTCAGTTTTTCTTGGTTATAGCTTTACAACACTTTATTCTCTCCTTTGGACTCTGGGGGTGCTTTTTTGACACTTTTGTCTTACTGTGATTGTAGGGGTCATCAAACTCAAAAACAATGGTGATTTCTTCATTGCAAATGAAGGTCGAAGACCGATCTACATTGATGGCAGACCTGTTCTGTCTGGCAACAAGTGGAAGCTTAACAACAATTCTGTGTTGGAGGTCAGGAAAGATGTTTTCCTTTATCATACCGGTGTACCTCAGGGAATTAGAATACGGTGCAAAAATTGTGAATAATTCTTAAAGGAACACTTTCATATAAATGTGTGGTATTTCAGTCATTTTTGTTATACTTTTTATCCATATGCCATGTAACTCATAAATCAGAAATACAGAATATCATATTATCTGGAATATTTCTAAGTTAAAATAAATTCTTCTTCGAACAGTATTGACATTTAAAAAAAACAAAAAAACCCCTTAAAATCTATTGCTTCAAATTAATAAGATGACACTTTGACACTCTTTTTGCAAAAAAAAAAAACTTGCACAGTGACATGCAATAGTACAGTCCCCTCCTAAATTTTTGGAACAGCACGGCAGAATCCTTTGTTTTTGTTGTGCACCAAAGTCATTTCGATTTAAGACAAAAAGGTTAGTGTTAGTGAGACAAGAGTGTCAGCTTTTATTTGCTGGTAGTTTTCATCAGATGTGATAAACCAATCGGGACATACCACCCTTTCTTTAAACCCATTTTTCAAGTGAACAAAACTGTTGGAACATGTGACTGAAAGGTGTTTCTTGTTAACCAGGTGTTGCAATTAAGGTTGTTTGTTAAAGCCCTAAAAAGGTCTGCATGGCTACTCTCCTTCTTGGCTTTGGTTAAACCTATACAGATTGGAAAATATTTGTAAAAGAAGATAAACCACAATGAAGACCAGAGAGTTGTCTATGAGAGAAAAGCAAGCCATTCTGAAACACAGAAAAGAGGGGAAATCAATCTGAGCCATTGGAAAAACATTGGGCATAGCAACCACAACCGTTTGGAATGTTTTGAAAAAGAAAGAAACCAGTGGTGTACTGAGCAACAGGCGTCGAACAGGTCGACCAAGAAAAACAACACCCACTGATGAGAGAAGAATTGTCCTAGCTGTAAAGAAGAACCCCAAAACCCCAGATCATCAACGACCTCCATAGAGCAGGGGTGAAGGTATCCCAGTCCACTCTTCAGAGAAGACTCAGAGAGCAGAGTTATGGAGGCTATACAGCACGATGCAAACCCCTCATCAGTAGCAAGAATCGGAAGGCCAGGTTGGAGTTTGCCAGAAAGTACAGAGATGAGCCACAGAAATTCTGGAACACAGTTCTATGGACTGATGAAACCAAAATTAACCTCTACAAAGTGTGGAGGAAGAAGGGAACGGCCCAAGATCCAAGGCACACAAGCTCATCTGTACAGCATGGTGGTGGTAATGTCATGGCTTGGGCATGCATGGCCACCTCTGGAACAGGCTCAATCATATTTATTGATGATGTAACCAATGATGGTAGCAGCAAAATGAATTCAGAGGTGTACAGACAAATTTTGATTGCCAATGTAAGGAGGAATGCTACCAAACTAATTGGCAGGAGTTTCATTTTGCAGCAGGATAACGACCAAAACATACCACAAAGAAGACAAAGGAGTTCATCAGGGGGAAAGAGTGGACAATTTTAGACTGGCCAAGTCAGTCACCTGATCTTAACCCAATTCAACATGCATATTACCTCCTCAAGAGGAGACTGAAGGGAGAATCCCTGTGAAATTAACAAGAATTAAAAGAAGCTGCCATAAAATCCTGAAGTGGCATCACGAAGGAAGAGTGCAACAGTTTGGTGATGTCCATGGGTCGCAGGCTGGAGGCAGTTCTTGAAAGCAAGGGATTTTCCACCAAATACTGAGTGTAATTCACTTCAGCTTTCTTTGTTCCTTTACTTTTGCTCATGTATAAAATGGTGTGGTGTAATACAAATGGTTATAAAACCAGATTTACTTGACATATTTTGAAGAAAATGCCAGTAAATAAAAGCTGAGATTCTGAACTCTTGTCTCATATTTTAGTCTTAAACGCAAAGGTCTTCAGTGAACAACAAAAACAATGAAATGTGCCTTGCCGTTCCAAGTATTTTGGAGGGGACTGTATATGTACTCAGTCAGTGAAGACATGTTTGGTGTCTGAAGTTTGATTGAATTGTTTTTCACTGGAGTTGTGAGGCTAGTTTAGCTATAAGTCCAGATGCAAATCAATACCTCACTGGTTAGCTTCATAAGAACTAGTTGATGAGCTCCCTAGCAACTCAACTACAAGTCATAGGATTTCACACAGAAAGAACCAACAGTGCACTAGTAAATCTGATTACATGGTTACAGGGGAAACTGTTTTATTTAGTTACATGTATTACTGTAATAATCAATGCCTGAATGGATCAATGGTAATTAGGTTGTGAATTTCAACATTTGTTTTAACTGTGGTAATGACATTACTGCATAAAAAGCAAACATGAGACACCATCAATGTTTTGTCAGATGCTTGACAAATACAGTCATCATACATGGTAAAAGAACACATTTGACTTTTTTTTTTTTTTTTTTTTTTTTTTTTTTTTTACATATTTAAACATATGGACATTTGATCTTCATTTTTAACAATTTGATACACGAGGCTCATATAACTAAACACATAAATCTGGAAAAATATGTTTAAAATATATTTTTTTCTTTTTTTTTTATATAAAGACACAAATTTATCTACAACTTTCTATCTGAAGGCCTCAGCGAGCTCTTTGGATCGCCATGGTGCTACCACTCACTTTGACAATCAAGAGCAAACTAAACTAATGCCTCAGGCTTATATAAGACTTCTGCAAAATCCTCTCTAATGACTGTATAATCATTTACTGCTGATGTGCTGCAAATCAAGTCCAAATATAAAATGTTAACTTTCCTCAGAAGGAAATTTCATTTCTAATACTTACATTTTACAAATTATTTTAAAGACATAATTTTAGATTTATCGCCATCTCTCAGTATTGTTAAAATGAAGATCATATGTCCATATGTTTAAATATGTTAAAGTTGTATGTATTTATGCTATGTCCTGCCTTTTCCCATGCCTGTAAAGGGGAATTGTGTAAATCTGTTTTTCTGTGAATTGTCTTTGCTTAATCTTTGCAGGTTCTCCTCACAACTCCAGAAAACAGAGGTTAATAGTTATGTTTTTCTTCTGTATCTAGATTGCAGGTCTCCGGTTTGTGTTCCTCATCAACCAGGAGCTGATATCTCTCATCAAAGCAGAGACAGCCAAGATGAACCAGCAGTGAACTGTGAAATGAAACCTCTTTGTCTGCATTTGCTTACTGTGATGACAGTAAGCAGAAGGACTTCAACAATCAACAAGCAATCAGTGCAGGACTGTGTTGCATTTCTAAGCAGAAGAAATGACTGCTGGCATTGTTAATGGTTCTCTAGAAAAATGTGTATACAGAGGGACCAATTACAATGGAAACTCAAAAGGACTCTTTGAGCACTTGGCAGAGGAAGGGTTCATCCAATTATACATGAATGCCTCACACACAATGAGGAGGCCCCTCAGAGCTATATGAGCAGGTGGGATTGGACTGAAGACCCAGTTGCCCTTAAGTTACAGTAAATACACTTGTGTTGAGATGCACCAATGTGTTGCAGAAACTGTTCCTCACATCAAGTAAAAATTACAGTAAATAAATGTACTTACTGTAGATGTTGTCCTTAGAAACCATAACATATAAAGTAGCAGGCATTGATTTATTTTTTTTTTCCATTTATTGAAAGCAGTAGTATTCATGAGAGAGGAGGAAACAGAATATTGTAATACATGATATCAATGTACTGTGCGACCATACCTGCAATGTTAATATATTAAGTCTAAAAACAAAAAGCAGTCTGGTAGGTTTTTCCAGGATTTTTTCAATCAATCAATCAAATTTTATTTATATAGCGCTTTTTACAAGTTGTCGTCAAACGCGCAAACAGTGGCAAGGAAAAACTCCCTCCGACTCGGAGGAAGAAACCAAGGCTCCAGAGAGGAACCCATCCTCCTCTGGTCGACACAGGAGAGCATAAATAACGGCACAGTACATGGGTATAGAGAGGTAGAAAAGAAATGAAATAAAATAAAATAGAGGGAGGGAAGATAAAGATTTGCTGTCCACATGCCCACCTCTGAAAGAAGATGCTGCACCCTTTGCTGAACAACTGCAGTGCTGCTAATAGAGCTGATGCAAACAGAATGGCAATACAAAAACTACTGTGAACATGGACCAAACTCAGTCTTTATCTGCTCATTTGCCCACCATAAAACAAGAAGAAATGCAGAATTACAACTGAAGAAAACTGGTAAAGACAGATTCCGTCTAAGTCTTGATAGATTACAATGGTATTACCTTATAGCAAATAAGCTGGTTAGCTTGCTAGTTTTGCTTTATGGTGCTGCTGTTAGAAAGAACATTGCTTGTCATTATTTCAGACAATTTCGAGTGTCATTCTCACTCATGCTTTGTAAGCAGAAGCTATAAGACAACCTAAATAGAGATCTGACTGAGTGGATGCTGGACTCATGCTAACCAGTTGTGCTCTCATAGTCAGTGCACCTCAGAGAAAGCCTTGAGATTCTTAATTGAGATTTTTAATTTTCTAGCTACATCTGTTTGATGTAATTACATTAGGAAAGTATTTTATCATAAATGAACAAAAAGATCTGCACAACAACATGGGATGCAGTTTCACATGAGGATTTATTTACGTATTCCTGCATTTACTGCATAAATGTGAAAGGTAAAAAGCTTTTACCCTTAAATGAAAAGCTTTTTTATGCTGATAAGAATGACAACAGCAGCTCTAGCTCTGAAGACATTTCCTTTACTGGGCTCTGACAGAACTCTACTGAGTACTCCACTGGTTGACAGTGTAAACTTGCAATCATAAGATTCATCTGCTTTGAAAGCAGACTACACATTCTCCCCAGAGAGATCCCTAAATCCCCAAATCCTTAAAATTTATGGACTATGGCTTTAAACTCTTGCTTTTCCCATGTAGGAACATGAGAGAACAAACTTAGCAGGGGACCACCTTAGAAGAAAGTTCTAAAAATTACACAAAGTTCACATGTACAAAACAGAAAAACAAACAAAAGTGATACCTTTGTAAGCAGGTAACCTCGAAGCATCAGCATGTACTCAAATATTTGTCTGGTGCTGTCTGATTGCTAAAGAACAGAAAAGGAACAAAGAGTTGACTAGTTTGAAGGCTTTGTCCAGATGTTTAGATGATGGTACTCTGTACCAATCTAATACCCAGTTCCCTCCTCTTACTACAAATGCAATCACCCTATTTATCAGTTTTACACTGGAAAATTAGTCTACTGGAAGTCTACAATACGAGTCATAACACATAGTCACTTAACATTCTTTTAACATTACCCTGTAATGTGACTAACCTTGTAAGTCGCTCTGGATAAGAGCGTGTAGTAAATACCATAAATGTAAATGTACATCAATTAACACTGTTAACTGTGTGTCTGAAATCATAACAAACATTATAATAATATGTGGAGGTCAACTACTGAGGCATTTCAGTCCATGACTGTGTTGCCAGTTCACTAGCACTTGTGGTAGATACTGACCAGTGTAAACCAGAAACACACCACTATAATAAATGTGTAGAATAAGCGATGAACAAATTACAGTACATGGACAAAAGTATTGGAACACTTGCTTATTCGTTGTTTCTTCTGAAATCAAGGGTATTAAAAAGACTTTATCCTGCTTTTGATGATGAAACTACTATTCAGGGAAGGGTTTCTATTACATTCGGAGCATTGCTGTGAGGATTTGATTGCATTCAACAAGAGCTGAGAACGCGGTTGCACTATTCTAAAGCTTAATTCTTCTAGCCCACATTAAAGTAGATAAATCCATTGATTAGAATGGGTGTTCACAAACATTTGGACATATAATGTACATAGGAATGTCATAAGCATTGGTATATTTGAAAGCAAGTAGTGAAGCTCAAAGAGATTAGATAACTTATGTAAAGGTACATTTAAAAATCAGACTCCTAAAGACTCTTACACAGTAATTACTAGCTAATCAAAGTTCACAGTGCAAAGTTATTAAGTGCTGATGAGATCATGTCTGGAAGCACTAGCAGCTCTATGGAGTGTAAAATGGAGGTGAAATAGATTTGAAAGTGGTGCTATGTGTCTGTAGTAGCAGCCCCACCTTATCATAATCAAATAGTCATTTATGGACGGCCATAAAAAGTTTTAGTGTCCTACAAATAAGACTTATTGAGATAATCTCTGCAGCACTGCTGTCATGGACTGGTTTATGGCACTATTACGTACACGGACACTTTTTCTCTTAGTCACTAAGACTTAGTGGCTGAATTGTAAGTTTGAATTCTACAGTGTTTCTGAGATGGGGTAACAATCCTGGTGGGTTATGAAAGGGTGTTTGTCAACACACATTTTAATTGTTTAACTCAATTTGAGTTAAAATGCTTTCCACATTAAGAAATCATTTCAGGTAGTTGATCAAATATATATTTTTCCGAAGGGTTATTTGCTTTAAATGTTCAAAGTTAATTATGTTTCTTCTAAAACAAAATGGCCAAGATGTTTTAAAAGTCAATCAACTATTCCCTGCTTTTACATATTCCCAGATTGTTAAATGTGTTTCCTGTGATCACTACTTCCCTGATAAATTCACTCTTAAAATCTTAAGATCACAAAAAAGGTTGGAATCACAAGATGATTCCCAGCTAAAAAGGACAGATAACAGCTTAGTGTATGAATGAAATCTGTTTTTCCACTATTTCACAAATTTAAAAGGTAAATAATAATAATAAGCCAAAAAATAAATAATAAGGTAATAATTACATAATATGAAATAATATGTAAGAACATTGGATCATTATGCAGACACTTTGCACTAATAGTGACCCACAGGTAATTATTTTAATATGAATGAAAATGACAGAAAAGACCTCAAACGATGAATGAAATGTGTGGGTTTTGCCACTGTTTCATAAATTAAATTCATGCTATATTTTATTATCATTATTATTATTATTATTATTATTATTATTAATATTATTATTATTATTAATAATAATAATAATGATAATGATAATAATAATAATAACAATAATAATAACCACAAGATGACAATGCAGAAAAGGACAGAAAACACCTTTTTGTGTGAATGAAATCTGTTTTGCCACTATTTCACAAATTAAAAAAGTAAATAATAATAAACAAACAAACAAATAAAAAGAGAATATGAACAACTTAGTAAGGAAACTGGGTCCTAATGCAGACACTGCACTAATAGTTATGAACGGGGTACTTATTTAACAGTAATGAAAACGACAGAAAGGTGAATGAAATGTGTGTGGGTCGTGTCGCTCTCTCGTGCCCTGATTGAAGTCTTGAGTGCGACGTCACGGCGACGTCGTGTCGGACCGCCGCTCAGAGCCGCCGCGTGCAGGCGGATCAGACGGATCAGCCGTGGCCGCGGTGAGTACCACACCAACGCGCTCTGCGGCACCAGCGGCTGCAGACGTGTTTATGGCTTTGGAGGGGGGAGGTTTGAGGACGTGTAGAGAGCGTTTAGAGGTTTAAATACGACAGAGCTGTGTCTCTGGCTGGGTGTCAAGAACGTGTTGTTATGTATGGAAAGCTGCTAGCTGCGGTTTGGAGAATGCAGTGTTTTAGGTGTTTTGTTTTGTTTATGCTCTGTTTTTGGGGTGGTTATTGTGGTGGCGGTGATCATTAGAGGTTGATCATCATTGAGACACCCTGATTGACTTTATTAAACTGATGTGCACTCGTTTTTCGAATTTGTCCGTTCCACCTTAAATTGTGCAGCATTTCCATTCAGTCGCCTCGGGCGACTGAATGGAAATGCTGCACAATTTAAGGTGGAACGGACAAATTCGAAAAACAAGTCCACATCAGCCACAGTTTCTCCCTCGACGTTATTCCTTCAAAGCTGTTCTGGCTTATGTGATAAACAAACAGTATATTAACACAAAAAACTTCATAAACGGGGTTTTATTGCGAAAGCTGAAGTCAAACCCAGGCTTTGAATCTGCTCTGTTAATTCAGCTGGCGTTGTCCCTGAAGTGCCAACGCCATTGGTTCAAAACATTTGGCTTTCAGTCCACAACACACCCAGTTTGGAAAGCAGCTCCAGGAAAGAGCGATGTGAAAGAACACTATGTTTCTCTCTGCACTTTTTCTGGGAGTAATGGGAAGGCAACATATTTCCAGTCAAACAGCCCAGTTTCTGATTTCCCACTTTCTCTCCTTAAACAAAGTCAGAAACCACATTTTACAGCATGTTCCTCGTTTTCTCATTAATTTTTATTTTGGGGTTTCGTTCAGAGGATCAAAAGTCTACTTCCATCCTCCACCACCACACCAGAGCCAGTCACTGACCTTCTTTGTTGTTTACATCTGAAACATGTAATTATGCAAGAGTTTGTACAGTCCATCTGACACACGAATGTTGGACAGTGTCTTGCAAAACGCAGTTGAAGTGTTTAATGCAATAAATGCAGCAGATTTTAAAGACATCACATTTTAGGAAAGTTGATATTAAGGTTGAAGACAACACTGCTTCCCATTTGACAATGATTTTAACAGCTGATTGCTTCACGACTATTGCAGAAAGCAACCTTCACTACCTCTTTCCGAAGAAATCTTTACTGTGTAAAATCACACTCTGTAATTTAGATTAAGCAGCACAGCACTTAATACTGTGTCACTAACAACAGCGCACTGACCGAGGCTGTTTTCATGTCTACATGATTAAAACTATACTGGCTCGCGACTTTTAGTTCCAGAGAAGAATCCAGAATCACTGTGAGGCAAGATCTAAACTATCACAAACACATATCTTTACTGACAGCTCCCTCTCTCTCTCTCTCTCTCTCTCTCTCTCTCTCTCTCTCTGTCTCTCTCTGTCTCTCTCTCTCTCTCCCCCTCCCTCCCTCCCCCCCCCCTCTCATACAGTACTCAAATCCTTCAATATATACAGATGTTTTATATTCTGTGTACTCTTCACACAAGGAAGAAAACACAATCCACTCATTTGAGTGGTTCTGCAGTTTTCAGTGCGCAGAGACTGACAGGGGTTTTGTAACATACCCCACCGACTGGCCTGTTTGAGCTGAAAGCTTTCACTGAGGTTTTATTGGGCAGCGCTGTCCACATGTTGGCAGTGATAAGGCAAACTTTTGTGCTGTATCGAGTCACAGGGGGGCGGGGTGGTGGGGTGGGGGGGTGTTGTCTGACTGCTCTTTTTTAATGGGTTTAAATGGGTTCAGCAGCACTCCAGTTCAATTCAGGTTACAGCCATATCTGTACACTGAGGCCACTGCCTTGTTTTTACACACATTAATCGAAGGTGGGCTGTGAGATGCTAAATTATCAGTTACTCTGGAATAATTTTTCAGGGTGTTTCATTTCTCAGGATGTCAGAGTCTCTTAAGAAGTTCATTTTAAGAGAGTAATGATTTTTGTGTAACATTTATTTAATTTTTAATTGTGATATATATACAAACAGATACCATGCCTTGCAAATGTATTCACCCCTCAATGTATTCTCCTTTGCTTTTTACCTGTTTTGTTACATGTTTTTATCTGAAGTGTATGTGATGCATTTGCACAAAATACTCAATAGTTCTGATGCAACCAATTGCAGAGGGCTTCAGAAGTCAGATGCTTGGTGTAATGAATTCCACCTGTGTGCAATCTGTCACATCATCTTTCATTTTATATATACACACACCTTTTCTGAAAGGGCCCAGAGGCTGCAACACCATTGTACCACAACAGACCTGCCAAGAGAGTTCTGCCGACAGCACAGAGACCAAAGATAACCTTGAAAAAGCTGCCTAGTTCCCTAGCAGAGACAGGTGTATCTTTTCATATGATCACAATAAGCCATTCTTGTTTTGAGTTCATCAAAAGGCATCTGGGAGACTCCCCAGATGTCTGGAGGAAGGTGCTCTGGCCAGATGAGATCAAAATTAACTTTTCAGCCGCCAAGGAAAATGCTATGTCTGGCGCAAAAACACATTTCATCACCCCAAGAACACCATCCCTACAGTGAAAGAAGGTGGTGGCAGTATCATGCTGTGAGGATTTTTTCAGCAGCAGGGACTGGGAAACTGGTCCGAGTGGAGGGGGAGGTGGATCGTGTTAAATACAGGGATGTTCATCTTATTATATTTCGTTTAGTCAGTGATTTGAGTCTGGGACGGAGGTTCACCTTCCAATAGGATAATGAAAACTCAAACTGCTAAGAAAAATCAAGTGTTTTAAGGGGAAATCTTAAAATAAGTGGCTTAATCCAATTGGGATCTGTGGTCAGACTTGAAGATTGCTGTTCACCAGTGGAAACCATCTAACTTGAAGGAGCTAGAGCAGTTTGCCTCGAGGAATGGGCAAAAATCCCAGTGGCAAGTTGTGGCAAGCTCATATCCAAAGCGAATTGCAGCTGTAATTGCTACAAAAGAGGGATCTAAGAACTGACTTTAGGGGGGTGAATAGTTATGCACACTATTTTATTCATTGGTCTGTTGGTTCATTAGATATATTTTATGTTGTCTAGTTTTGTGATGGTGAAGGCTCTTGGATTTCTCTTGAATCTTTGGCTACAGCTGATTGCGCAGCATCAGCTGGGATTGAGCTCACAATATAGAGCCAACATGGTTGTGTCAATCTGGCGTCCATTAGGGTGATTTTAATGTACACTGTGGCTTTAGAAGTGAACTCTCTTTGGGAAACTTTTGACTCTTCCTTATGTAATCAGGAGATTAAACCACTGAGTTTCAAACTACAACAGTAGGGCAGTGGGTATTGCTGTACCCAGTCCAGGATTTAAACACAGTAGTAACTTCCATCCAAAAAGGACCTTTGAGGACCCACAGCCCACACATATGACACAAAGTTCAGAATGTAATAGGACACCTTCAGATTTAGTTAGTGTATTGAGTAATGAGTACTTAATGCAAAACCTGGGAGTGCCCACAGACCAGTGGTAATAAATTAACCACTTGAACCCTGTGCTTTTTGTAGTTTTATTATTAAGACCTATTATTCGAAAACATTTATACATTATTGTAGGTACTATGAAGTATTCAGTAAAAGTATGCAACTAAAGCACGCAATTTTATTTGTCCCTTCTTCCAGATCACCAGTGCAATGCAGCAATTCCGACACTGCCACAGACTCACTCAGGTTTTGCTACCCAGTGCTCACAGGTATGTCCCACAATCATGTGATGTACTGTAGTGCTATAAACCTATTTACATTTGTATTAAAAACTAGGTATTGTTTTACAAGCACTCATGTGAAGGTTGATGAATTTGTTGGTTTGTAAATCAGTTACTAGGGTTCATTGCAGAAGAAAGCAGAGTTCACAAGTTCAAAATAAATGCTAGAAATGCAATGTTAATTTTCATACAAATTCAAATGTTTATAAGGTCAAGTTTTAAGTGTAAAAATCTGGTTATTGTTTTAAACCTGTTAATCTTTTTAATTGCCTTTTTTTATTTTAGTACTATTCAGCTATTGATCATTATTGCATTCATATCATATTTTCCATTATTTTGTTTATTGTAATAATTATTAGTATGTGGCAGCAGTATGTGGACAAGCATTGTCCTGTTGGAATAGCACACTGGAGTGTCACTGATTGTTGGATCTCATTTTCATTGGGCTGTCACAGTCCCTGTAATGAAGACCAAAGGGCATTGTATGAATTTGCATCCCAAAGCATGACACAAGGCCTTGTGGACATGTGACAACAAACTGTTGATCTTGGCGCTGACCACAGTGCCTCCACACACAGCTTTATTAGTTGTCTCCACCAAGATAAAAACTCTGCAATTCAGAGTGTGCGTGTGAGAAAATATATTTACTGATAAATATTACATTTAGTAGAGGTTCCACAAACACAGAAATGAATAAATTGTTGATAGTTTTGTGTAGTTTAACTTTCTGCTCTTCTGGAGTTCAGTAAAACAGGGCACATACCAGGGACTCCTATGGAAGGTCTTTCTCCATGAATAAAGACATCTAAATTAATTAAAAAAAACAAGTGCTAAACTGGATCATAACTGGGATGCAGCTAATTAATAGATTTTTTTCATAGGAGCTCTGTTTTTGCAGCTGGACCAACTGCCAGTGTTCGTCTTTCTGTGAAACGGTTCACTTTATGTATTTTTGTTGTTGTATTCTTTCAGTTCTCTGAGGCTAAAGAGCCACAACCCTCTGGTGTCAGCATGTTCGGGAGTTCTGTCTCTTCGCTGGGAGAGCAGCACAAGCAGCAGCAGCAGCAGCAGCAGCAGCAGCAGCAGCCATGAAGGGCAGGGCTACCATAAATCCAGGAGGCCATGGTTCAGATATGTATTGACAGGGATGGTGGCTGGGACTGGGGCTGTGTTGGCCTATGGATATCATCACAGTAAGGTGAAGCAACTGTAGAGATTGAGTGTCCAAACGTTTCTAGTGCCCCTTCATTTGTCAGTTCATTTAATTGTCTTCTAGGATGTATAGATAAAATACATAAATCTACTGGCCATCTAAGAAAGGTTTCAAGCACATCACTCAGACAGCTTGTCCTACAGTCCTGTAGATCAGGCAGAATTACTCACTTCTTAAACACATGCCGTCCTGCACATTCATTTCATCACAATGTTTTTTTCACAAAACTGACTGGCAGAAATGTTAAAAGCTGTTGGGTATTTATCACAGCATGACTAAGATAAACCTTAAAACTATATGAAAACTCAGAAATCACGCTGAGTTCATTTTAAAATTTAACAGATAACATTTTACTTGAACTGTAACTACATATCACACGGAGGCATCCAATTATTAGTCTGCATTATTTTTGGCAGTCTGAGTCATCAGATGGTGAGGGATGTAGACTCCCAGTTGTGTTTCAGACCAGATCATATCAAACGTTTGATAATTTTTCAACTCTTTATTTGACTGTTTTGAATCGAAAATTTCTGTATTTTACATTCCACCTTAATTGCTGCAGCAACTATATTCTGGCTCTAGTCCAAAACTGCAGCACCATTTAAGATGCATTGCATTTTTTTAATTTTGGGTCAGCGCAAATGTTTCCATGAATCTGTGTCTCCTAGATACGTAGCTGAGGCATGTTCAGGTCAGTTCAGCAACAGGTTGAAGTCTTGTAGTGTGTGATGGTGTTTTTAGTTCACCATGAAAATCAGCAAAATTCAGTGGGGGAGTTATAATCTGCCACAACTTTAATAGTTGTGTACTGTACCCAAGTCTTTTGCTGCTGCTGTCTGTGAGGCAGACTGCCCTTGCACAGTACACTGAGCAGAATTGGGCAGGAGAGTGTGATGGTGACAGTGGCTGGTTGCATTTGTTATTGTCTTTTACATTAACTATTGTAAAAATATACATTTCTGATTAAAATGTACAGTACCTAATATATCAGATGGAAAAATATTCTGCCTTATATATTGCATATGTCATTGCACCAGAGTGGCTGCACAGTTCGTCACTCCATCTCTCTATAGTTACTCATCAGCTGAGCAGAGTTTCTGGCTTGACCTTGTTTTCTCTGCTGTTAGTGGAAAACTACTCTACTGCTTTATTACTCCTGACATTTGCTAAGCCAACTCTTTTGCCTGTATTTGAGATCAGGACATGAACTGTGTCTGATTCAAATTCCATGCAAACAGCTGATTGTATGATAAACCATTTCCTGAGTGCTGCTGGCTTTGGAAATATTATTTAATTATTTGTTCACCCTTTGCAACACTGTACATCCAAACTAGGCCTGCACAATATATATATATATATATATATATATATATATATATATATATATATATATATATATATATATATATATATATATTCTGCTATATATATATATATTTTTTTTTTTTTTTTTTTTTTTTTTTTTTTAGCATAGTCATGTGCAATGTCACATAAGGCATTTTAAATCAAACCCTAATGTCACCTTGTTCAGTGCTGGATATGAGAGGTAGAAAAGCTCCTTAGCAGTTGCAGTTGTATATCGGTGCATTTAAAATGTTGTGCATCTCTGTGGGTTGATGCTAAGGAAGTGTGTTGTTAAGACCTCTGCAGGAATGTAATATCATCCCACACTTGAATTTGTCATTCTCATCCAAAATGACTCCAGGTGCCAAAGCTGACTGTACTGCAGTAAAGTTGTAACTAATGAGAGAGAAATAGAGGTGAAGCAAATTAATTCTCATTTTGTCTTTTCTTTTTTGTTGTGTAGGCTGAACATGCAGCCACCTCAGTAACTCAGAAATCCGTCCTCCCTGTTTACAGCCAAGATGACGTGTCTAAACATTCCTCTGTGGATAAGGGTGTATGGGTCACGTACAAGGGAAGTGTTTATGATATCACCAAGTTTGTGTCCATACATCCTGGAGATAAACCTGCTAGCTGCAGGTAGGCTTTGAACCATTCTAAGCAATTGCATATGTCTTAAGAACAAGAACATGTTCTGGAACTTGTCCGAGTATTGTGCTGGTGTTCTTCAACTGAAGACTGCAAGAAGCAGGAGATTTCCCAATTCTGCTGACCCTTATTCAACCTAATCTCCCACACCCTGCTCGCTGTCAACAGCCTGAAACCTTCTTACCGGTGAACCTCCTCTGCCCTCCTCACTGACACTCACATCACTCCCACTGCCCTGTTTTTCACAAACTAAACCATCTTTCCAGTCCCTAAAGTAGATCCTGGGAGCTACAGGCTGCAGATAGAGGGATTCCTGGGGTATCGTGGTTCCCTAACCTTGATAAACAAAGACTAGTTTCCCCTAAGCACACTGTGCACACGACATTCCCAGTGTGCTGGAAAACCGGCCAAGGCTGATATGAACAAGGTCAAGCAGGTAAAGGCTGAACTGGGAGTTGCAGCTATAAGCAATGCTACATGGTCAGGTGCCCGGCTTCACGGGATCGCTTACCACTACGGCTTTGGCCCAGAAGTGGCGGCTAAGGCTCGGCATGTGCAGTTTGAAGGTTTGGACTGTGATGTGACTGGTACATCCTATGGAGCATCCATTCCTCTAAACAAGGTAGTGAGTGAGGAGGGAGATGTCCTTCTGGCCTACGAAATGAATGGGGAGGATCTACCTGCAGACCATGGGTACCCTGTACGTGTGATTGTGCCTGGAGTAGTCGGAGCCCGAAATGTCAAATGGCTGGGTAAGATAGTCGTCAGTGAGGAAGAGAGCAAGAGTCACTGGCAGCAGAATGACTACAAGGGTTTTCTCCGACACTGACTGGGACACAGTGGACTACAAATCAGCACCAGCTATTCAGAGCTTCCTGTGCAATCAGCACTCACTCATCCTGCTGAAGGAACTACGGTGGATCGTGACCTGGAGGAGGTAACCATAAAAGGGTATGCTTGGAGCGGTGGAGGACGGGAGGTGGTGAGAGTGGATGTTTCATTGAATGAGGGAAGACTTTGCACGGGCTGAACTTCAGAGCAGTGAGAAAGGACAACCGCCAGACCCCTCCACCTGGGCGAGCTTGGGCATGGAACTGTGGGGAAGCCAACGATCCTTGTCGAAGACGCCAGAGCTTGAGCTTGTTTGTAAGGTTGCTGACAGTAGCTACAACATTCAGCCAGACTCCTGTGGCAATCGATTTGGAACTTGAGGGTGTGCTTAGTAACGCGTGGCATCGGCGAAGGTGAACGAATGATGGCCTAGGAAGGAATATGGCAATAAATATCCAAGAGACATTTGTTTGGGTTAACTCTAAAGGGCAAACAGGGAGAGAGGCATCATATTTTATTGCAAAACTTGCAGGCCAAAGCCAGCTGTGCCATAATCATAAAGTGTTTGCTCCTACTTTTGCAGACAACTGCCACTATGACCAGAAATAATTGCTGTATTTGACACAAAAACATTTTTATTTTGACTTTACAGTGTCAAATTGGCTGAAATTTTTCCTGGTTTACACAGCGACATTATAGTCTCTACCTGGATTTGTTTTGCAAATACCTTTCTGATTAACCTGGATTAGTGGATGATTTGGACCTAAAGTTGACCGCTAATATCTGGACATTGTTTCTTCCATAAACCCGGACACTAGCTGTTTTATGCTGTTTGTCTTTTTATGGTGTAAAAATGCATTTCAATTTTAGATTGCATTTAAATAAACAATTTAGCTTAATTATCTTTACGATTTAAAAGACATTATTATCGAGGCTCTATGTGGTTCTTGACCAATGCCAGAAGAACCACTTTTGATTTTTGTCCCATTAAGAACTCTAAGATGTATAATTGCTAAAGGTCTAAAGCAGGGGTCACGCCTGGATCCTCAGAGCTACCTTCAGCAGGTTTCAACCCAAGCCAAATCTCGTGCGATAATAACCTGGTCCTGAAGTGCCATCACTGCAATTTTTCTGATTTCCTCGCTCTAACAAAACCTAACACTAAAACCTAACCAAAACCTGGCAATTATCAGGTGAGTTGAATCAACCGCGTGCTTGAGTAGGAGTGAAAAGTTGTAGGAGAGAGATATCCCATCCTCATCTCTAACATTAATCCCATTGAGCCAGTTAAGACCAGGCTGAAGGCAGTGGTTGCTGGATCAGGTGGGGTGAATTAGGGTGAACTCCAAAGTCTGCAGCAAGGTAGCTCTCCAGGAACAGGGTTGGTGAGCCCCACCATAAAACTCAATCTAAAGCAGGGCTCACCAACCCTGCTCCTGAAGAAACTGGATTCTTTATGAAACCAAAAATGAAACCCTCTGGGGTCTGGCTCAAAAAAATGAAGCACCTTTACTTTATTACTCTCTTGGCACTCTTGTCGCTAATTGTTTTGTAAATGAAACGTATGAATAGAAGTATCAAACACAAGTAGATACATAGATGTGATTAAAAAATATGTTTTAAGCTCTTTCTAGTGGTACTCTACCTCTAGAGGGTTGATTGTCTGCAAACACAGAACATGGAAACAGGACTTATTCTTCTAAGTCTGATACCTATTTTATCGCATTTAGTGTTCCATAGATGTTTAAGATCACCGATATAATAGATGGAACAACAATGCCAATGCAGTGGTTCTGGATTAGGGCTGTGCAATACCAAAAAAAAAACCCTGATAATGCAGTATAATTTTAATATGTATTAATATTTTTTAAAAATACAGCAGACATCAGTGATCCAATGTGTATTTTAATGATGTGCTACCATCCATTACTAGAGGAATGATATGTGACTATTGCAATATATGTAAGTAATGGCCAGATCACATCACTGAAGCGTGATTGTATTGAGACAGTCTTTATTTGAATTATATTGAAGCTGTAGCTTAATGTTAATTTATCATGTTATGCTTCATTTTGCTTTCTTTCTCAAACTACAATGACCTGAATGGTTTTTACTGGCGGGGAAAGTTTGATTATGCTGGATTCTTTGATGAAATATTTATATGAAATATTTACGTAAAATATATTTTTGCATTGTTTAATGTATTGCATGATGTATATGAAATTTGGGACCCCAGTGAAAGATGTATATTTTAACAATTGCTACTGAGACATCATCCTTGTCACTAATATATTGTTGCATCTCCATCACTTCATACAATACTGCAGCAATGGGTAAATAATTATTTTTAGCAATCTGAAGAACAAACTATCAGTAAATTTATCAGGCAGTAAGCATCCATGTAATAATTTGATAAATAAAGCTTTTATGACACATGTATTAATAACCCCCAGTGCTCCCAGCCAACACTTATTTATCTTGTCTTTATTTGAGCTGCCAGTTTCCAATAGCAGTCATCTTGAAGGTTTACTGTATTCAGCTAAGAACGACTCAGTAGACAGGAATCTTTCAGGACTGGCCTTATTCTTTAATTAAAAAGATTGTCTTTGTTATTAAGGCAAAAAGAAGCATTAGGAATAATATCAGTTATCAGATTCAGTCTTGTTATTGTGTGTTATTCTTCACTATTTTGTAAACAAAAACAGACAAAACTCAAGTCAATTTCAATAATTCTATTATGTATCACAATCAGAAGATGAAGAGTGCAGGACAGTGTTTTTTGGCCTTTCTGAAAGAAGAATGTAACAGTAAATTGGAAACCATTGCCTTTACATGACCCAGCACAAATCATAATCAAAGAACAGACTTAAACAAACATACTGAACATTTATAAGAGAAAGCAAGACAGTGTAAGAATGCTCTCAACACTATTGGGAAATGTGTAAGATCTCCTGACTTGTGATAAGCATACTAGTGACTGATTTCGGAGAACATCTGTTTAATACTCCTCTCCCCTCTTCCTCACCTCTCCTCAATGAAATCAACACCAACCTCCTCATAATTTTTTTCTAGTGCAGCTTGGTCCTCTGGCCTCAGAGTAACTTCCCTCCTCCATTCCCAACATACCAGTGCACAAATGTGCACGCTATATACATGAGATCAACTTCAGGGTCAAGCCTGGCCCAGGCCTCTGCAATAGCTGTTTGTTGCTACATGCACACGTGTTTCTGACCTTGGCTAGGTCACCACCACAGCACCACAGTTGGGGCTGGTAGTTGATGCCAACCTCAACGGAAGCGGGCACCAGTCCACAAACTGGATGGTGCTATTCATAAAAGGCCGGCAGCATTGACGCTTGGTACAATCGCCAACACGGCATACAGCAGACAGCAAGCCATGTAATTTTAAGCCGCGGACGTAACACATTTCACCATCTGATTTGCTGGCCTGTGCTAAGCATTGGTGATTCTGCCACTGAGAGCTGCTCATGGTAAGCTTTCTCAGCAGAGATGACAGTATAGGTGGCCAGAGGGAAGTGGATACGGTGGGTAGGGCACCGTTGGTCTGGAAACTCAGTCAGGTCAACATTCAGGCACCATCGACCGGAGGGAGGCTGTGACTAGAGGACACGATCTGACTGATCAACCTGTTGACAGTTGGTGGTGTGTGATGAAGGGACGGTGTGTTCCACGGCAAAATATCAGCAGATGGCCTCATTATCGACCATGAAAGCACAGTCTGGAGTGCTCAAGGTGTGTGTGGTCAGATGGAGTTAGAAGCCCTCCACCACAGCGGGGACACCCGTGGAGCTGGGCAGATGGAGAACTCCAGCTTTGACTTCTGTCAGAGCTTCCATAGAGAGACGCCCATCAGCGCGCGAGGTGAAACCAGAACCGGTTCCACCTCCAAAGTTTGTGAAGACCAGGGAGCTCCTGGAGACCGTGCACCTGGTCAGCCTAGAAAAACGAGAACAAATAAAAGTTATTGCCAGTCTCTAGATTACAAAATTCAGAGCTCTAAAACCTTGGAAAAACTTTCACCAGTTTATGGATCCTGTCAGCACCAGATCGATGATTTCCTTGCCGATGGTGTAATGTACCATGAAGGTGAGATACAGGCAGCATCCTCCTTTTCCTGTGATGAGCTGCTCAGGTGGAAGAGTTGACGGTGAGCAAAGCCGGGTGCGGACTGCCTGTGGGATGAGAGGAACACTTGAGGATGATGAAGCAGCAGAATTTCAAACTAACATGACAGTAGTTAGAATCAACATAAGACAACTGCTTACCAATCACAGTGGGCTCCAGATCCACAAACACAAAGCTCTGGGACGGCTTTGCCAGCCCTGTTCCACTGGGAAAAAGGTATTACAGCTCGCCCCTCCAATCGCATGGTCTTGTCACAAGCATCTGACCGTCCGGGGTTGAATGCGTCAGGTTCAAGGCAGTACAGCTCCCCAACAGGTACGCTAATCTGGATGACCAGCCTGGGCTTCCACGGATGGAGAGACACTCACGCTAAGCGAGGAAAAACAAAAACATTAAAACTGCGAATAAAAAAACTTTAACGCCATAATACATTCAATGATGATTTAGATGTCAACGCCAAACCTTACGACATTGAACACACCTATACAAACCTGCTAGACAAATGAAGTGGAAGCAAAAGAGCTAAGTGCTTAAGGAACATGTCCTCATTTGAACACAAATATGATATATGGATCCAAGTTGTGAACTATTTCTCCCACAAGCAAACTGCTATGACAGGTATTGCCAAAGGTTTTCACCTGCCAAATCCCTCAATATCTTCAATTTCAACATTCTCCTAGAGGCTAAACCACCACAGCTTGAGCGAAGCCTCACTCTTTAAAATACACAAATGTATTTGGAGCACAAAATGTGACCAATAAGTTAATGTGTTAATTTTAGCATAGTATCAAATGCATTTTAATGCTGTGAAATGTTACTTGAGTAGGATAAAGCAATCATATGAGACACAGCCTGTCGCAGCATTCAGCCTAGTGCTGTTAAGCTGCCAGTGGCATGGGAGCCTGCTGCGGATTACTAAGCAGATCAGAAGGACTCAGGCTAAAATTGGCCCACAATGTAATAACAGACAAATAACACACATTTATGAAGGAGGTTCTTAAAGACACTGGTGCTCAAGCAGCCTAAGAATCCTGGCTGCCAGATGTGTCTCTGGCTCAGTGAGCTAGCAATGATGATCCCAGAGTGGCAAAGAAGGGCGGGGAGGTGTAAATCACGCCGCGTCCCACCTCCACCCCCCTGCGGCCTCATTCATCTACAACCCCTATTTCAGATCTAAATCCCAGTCACCGAGGATAAAACCCAGTCACTCATTATGCACATGTTTTGGTGGAAAATACACACACTAAGCACTATTTGGGTAAGAGAACAGACGTATAACGTAATTACATTATGTAGGTAAACAGTGAGCTATAATGGAAGGTTTAAAATGACTGATATATAACGGACTGTGTGTCAGAAACATTTCAGGTGTTCCTGTGGAGAACACAGATGTAGTGCGCTATGGTGAGCAAGTGGAAGCTTGAGATTCTTCCTCGGTCTCAGACTCCGCCCAGCTGTTGTTATGATCCATGTTATGCCTGCTGCCTAGCACCTGGGTGCTTCCTTTCGCTGATCTTCGGCTTGCCATAAATATTCGTAAGCGGGAAAGAGCGTGTATAAAGGCGTGTGTGTGAGATGTTCTGGGGGTTTTAACAGCCCTGGAGATATCACATCTCTGAGGGGTGAATGTCCTCCGTCTTTGTTGCCCCATCCCCCACGTCAGTGTCAGCGGGGCGCCATTCCCGCTGTTCACTGCTCTGAACAGCCACAAAGGCTAATCGGCTTTACTCGTTTACCTTCTGCCTCGCAGACTGAGGGTAAATCGGTACTTTGTGGAAAGCATTTACATTCAACAGACCCGAGATCTTTCCATCTCCGAAATTATTCACTTCCCCTGTTCCACTCCAGCGGTGAACGAAGGCGACTGCCGTACCATTTGCTGTGGAAGGGGGAATTGAATGATGGTTTTTTTCAGTTTTGTAAATTTAGGTCAGATTTAACATTTGAATAATATTCAGGGGAGACTAAAACGTTTTTTTCTCTGTACTGGAAAAGCCTAAACAGTTAGCTTGCTGTCTCATTTATACTGGTTTAATTGATACAGGCACATATTTCAATATTAAACTATACACACCCAACACACAGGTCAAGTTACACTTTAAGTGTAAGTCATCTTCATAATCACTCTTCATCTCATTTATATGACCTTTAGAAGCGTTTGTTCTGTTTTTTTTTTGTACAAAAACGGAGGGAAAAAAGGCGCGCATGCGGTCCGCCTACGTCACGGCAGCGCCACAGCGACCGCATTCAAGACCTGCTTTCTGAATATCCATCAAACAAGTGACTTAAATTTCTATTTTCTCTATTTAAACGTATGAGTTAGAGGATAAGAAGCTCCATCAACCCTAATCCATGGTCCTGCAGGGTCGTGTAAAATCGCAATGACTGAATGAAAGGAGGAAGAGCATCTGCGTCTACTAAGCTGAGCTCAAGCAGTCAGAGCGATGCATATAACGTTTATAATTTTAGCAAATTAAAGCCTAAAGTCGCGTTGAAGCCGGGCGTTTTATGAGTCCAGACTACAACTAACGTTACATCATGACACTTAGTTACAGAACCCACCCCTACATGAAATAATAGCACGTCTATGTGATGGATATAATACTGAAACCTGTGTGATGGTGTGAAACTCACCATATTGAGATGTTGTAGATGATCAGCTCACACAAAAGGGAAGCTTTCTGAGGGTTACACCTTCGTCGGACGGCTAAGAGTCGATGTAGTAACTGCTTGCTGTCGCTGTGGCGCACCAGTTTATAAAGGGCGAACGGGAAAAATTGGGGGTGGGGCCTGTGCACGAGGCAACAGATGACCGAGGGGGTTCATTGTAATTCTGCACAATGTATGCCACACGAATGCACTAAAACTATGTACTTACAGTTAAACACATTTCAGTTATTGCATGCTCACAAATGGCAAACTGCATTCATGTACAGAGACTGGTATTATGTTGTGAGTATACACCGTGCATAAACATTTACATTACAAATACATTTGCGAGGCAAAATAACAGTTAATGCATGTGCAAAGGTTGTTAAATTACAGTATATTGCACAAATGCTCTGCACAAGAGGTATTTGCATGCTCAAAGATGAGCCTTTACTGCAGTTATTTACTCGGACGGTTATTTTTCCACTGTAAAACAGCACAATGCATATTGCATGAATATACATACATGTATAATGAAGCAGGTTCTTAGTTTGTGCATGCTTAAAATGCGTTTACGTGCTGCTACAGATACAGATCATAATTGCATGATTAAAACGGATATATTTTCAGGGTATAACCTAAGCAGCTTTCAGCCTGTTCAGCTCCTGTACTTCTGCTGAAGACTACCTTAAAGCACAGTCCTTCAGAAATGCACCCAGACGCACAGTCTGCAGGTAAGTAATAAATAGACCTGTTAATACTTTTATATTAGGAGTTTTAATGAGCAGGCCCCAGACGTGCACGTTCAATATTGATGAGCGATGCCGGTCACGTGACGCATTGCAGATGCATGACGTCAGTGCTCTGCAGCAAAAACGACCAGACAAAGAAGGGCGGTGGCCAGAAGGACACACACACATACACACACACACAAGTCTCTAGGTAGATAGATAAATCTAGCACAGTACTCAAGTCTTATTAAAACAGAATAAATAAGTAAAAATAAAAAAAAATAGATAAAAGTACCTAGTCTATAATTATACTTTAAAGTATATTATTATATTCCCTACATAATATGTATAATATATATATATATATATATATATATATATATATATATATATATATATATATATATATATATATATATATATATGTATATATATAGAGAGAGAGAGAGAGAGAGAGAGAGAGAGAGAGAGAGAGAGACATGTTGATCTCTTTGGGAGGGTTTCTTCAGGGAACTTAAAATTCTAGCAGCATCAGCATCACAGTAAACACAGATAAAAGGTGATAATATAACAACAGGAAAGAAATGAGAAATGTATAATATAAATAATTTATGAAATGTCCATCAGAAGAGGTATTGCACATTATTATTCCACTTTGTTTAACTATTATTGCACATAGTCCGTTTTTTTGTGTTGTGGTGGTCAGGTTACTGTCCTCTTTCCATCCTCTGTCCTATTACCCTCCTCCCCTTAGATAGGAGTTGTACAGTCTGATGGTGTGGACCAAAGGAGGCTTAAGTCTGTTGGTCCTGCACTTGAAGGAGCAGGCCTGCCACTGAACAGGCTCTCTTGTGGCTGATGATGGTGTGAGGGTGACTGGAATCATTCATTATGGTGGTTTGCTCATTGTCCTCTTTGCTTGCCACTGTCAACAGAAAGAGTCCATAGCTTGTCACGACTACAGAGCCAGCCCGCATGTCCAGCCTGTAGCGCTTTTTCGGATGTATACACTGCAGTGTTGATTATGATGCCTCTAGTCGAATGACCGAATTGTAATTCATGAACGCAACTAATATGTTCTCTCAGAACGCTGCTGACAGAATGGTTCATGTGCAATAATTTAGTCAGTACCTTGCAAAATGTGCAATATCCATAATGACCTTCTGAACCCTGTAAACTGTATCGATTTTTAAAATTTTCTGCACACATATGATTATTTCTTTTATTTCTATAGTATATATTTTATCTTGTATTGTATAATGCATCCCAGTATACTTACTATGTATTCCCCCAGTGGAGTAATAAAAGGCTATCTTATATGATTTAAAAGCCTAGAGTGACTATGCAGCACAAGTCAATTGAAGGGGATAAATATTATTGTATCAAATATAAGAAAACAGGATAGCCATCATACTTGCCCGACTCCATTTAGGTGGTTTTCACATTTAATAAAAAGGATTAATATAAAATACTTTTGATGTCATGTAATTAAGTATTTGCAATATTTTAAAGTCATAACATAATTAACAGGCATGTGTTAAAAGGTTAAGAAGATTATTTGAATGGTATTTCTATACAGTCAGTGATACAAAGACACAGCCATTGCAGCATCCTTTCAATATAATTCATCAAAGAGACCAACATTCACCCCCACTAATTGTACTGCGCCGCGGATTATTGTCGTTTACAGGGTCGGCGCAGTCCTCCTAAACCATTGGCTGTTTAAGCTACCGAAGAGGGCGTAGTCACCGAACACGGGCGGAAAACGCCCTCGCGCATGCTCAGTATAACCGCCGCTTCCTTACTCCCTTCCATTATTGTCTGACAGCATCCATCTTCACAGCATCATCTCCAGAAAAACGACACAATGGTGAGCTACCACATTTTCGTTCAGAAGAGCCAAAGTATAATTGTGTTCATTCCAGAGATGTATGACAGAGAATAAATATTCAGGAGGTGTCAGATGAAGATGGATGCTGTTCAGTAATGCCGATTTTGCCGTTGCATCAGGTGGGGTCCAGTACTCATGCCTTATTGTTCTCACATATGCGCCGACATTTAGATGGAAAATAGAGATCAAACTGGCTTCTGAATTGCAGATGGACACTTTCGAGGATACAAATGGACTTCTGTGTTCATTGTTATATCTTATTTGTTGATGCGATCAGAAAGTATAAACTTTTTTCAAGATTTTGGAAATCTAAACGAGCCAAAAACATTTAATGGTAATCAATAGATTGTTACATACACCTATTTCTAAACCAGGCCAATATTTAATTTGTATACATTAATATGTTAGTTTACATGCATACAACGGCGGCTTTTCCAGCTGGCAGTTATGCACATATAACCTTGTTCTTCGCTGGAATCACCATAGGTCTACATTCATGTAGAACCAGAACACATTTCAAATACATCAATTGGCCCCCACATCATCTCTTATCTCTTTTACAGCGTGAGGTATCTCCATCCACGAGGCCAGGCTGGTGTCCAGATTGCAATTACTTGCTGGGAGCTAAAATGCCTGAAGCACGCAGATTCAGCCGGATGGTCAGATGCCCAGCTTGGCTGCTGACCACACGTGGAGGGACGACCTTCAAGAGTTCTTCAGTGAGACAGAGCTGGCAAGCACGTCCCCAGAGCTGTGTTTGTGGATCTGGAGCCCACTGTGATTGGTAAGCAGTTGTCTTATGTTGATTCTAACTACTGTCATGTTAGTTTGAAATTCCTGCTGTTTCATCATCCTTTTGTGTTCTCTCATCCCACAGGACAGTCCCAAGCCTGGTACATAACAATAGCTCTTCCGTCCTGAGCAGCTCTATCACAGAAAGGGGAGGATGCCAACAACTACGCCTCATGTAAGGCTTACAACCATCGGGCAAGGAAATCTCATCTAACGGTGTTGACAGGATCTGCAAACTGGTGAGAAAGTTTCAAAAGGTTTAGGCTCTGAATTTTGTAATCTGGAGACTGGGCAATGAAATCTTTATTTGTTCTGCTTTTTCTAGGCTGACCAGTGCACTGGTCTCCAGGGCTTCCTGGTCTTCCACAGCTTTGGAGGTGGAACCGGTTCTGGTTTCACCTCCTTGCTGATGGAGCGTCTCTCTGTCGACTACGGCAAGAAGTCAGAAGCTGAGTTCTCCATCACCCAGCTCACAGGTGTCTGCTACACCGCTGTGGTGGAGCTCCCATAACTCCATCCACCAATTAATACCCACCCTTGGTTCTTAACGTGCTTTTCATGGTCAGAGAATGAGCTTATCATGATATTTGTCAGAGAACCCCACATTTGTGCCGCCCTACCCACACCAACCTCAACAGGCTGATTCTGCCGACCAGTCTCATCACAGCCTCCTCCTCGACTGAGCAGGTGCCCCACGTTGACCTGACTGAGTTTCAGACCAACTTATGTCTCCTACCCCATCTCCCTCTGGCCACCTATGCCCCCTGTCATCTCTGCTGAGAAAAAGCTACCATGAGCAGCTCTTGCGCAGAGATCATCAATGCTTGCTTTGAGCCAGCAAATCAGATGAAATGTGACCCACGCCACGGCAAGTACATGGCTTGCTGTCTGCTGCAACAGGTGACGCGCAGTACCTAAAAGACGCTGGCCAAGCATTGCCACCATCAAGGTTCTCAAACGCATTATCCAGTTTTTGTGTGGACTGGTGCTCAACTTGCTTTTGCTGTTGGAGACTAACCACCAGCCCCAAATCTGTGGTGCTCTGGTGGTGACCCAGCCAAGGTCCAGAGAGCCGTAGCATGCTTAGCAACACAGTTATTGCAGAGGCCTTGGCCAGGCTTGACCAATAAGTTGATCTGATGTATGCCAAGCGTTGCTTTTAAAAATTCTGTGTGTTGGAGGCAGGAGGAGGGAGAGTTCTCTGAGGCCAGAGAGGATATGGCTGCCCTGGAAAAGATTATGAGGAGGGTTGGTGTTGACCCCATGAGGGAGGGTGAGTGAAGAGGGAGAGGAGTATTAATTATTTTTACATTTTGTTTGTTTTTATTGATTTTAGATATAGGTTCCAGTATACATACGCTTAAGGTAATGTAACAGGTCAGTGAAGTCATTGTTGCCACTCTACCATTGTTTAAACTGTTCTTCCCTGTGAAAACTTTAGTAAAAACCTTCCAAATATTTTTTTTGTTCTAATTTTGTTTCTGATCCTCATATCTTTGATCACATTGCACTTGATGGAGTTCACTAATGACATGCTATGATTGTCGTGATTTATTTCTGTTAACCAAGGCACACTTGGCTGGGTGCCACTGGCTCCCTCTTCTGTTGGCATGGCAGTTAACGTATACTCATTAGCATTTTATGTAATTACACTTGTCAAGATTTACCAATGGTCATTGGAACACTTCCTGCTGTCCAAATTATTGACTTTTGTTTGAGCAGCGAATAAAACAGCAGTGTTTAGCTGTCAATACTACCCAAATTGCTTCATAATTTTATAATACTGTTATTGTAATTTATAATAATACGGTCATCAAAAGCAAATTCCAAAAGGTATCAACCAATTGCAATGCCATCTGTTATGGAGCGTCAGAAAGACAGCAGGTCATCCTCAGTATGAGTCCCATTGTCTTTGTAAAGCGGCAGAATTCGTCCGTGGAGGCACTGTGGTCAAATGTCCAGAAGATCTGGCATACGGTGATATGCAATACTGTACAATGATGTACTTCAACAGTCTCACTGTTTAATATATGTCCGCAAACCAGTCTTACCTTTTCTGGGAATGGCACAATATTGAAGTGCACTGTTCCAACAAGGTAAATGCCTTTCCTTCACTGCTAAGCGTCCTCAGAGCACAGACCTTGAAGACAGATATTCTGGCTTACTTGGCCACATCACCAGGCCCCCTTCCTCGATTGAAATTGTGTGAGATTCTATTGAAAGTGCCTTACCTAACACCACCATACTGCAAAATCTGTGGTATGTCTTTTTTCTGGAATTGATTCAGAATCAGAATTACTTATTAATCCTGAGGAAATTGCAAGAAGTATTGTAATTCATCACTTCCTTCTGAAGCAATCAGTATTTCTTGAAGAACATATGTTTACATTTATGTGCAGTTGTAAAGTAGATTTTTGGCTCAGAAAGGTGCTGTATAAATATTATACATAATTATAAATATAATACATTTTAAATATTAAATTTAGGTGATGTTGTTGTTGGATAATTACATAGGGCACCATTGTCCGTCCAAGTATTGGCCACTTCAGGGCCTCTTTACCCTTCCTTTCTTCATTGGTATCTATTGGAGAAATTCTGCATGGAATTTCAGAGTGAATTCCCAGTTTACTCAACCAATTGGCTATGAAACAAGGCGTGAACTGAGGCTTCATTATTACAAGGAAACTGGGGAAATTTTGGCAGGCATCCTTCACTTGCTCCTGCCACTTCAGTCATCCTCAGCTGGCATGGCTGGATCTCCATCACTCCAGAGAACCCCACTCCCAAGCCCTCCATCCCAGTGCTGGGGGGCTTTGAGCCTGGTGACCTTGGGGTCGTGTGGTCATGTGCAGCCCACTGAGCATTGCAGCAAGGGTTTCAAGGAGTGTCTTTGGCATTTCTGGACAAGCAGTGCCCTGCCTAGAACAGTGACTGGAGCTGTAAGAGAACTGCTCACCTAGCAGCCAATCCCAGTGCAGGTGGGAAGTGGCTTGTGTAGAAAGGGTATAAAAAAAAGAGTGTTTAAGAGGACTCAGTGATTCTTCACTCTGTGTGTGTGAGACTTGTGAGGTTTTTAACCCAAACCCTGTTCTAATTCACCCTTTCGACACAAAACATGTAGTGGTTAAAGACGAGTTTGCTCCATTTCTTATTTCAGTTTTCTTTCCACCTTTAATGCTGCAACGTCTGCACTATTTAAGGTGGAACTGAGCATTTTGAGAAGAATCTGCACAAACATCTTCATGTCAACAAACGCCATTGTTTTACTGAAAGTTTCTCTTTCCTTCAGCTGCCTCCAGCGTGGAGAAGTTTGGTGTTTTAGGTTTGATTGAGTCTCAGAGAGAAACAGGGGGTTTTCCTGCATCTGTAAAACCACAGTGCGCTTTCAAAAACACCAAACTAACACAACTTCTGCCACCAGAAGTTTAATGAAACTTATTAGAACATGTAGAGTCATATTTCTGTTTTAGATTCTCCACAGTCAGTTCAGAGATGATGATCTCATGCTGAGAAACTAAGGAAAAAAAAACTCTAAAAGGGTTTAAAATACAGAGAGAGAGAGAGAGAGATGATTAACAAAACAAATATTTACATGGTACATATCTGTTACATCAGTGAGGATATTCTTAGTAAAGCTGTTTGCATCAAACCACTGAAAAGTATCACTGTATCATCACTGTCCACAGGAAAACATGGATCTCCAGAATGGAAAGGTTCTTAACTTCGAAGGGAAGTGAAATTAAAATAAGAGTATCAGTAATTGTAGAGCGTTTCTGTTTGTCTGATCATCCAGAATCATTTACACTGCTGAGAACAGCTTATTAAGAAAAGTAAATGGATCTAAAATGCTTTTTCAGTGGTCATTTATCAGTGATGGGATTAAATGTTAGCCTGTTAATCTTCTTACATACCTAAGCACGCAGAGAGTTTTCATTGTAAAACTCCACGGCACATTAGAACCTACTAATACAGTAGAAAGAAGAAAAGTTGAGATCTTATGCAGACAGCTTTGAGGAACAAAGTTGTCTGATCTTCCAGAGTGGTAGATGTGTTCAGTTTCATCACCTGATTTAACATCACGCTAATTGATTTACTCTCAAACCAGGTGCTGGGTGAGAACTATAAATAATGCTAGACTTCCACAAGGAGCACTTTGGAGTTTTTTTAATGAACACAGTGATGTAAAAGTCCTACTTTTTGTAGGAATTTTATTAATAATTGCATATTCTAGCAGAAAAATAATCTATAACATATCACTTACTGCCCAGATCAGGAGCTTGTACGTAAAACTGTAGCACAGTACTGTATTAAGCTTTAACACTATACTACTGTGATAGAATGTAACATATCATAAAAGATTACTGACATAGCTGCTCATAACTGCATATGTGGCCATTCCAAAGAGATTAACGCTGGTATGCTTATGTGTTTTAAAATCATGTGACATACTAGTTCAGCTGGGTTGTGGAGAGTAAAAGTGCACACTTCTGCAAAAAGGCAGTGGGTCAGGATTAACGCGGGCTCGACAGTTGAATGATGTCATCTGGTCTGTTTTGTACTGAATGGCAAATTGTGTTATTGTAGAGATTATCATGCCCAGATAACCATCAAAATAACAATTCCATTTAGAATGAAGGTGCCAATAAACACAAATAAATGATAACTAGATACATTTATAGGTTTATCTGCTCCAGGACATATTTAATTGTTAGTGCTGTTCTACAGGGACTAGACAAGCTGTGTAAAAGATTTATCCATCTCTGTCAAACAGCCAGTGTAGCTTTTAAAATAGCTGATCTATCCATTGTTAATCAGAATGGGTGTGTCTACAAAACCTTGGGACATATAATGCAGGATATGCCTGCAATTCCATTCTGCTCCAGTTTTTAAGAAATCAAGATTATTGGCTGAAAATTGTCTGATCGCTATAGCAATAAACAGCTCCAGTCTTCTGAAAACATTTTGCACCAGATATTGGAACATTGCTGTGAGGAGAATTTGATTGCATTCAACCACAATAAAGAGCATCAGTGAGGTTGGGTACTGGTGTTAGAGGATTAGTTCAGCCACTCCACTCCAGTCCAAAAAGGATTGAAAGGGGGTGTGGGTGGGGGTGTTATACCCCTCTGGCTCCTGTTCAGGAATCATCACTTCTCCTAAACTCAATAAACATCACTTAGATTTTGGGACCAAATTGTTGTCAGGAATGTCTGTTTACTACAAAGTAGCTGTTGAGACTCTCTTAGTCATGTGCCTTGTGTTCTGCCCTCCATCTGGCTGTGGTAACACACAGGGCTGTTTTGTCTCGTAGCTCCAGATGATTCAAAATGAACCACCAGGGTGACAGGAAGGCTAACTCTCACTCTGTCATGAAGAAAGCGTTAACTTGATTTTTTTGCTCAAGGTGGTATGATCTAAGATTCCTGGAAAAACTTCAGATATTGGAACACCTTTCTTGATGTGTTCCAGCCTGCTACTAATTAGAATGTTGTAAGAATTAATCAGAGGCATACAGCAATGTAGGTGTCCCTTTGCAGAACCACTATAACCCAATAGCAGCCTCAATAAGCCGGAATGTTTATACCAGATGTTGTAATATTGCTGTGAGATAAGATCTTCACCATTATGATGGGGTTGAGTCCTTTGCCCTCTCATTAAGTTCCAGTTTTGAACCTCTGTGTTTTTTCAGCCAGCCTGAAAGCTGTGTCAGTGAGACCCAAACCTCTTTATTTAACCCTCTGCCCAACAGCGTGAGTGTATCTCCATCCATGTAGGGCAGGCTGGTGTCCAGATTGGCTGGAGCTTGCATTGTGGAGCACGGTGAGATTCAGCCGGACGGGGTCAGATGCCCAGTGACACCATTGGTGGAGGGACGCACTCCTTCAATACCTTTTCAGTGAGACAGGAGCTGGCAAGCACGCCCCAGAGCTGTGTTTGTGGATCTGGAGCCCACTGTGATTGGTAGGTTATTGTATACTGTCTATAATGCACTGTTAACATCTGATAACACTTCATCATATGGTCCAGGAAACACATCTATAGCTAATCCTTTTATCCATATCTGTAATCTGTAGGCTGCCGTAGGGGTGCATATTTCCTAAGGCTTAATGAAATCTCTGGTTAAAGCATTTTATGGTTTGACCACTAAAAATACAAAGTGCATTAGAGACAAAACCAATGGACTATATAAATTTTTGTGAAATATTTCTTTACTTTAATAACAAAACAGAGACTAAAGTATTTTTAGAAATTTGCTCTGTTGCTCTTGGATCATACTTTGTCTAAATTTCAACCGTTCTCTGAACCTTCAGTTGGTTGTTGTAGTAGAGTGGATAAGGACATTTGGGTCTTTTTTCTTGAGAATATTTTTTTTCTTAAAAGCCATTTAAAGAGTTTTGAGGAAGATATCATATCAAATCAATGCAATATGTTTGTTATTCAAGGACAATAAATTCAGGTTTCCTGACTAACTTGACCTGAAGAAATTGGAGTAGGGCAAATATTTGGATTCCCTAAGGTAGACTACAGATTCTAAGATCAAGTAAGCATTGAGGAGATCACAACAATAAAGAGTTTTTGGCCAAAAATTCCAAACTCTGCATTTTCCTAGAAGCTGTTCAAGATTATTTACATGGTTTCGGATAGGCATGTGATGTTAAAAGCAGTTGAATATTTAAAAATCTTAATGGGTTGTTACGGCCAGTGATTTATTCCTGTAGATTTATTCAAACTTGTTAGACCCCACTCTTGGACAATCTCTGGATAATTTTTCAAACCCTGACATAAGTATTCCAGTGTGATCCAATCAGTGTAGAATTTTAATGCGCGGTTTTATGAAAGTCAACATTGTTTTCAAATGTAAATATTAATATAAAAGTCTTCAAATGCTTCTCATCACATCCAAGTCAACAGACGCCCGCTTAAACCCCACCCCAAGTGAAGTTAAACACTCAAAGTCCTTTTCAAATTTATGATCAATTATCACACTATAAAGACAACATATTCAAAAATGGATAAATATTCACTCATTTTGAATTTGAAAAGTTAAAATTTGAGGAATGCTCAAAAAACACCTGTTAATGGGAAACTGGTGAGTGTCATTATTGGGTTTAAAGGGAGAATCCTGAAAATTATTCACAAGCAAGATGGGTCTACCACTACATGAGCAAATAGTCCCAACAGTTTAAGAACGATTCAGAGAATCTCAGCAAGCAAGTAGCAAGGCTGAGCACCAACAATGAATGCCTGTGATCTTCAATCCTTCAGACGGCACTGCATTAAAAACCAACATCATTCTCTAATGGATATAACACATGGGCTCAGGAACACTTCAGAAACACATCCAGACATGCTGCCGGCTTCTTCACCAGCTCATCTTGAGATGACAAAGTGTCCTTTGATAGAGTCCAGATTTTGAATTATGGAACAATGCATGATCTTGCATGAGAAACTGATCAAGGCTTCTCTGCACAAAGTTCAAAAGCCAGCATCTGGTAGTATGGGGGTGTGTTCGTGCCCATTGCATGGCTAAATTGCACTTCTGTGAAGGTGCCATTAATGCTGAAAGGTACATACATACAGGTTTTTACAAGACCACTGCTATCCAAGCATTGTCTTCAGGGACGCCTGTATTATGAGTAGTAATAAAGCCACACTTCTGCACATGTTACAACAGCATGGCTTTAAAGAGTGCAGGTACTAGACTGGCCTGCCTTGCAGTCCAGACCTGTCCTTGAAAATGTAAGTGTGCATTAGAAGCGTAAAGACGCAGAGGGAGGCTAAGGACTGTTGGAGCAAATTAGTGTACATCATAAGAACAGGAAAGAATTCTATCTACAAGCTTCAATATTAGTGTTCTGGATCAATGCTTATTGAGTGTTGCTAAAAGAAAGGTATCAATTGGAATGTCTTGCAGACATCAAATTCAAAATGAGTGAATATTTGAAAAAGAAAAAAGTTTATCCATTTGAACAATAAATGTCTTGTTTTTGTAGTGTATTTAATAGAATATAGGTTGAAAAGGATTTGCAAATGATCAGACTTCTGATTTGATTATTACTAATTCATCGTATTCCAAAGGGTCTTGAGAAGTGTTGCTTATTTGTCCTATGTCAAAGATAGTAGCTTATATCTCCGTTTTCACCTAGACGAGGTCCGCACCGGCACATACCGGCAGCTGTTCCACCCTGAGCAGCTCATCACAGGAAAGGAAGATGCTGCCAACAACTACGCTCGCGGGCATTACACCATCGGCAAGGAAATCATCGATCTGGTGCTCGACAGGATCCGCAAACTGGTGAGAATATCAGCAATAAAGATCTCCATTCCTTCTTCTTCTATTACTAACCACATTTCTTTTTTATTTCTTTGCCTTTCAGGACTTACCAGTGCACTGGTCTCCAGGGCTTCCTGGTCTTCCACAGCTTTGGAGGTGGAACTGGTTCTGGTTTCACCTCCTTGCTGATGGAGCGTCTCTCTGTCGACTACGGCAAGAAGTCTAAACTGGAGTTCTCCATCTACCCAGCTCCACAGGTGTCCACCGCTGTGGTGGAGCCTCACATCCCATCCTGACCACTCCACACCAATTCTTTGAGCACTCAGACTGTGCTTTCATGGTCTATAATGAGGCTATCTATGATATTTGGGCTGAACCTCGATATTGAGCGTCCCACCTACACCAACCTCAACAGTTGATCAGTCAGATCGAGGTTCCCACCGCCAGCCTCCTCCGATTCGATGGTGCCCTTAATGTTGACCTGACTGGAAGTTTCAGGACCAACTTGGTGCTCCCACCGTATCCACTCCCTCTGGCCACCTATGCCTCATCATCTCTGCTGGAGAAAGCTACTATGAGCAGCTGACAGTGGCAGAGATCACCAATAACGCTTGCTGAGCCAGCAACCAGATGGTGAATGTGACCCACGCCACGCAAGTACATGGCTTTGCCACTGCTGTACCGCAGTGACGCGGTACCTAAAGACGGCCGAATCGCTTGCCATTGCCACCATCACATTCAAACGTACCATCCAGTTTGTGGACTGGTGCCCAACTGGTTTCAAGGTTGGCATCAACTACCAGCCCCCAACTGTGGTGCCTGGTGGTGACCTAGCCAAGGTCCAGAGAGCCGTGTGCATGCTTAGCAACACGACAGCTATTGCAGAGGCCTGGGCCAGGCTTGACCACAAGTTTGATCTGATGTATGCCAAGCGTGCTTTTGTGCACTGGTATGTTGGAGAGGGTATGGAGGAGGGAGAGTTCTCTGAGGCCAGAGAGGATATGGCTGCCCTGGAAAAAGATTATGAGGAGGTTGGTGCAGACAGCTTGGAGGGAGAAGATGAAGGAGAGGAATATTAAGTGTGCATTTGGATGTAGAATAGGTTGAAGGTTCATTCATCATTTAAATGTTTATTTTTGGATTTATGTATTTGGAATAATTCATTTAAATTGAATACATTTTTATTTGTAGTCACTTCTAGAGCATGAGCTGAATAAATTTGAGATGAAAAAAAATCTTAAAATCTTGTTGTTATTTGTTTGCCCCTTCTTCCTTCTCCCTTCCCCCAATCCCTCTGCTAAAAAAGTCTCCTAGATAAAGGGATATATACGTGTGTGTGTGTGTGTGTGTGTGCGCGTGTGTGTGCGTGTGTGTGTGTGTGCGCGTGTGTGTATCCTGAATTAATTTATTTATTAAAAAAGAATGAACATGAATTTCAAGAAGACATGCATGAATATCCACAATTAATTTATAAAATGAAAAAAATATATAAAATGAATATAAATATAATATAATAATAAATATAATTCAATGAATATCAAGAATATTTATATTAAGATGAATGTCCAGAATTAATAATAAGATGAATATCTAGCATGGATTTATAATTAGATGAATATCCAAAAATTATTTATAATATGATGAATATCCAGAATTAATTTGTAATAAGATCAGTATCCAGAATGCAACAAAAATGTTTGACTCATCACACATAAGACATGAATTCAGACTATAATAATAATGGCTTTACCCCTCTGACAAGTCAGCTCAGCACCCACCTACAGAGCAGTTGCATCTCTTTTGAGGTAGACCAATGTTTTTAAGGTTTATTTGCTGAGATTGGTGAGGGAAGAGATGAACATGATCTAGTACATGATATATGATCTGAACAGCACTGTCTACATCTCTGTTATTTCACTATTGACTGCTTTGTGCACAGGAAGGAATAAGACCCCTGCCTGAATTATTGATGTGGTGGTGCTGTAACTGCTGAGTACGTTCCATGGATTACTATTAGTGCTGTGAGCAACGCAGACATCTCAGTCTTTATGGGCTCTGCAATGAAAGTGTCATTGAAACCAAGGTTGTACTTTCTGATGTTGCATGAATCATCTTCTCTTAGCAAGAGAAATCCTCATGAAATCCTGTCTAATTTTCCACTATTTTCTTTGTTGTAAGACATTATAGGATTATTTAAAAATATTGGGACACAGGCGCATTCACTGTTTATTTTTCAATGGTATTAAAAAGGATTTATCCTTCTTTTCATTAAAGAACTGTCTCTACAGTCCAGGGAAGACTTTCTATTACATTTTAGTGCATTTCTGTGTATTTGGAGCATTTTATTTTATTAGGCGACAGCTTCCCAACTCATCCCATAAGTATTGGATGGAACACTATTGTTCCACTGCACACAGTTCCACTGCTCTAGCCCATGCCTGGTATTAGGCATAGTGCTGATAGTTTCATGTGTATCTTCTCCAGAGAGTTCTTCTATTGGCAGTACCTCTCTACAGGGACTAGACATGCTATGTATGTCTGTGTGCATTTGTACATCTGTGTAAGAAATGGGTACAAATTAAAGTGAATGCAGTCATTAGAAGGGGTGTTCACAAACTTTTGGACATTCAGTTCTCATATTTACTTATTTAAAGTAATTTTCAACTGGTAAAACCTTTGCTTTTTCAAGCATTATTTCTTAACCAAAGCTGAATTATCTGTTATTTGCCAAAGGAAGACCCTTTTAGTAGGGCTGGGCGATACGGACAAAAATATATCCCAGTATATTTTAGCTTTGCAATGATAAATTAGAAGTAAGTGAATTTATCTTAATATTTCTACAATAATCTCAAAATAGGTAGTAGTAGATATCTAGACTATACTGTATTTAAGAGGATTTTACTTTCTAAAATATCACTTTCTGCACTGTAACTACAGTCATTATGACTGTTTTATGACTGTCATTTCATGATGATGTTTCAATACCAGCAGTGATTGTAATGTGCTTCTAACTGTATTTTCTTTCTCTTTGTTTAGAGTTTTTCTTCTTCATTCCTGTGTGCAGAAAGAAGTGGTGAAGACAGTGTGATAGTTTGGAAACCAGTGTGGCAAAAATCAGAGGTAAAATGTGGCTGGTTTGTTCCTGTTAGCATAAAATACTGAAAGAGATGTAACCGGATCTAGGGCCATATGGAGACGTATTGGAAGAGAGCATGGAGGAACTGTTGTTAGTGAGGCGCAGTCGCCGGGAAGCAGTAGAAAGGAAGACTGATGGAGAAGAAGAAACTAATTCTCAGTACAGCAGGTTGATTAGATTACAGCACAAGGCCCACCACAGGAAATTAATTACGCCCAGCACGTGGTCAGCCACTGGACCAGTGCAGTATGGCAAACTGAAATGAAACTGAGAGAATACTGTAGAAAAAGATGTGGAGAGAGGCTGGAAAACGAGCAAGAACAATTTATATGGCGACCTCCAGATTTATTAGAACAAGGTTCAGTATGATCTCAGTGTCAGGGTTTCCAGGCTTCCTGGTAACATTCTCCTGTTTCTCTGTAGCTGGAGATGAATTAATAGGCTTTAAGGGCTTCTCAAAACAGATAACATTGCCATCCAGCATGGCTAACACTTTTAAACGCAAAATAATACTTTATCTTATACATTTTATAAATGAATTTTATAAAAAAATATTTATAAAATTTTAATTTATAAAATAAAATAAAAGACTAATAAAACAATACTGATCGAAAAGGTGTAGGCAGAAGCATTTGCTTATTATGCCCCTCTTTTTACCAATAAAAATGTATATAATTAATTTATACATAACATATATTATACTATCCTCTCACTTCTTCATAGACAAAACAATTCCAAGAAATCACAATTTTATACTTGATGATAATCATTGCACAGTTTTGTATGCACTTAATACTTTATATTTTAAACCATATTTTAAACTTGCACAGTGAGATACACATTCTTAATTCTTTTTCACACCATTATCCTACAAATTAACCCCCTTGACGGATATACATAAATTTTTTACATTCATCCTTCCATGCATTCTTTCTATTTCAACATTATTGATAATAATTTTAACTTCATTCCTGATTTGTTGATTTCTGAATATTATAAACTTTGTTTTTTTAATTCATAATTTGTTAATATCAAACCATTTTTAAAATACTTCTAATTCCCTTTCCACTGCATTCAGAAGTTGTCCCAGAGCAATATGAATTCATATCATCAGCAAATAAAATGACTTTTAACAATACTATTATATTGTTTATGTACAATATAAACAATTTGGGTTCTACCACTACACCTTTTGGGAACCCACAAGTGACCTTCAGTTGTTTTAATTTAATGTTATTTATTTGTACTTATTGGTATCTATCACAAAGGTAACTCTTGAGCCAAGAGTATGCTACTCCTCTAATACCATATTTCTCCAATTTATTCATTAATAAGTCATGATCAATAGTGTCAAATGCTAGTCTATAAACATCCTGACAGTATATTATTTCTTGTCAATTGCAGTAGCTATACCTTCTACAAGATGCATCACTGCCAACAAGGTGGACCGATCTTCTCTGAATCTATACTGATTATCATTCAAGTTGTGCATCACTTCAGTATACATTCAATAATATTTTTACCAGTGACGTATCAACATCAGTAAAGGCATCAGTTGCCTTTACATTTTTTTACAATATTCAATATTCATTTTTCATCATTTCATCTAATAAATATTCACAAATATTTAATTTGAACAAAATAAGCCATCTCAAACTGGTTTCACAAAGAGATCATGTTCTTCAGTAATCCTAACAGATCTGAAGACTGGTAGAACAGAAGATTCCCAGTGTTAAAGTTATCTTGAAGAACCTGCAGAAACTGTGCAATGTGGTCATGTCAGCACAGACCAATATCTCAAAAGAATGTTGTGAGGATTCTTGCCACCAAGAATTGATGAGGCCCTACCCAGCATTAGTGTAGTGTTCCCAATAAAGTGCTCAGTGACTGTAGAGAAAAACCCAAGAGAATGAAAGACAGTAAAATGATGAAGAGAGAGTGGGAGAGTAGAGAGGAGAGCTGGCAAAATGTGCATAGTCAGCAATGCGTCAGCATTAAAGCAGACATTTGATTGTTCTGTAACAGACGTGGGTGTATTTGCTGTATTTGCGGGTCATTCGGTTCATCTCCTGAATGTAGAACCATTCAGAACTAAAGCCTTTGCAATCACTTTTTTTATGGAGACTTAAGGTTTTTAATGTACTGCACAGCATTGCTTCAGGGTAACAAACCCATTTCCCTCACTATATTGATACAGTGATACAGATGTAATGGCAGTGAAGGGTCTGGTGAAGGGTGGGGTTTAACCCACAAGAGCCCATGGTGATGTGTCACAGACCCTTTAAAAGATTTAAAAAAGTGCTTTCCTCCACTTTAACTTATTTAGACTCTAAGGCATCACAGGACCGTGTGCAAAATGCTGGTGTGCTTGGTTAGTGATAAAACAAGTCGATTTGAAAAGTGTTTTTGTTTCTTAAGATCTGTTCCAACACATTCAGCAAATGTGATATATTCCATTTTATCCTCTCAGAACTATAAGATTATTTTCATTTTCTTTTCATTTTGAGCAGTTTTTAGATATTGAGACTTAAAGTGTTTATAGTGACTTCATATATACTGTATATACATGTATATATGAGCAGTACAGAGATTTCTGTTATGGACTTTCAGTATAGACTTTCTGTTTTCTAGTTAAAACATTAAATTAAAAACATCTCAAATAATGTTAAGAAGTTGTCACAGAATAGGAATATGCAAATATTTGCCCGCTAAGGACCACACAGTATAAACGTAGGATGGATAATGCTTAAAAATATTCCATATTTTTACTGAAACTGTTATGTATAATGAAGCTTTAAACCTTTCATCTACAGCTCTCTTATTTTAAGAAAAGCATGAATTCATTGACTTTATTGATTAAAATATCCCATAAGAATTCTTATAATTTATAACTTATAACTTTGATAAACAAGAGTGGGTGGTTGCCATGCGGTTCCTATTATGTTGCAGGGTGGTTGCCATGTGGTTGCTATGGTGTTGATGAATGGTTGCTATTGTGTTTCTGGGTGGACGGTATGGTAATGCAGGGCAGTTGCCATGTGGAGACTTTGATGTTGCTGGGTGGTTGCCATGTGGTTGCTATGGTGCTGATGAATGGTTGCTAAGTTTTGGTGTGCCAGGTGGCTTATATGAAGTTGTGAGGCTATGGTCTTTATTTGTGGAGGCTGAAAGATGGTTGAAAGATAGTTGCTATGATGTTGCTGTTGGATGCTGGGTGGTTGCCATGTTGGGGGGTGCATAATAAATTCACTGCAATGAATTGTTTCAGTTGTAATCCACAAACAATTTATTCATTCGGTTTACTGGAATGGATATTGGTGGTTTGATTCAATTAAAAGGCCCATACCTCAGAAAAAAGGAATATTTCCTTTTTTAAATAAAGAAGTTCAACATAGTGCCTGTCTAACTATACAGAATAAAGAGAAGAGTTGAAAGTGGACTTCAGGGATTCTATTATGAACCAGGAGAATGTGTTGAATGTGTAAATAATTCTTTGTATTGTTAGAATCTTAGGTTCTTGTCTGTCTTTAAAATGGTTTTCAAAATGGTTCCACTGTTGTTACAACCCAAGAGCCATTTTCTTTCAGTACTATATAGCACAATGGTATCTCAACTTTCAGTGCTTGCTCGGGTTCTTTGGTGGGCTGTCTGGGGTGGGGAACATCATCCTTTGTGACAAAAATAAGATTAGAATGGATATTTGATATGGCACCCTCCAATCTGTTGCTGGAGGAGAATTGCAGAGTCATACCTCATGCTTTGTCTGCTTCACCATAATGTTGATCATGTTAAAAGTAAGGAAAGAACAGAAAAGCAATTTATAAGCTGGTTCACCCTTCAAATATTGTAGAAATTAGTGCAAAGCATGTATGTTCTTACTTATTCGGTTCTACACAGAAAATATCAGCAGGCTGGATGCTTTTAGATGGACCTGAGGTGATGCTGCAGTCAGAGGAACCATAGAATACAGCCTGAGAAAGAGACAACAGGGTGGGGACATTTATTTAGGTACGATGTTTTAATGTAGGAGACTGTTTGGGATGCCTGCCAGCGGCGCAGGACAGAAGGGAGGGGCACAGCTGGGAAGGGGTGGGGGTGGGGGTCGTTGGAGGAGAACAGAAGGAGAGAGAGCGAGAGGGTGAGGATGGGAGGACATCAAGATTAAGGAGGAGGCTGCCGGGAGGGCGTGGCCTAGGCACACGTAAAAGAATGAAGGATGGACAGTGGGCCGATCTTGGAGGTCTGTGGGTGAGGGAGGGAGGAGAAATGGTCAGCTGGTGGGTATAAAAGCTCTCGTATACCTTGGATGTCCTGTTGCTCCAGCTCTGACCACTGCCTCCAAAAGCTCCAGAGAAAGGTGAAGAACCCAGAAAAGGAGAAGAAGGTAAGCCTGCTTGAGACGTCCAACCATGAGCCACTCCACATCTTACCGTCGCACTTTTGGTGCACCTATGTCCTACACGGCCTACACCCCTCTCCCATCCCGCCTGCCAGTGTCTGGAGGCCGCTACCTCAGCTCAGCACCTCCCTCCATGTCCACTCGTTCAGTGGGCTACCGGGCACGCTCTGGCATCCCAGCCTCAGCCCCCCGTCTGTCCTATGACAAGGTGGACTTCTCTCTGGCTGAGGCTGTCAACCAGGAGTTCCTGACCACACGCAGCAATGAGAAGCAGGAGCTGCAGGAGCTGAATGACCGCTTTGCCAGCTTCATTGAGAAGGTGCGCTACCTGGAGCAGCAGAATGCAGGCCTCCAGCTGGAGCTCAACCAGTACAAGGGCAAGCAGCAGCAGGGCCACCCCACCCGGGCCAGTGAAATGTGCCAGCAGGAGATGAGGGAGCTACGCAGGCAAATGGAGCAGATTGGGAAGGAGCGGGACCAGTTCCAGGTGGAGCGGGACAACTTGGCTGAAGATCTGGCCTTGGTCAAGCAGAGGTGTGTGAAAGTGGGGTTTTCTTCTTTGGTGGGGTTGGGATGGGTGGAGGTGGTCATTAATCCCTGAAACTCTGAAACTTTGCATACCAGGGATGAACACAAGTAACACAAGAAGAGTTCTAATCTGTATTGTCCTGAAACTAAAAACATTATAACAGTTACAAAAAGCTTCAGAAATTAATCATTACAGATATAAACCACTGAACAAGGTTATTCAAGGGTTCTTTAGTGAAGCCAATTGTTCTTAAACTCCATTTCAAGGGTACTATACATTGGTGGCAGAGGTGGGTATTTCAGGTTGAGCAATTCAAAATCCACCCAAGTAATACAAAATCCATGGGTGAATTTGGACTTGCTGGACCTGATGATCGGTTGTTCACCTAAAACTATACTTTATTCTTTATAGTAGAATTATTGTTACAAGTCAAAGAACCTGTTTGTAAGACTATATAGAGCCTTTTTTGCTTCAAGTGCAGACAGAGAACCAATTATGCATTCAAATGGTTCTTTGCCTTGCCACAGCTCTTACGAGAACTCTTGAAGAACCCCTTTTTATTAAGGGAGTGAGGGTCTGACCTCATAGTGACTCGATAGCCTCAGATTCAACCACAGTTTCTATTTAAATTGATTGTTTGGGTGCAGTGTGAATTATACTGAGCTCATTTTTAAGTTTTTAAATTTGAAAATAGCTTTAATTGAAAATTGTTACTATCAATTTTAATTATTTTTCCAACACTGACACAAAGCTGATTTGCTACATTCAGATCATGATTAGAGCACATCTACCTTCCTACACACATTATAATGCTTAGTAGTTACTGAATTATCAGCTAATACTTGAATAATAAGATTAAATATTAAGAGGACTGCCCAGGACTACAATCGGTCATCACTGTGTTTATGTACAATGACAAAATAAAGCTTTAGAACAGATATAATCAAATACAGAGATATTTTGGATGGTTGTAATACGTCTATATGTCTGGATGTCTTTAATTGTCTTTAATGGTTCTTATAATGTTATAATATATTATAATGGTTCTAATGTGACGTAAAAATACTTAGACAAGCCAATCCATCCTTAGATGCACAAGAAAAAAACAAATGCTAAGTATACAAATAAACAATGCAATTTGTCACTAGATGCTCATTTTGAATAATTTTTATTCTATTTCTTTCACCAAATCCAAATGGTATAAAGAGCAGCTTTAATATGGCAGGGATGGCCACATAAATAAGAAAGGCCATACTGGTGCTGGACCAAGTCCAGAACCCCAGTAGCTCAGAAGCCCACCAACAATCATTCAAAAAGGGTGTGGTTACTCTGGCGATTCTAGATGGTTCAGAAAGTTTTTTTTAATCTATAGCCCCAGCCCCCTGACCTTCCCCATCCACCCACCCCCACACACACATACAAACACCCCCACACACACACACACAGACACAGACATGGGTACAGCCCATAGTTCCCAAAGGCATAATCAAGTGTGCTCTAGCTGAAGCCTGTGGATTGAGTGGGTGTGGCACAGAGAGGAAGGACACAGAGACAAAGCAGCTGCAGTGTGGACCTGCTCTATCATCCTGCAGATAATGAGTGTTCATACTGAAGCAAGACGAACATCTTAAATACAGAAGAAGTACTGGACATTCACATCCTAGACCTGTTGACCCCCCCTCGCCCCAATCAGTCACAACCAATCTCTTTAAATGACTTTTAGACTTGAAGAGCTTGTGTACTTTGTGCTGAATCACCCAACACCAGTCTTGCATCCAACTTAGTGCGTCATCATCTCCTCATCAATAAAATATCCTCTGTGCTGCTCTAATGGAAGTTCTGCTCAAATTCGGATCAAGAAAATTCAATACAGCATACGAAGAATATGACAGTCTATGGTTTGCATATACTAAAGCATCATAAAGCTATAAAAGATGAACCTAAATTAATCTAATTTATTATTAAATCTGTTAAATTTTCAGACGCAACAGTATACCAATCAAATGAGTAATGGAGGAACTTCTTTGCAGAGCTTCTATGTTCTAATAAAAGCTACTGTGTGCCTTTAAATAGAGCCATTTTAGTGCCATAAATTATGATTTTCCATATTTAATGAAAAAAGGTTCTGTGTAGTCATGAAAAAATGGCTATTGGACCTATTGGCTTTTTATTAGTGCAACACAGAAACATTGTAATGAATAAATGACTCTTTGCTTTGGCTTCTTTGACACTTGTTAATCCAACATCAAATCACTTTAATGCATACACGGTTCTTTGCCGACACTTTAAGCAAAATAAGCTTAAATTCACACTAGGAGGCAGTGAGCAGACAGCTTCCCCCAGACTGCTTCCAAAGGACTGATTTTTAACATAATTTGTCTGTTAAAAACAGAAAAGCACTGTTAGATTAAAAGCATAAATTTAAATTTAATGTCAGAAGTCTTACCATTATTTATTCAAATAAATTAATAATCTGCTAAAATGGAAGCATTTAGTTTGTCTACCTGTCAATTAACTGTACATTTACAGTAGATCATATTTCACATAAAAGCTATGAAGTGCTAAAAAAGAGAACTTAACATATTTAGAGCAAATGTAAAAAGGTTCATTATACTTTTACCCTACTAAACCATCATTACTGAAGCCCTGATCTTCTCATATGTTCTTCTTTAAGTGTATTGTCTTCTTAAGCAGGGCTTACAGGGTTAAATGTGAATAAGGCTCATGGTTGGGGTGGGGTGGGGTGTGGAGGCTGAGAGGCTGAAAGGATGTTGGAGACACTGAGGGAAAAGAGAGGAATAGGAAAAATCAATGTGGGTCCATTATAGGTGTTGGGTGTCCTGGGCTTGTGGGCTGGTGCAAGGTTCCCTATTAAGGAATGCAGAATTCCTGCATTTGGAATTGAATAAGAGTTGAGCTTACACAAACACACTCATCATAGACACTTAGGCCACACCCTGCTTCGATCCTACCTTGCCTAGTATTGTGTAGATCCAAAAAGAACTCTGTTCCATCAAGGCATGGAATCCCCAAGATCTCTGAAGGTGCTCTGTGGTATCTGGCACCAAGACCATTGTTAGCAGCAGTTTCTTTAAATCTGTTAAGTTATGAGTTGGGACCTCCATAAGCATCAGTGAGCTCTGAACGGCCATGATCCTTTCACCTTTGATTGGTACTGACCACTGCACACCAGGAACACCATATAAAACCTGCCTGATTTCAGATGTTCTGACCCAGTCATGTAGCCATATTTTACTGTCAGTATAATATTCTTTTTCTGAAATGCAGTGTTACTTTTATACCAGATGTAATGGGACACACACCTTCCAAAAAGTTCAGCTTTTGTCTCATTGGTCCACAGAATGTTTTCCCAAAAGTCTTGTGCTCAAGATGTATTCTGGAAAAATTGAGATGAGCTTTAATATTCTTTTTGCTCAGAAATGGTTTTCTTCTTGGAACTCTGCCATGCAGGCCCAGTCTCTTTCTGATGGTGGAGGCATGAACACTGACCTTAACTGGGGCAAGTGAGGTCTGCAGCTCTTTGGATGTTGTTGTGGGGTCTTTTGTGACCTCTTGGATGAGTCGTCGCTGCGCTCTTGCGGTGGCCGTCCATTCCTGGGAAGGTTCACTACTGTTCCATGTCTTCACCATTTATGGATAATGGATCTCACTGTGGTTTGCTGGAGTTCCAAAGCTTTGGAAATGTCTTTATAACCCTTTCCAGACTGATATATCTCAGTTACTTTCTTTTTCAATTGTTCCCGAATTTCTTTAGATCTCTGCATGATGTGTAGTTTTTTAAGGATCTTTTGGTGGACTTCACTCTGTCAGGCAGGTCCTATTTAAGTGATGTCTTGATTGAGAACAGGTGTGGCAATAATCAAGCCTGGTGTGGCGATAGACAATGTACTCGGGTGTGATAAACCACAGTTATAGTATGTTTTAACAAGGGGGGCAATTACTTTCTCACACGGCCATGAAGGTTTGGATTTTTTTCCCCCTTTAATAATAAACCTTCATTTAGAAATTGGATTTTTTTTGTTTAATTGTGTTGTCTTGGAACTAATATTTAAATTGGTTTGATGTTCCAAAACACTTGTGTGACAAACGTGCAAAAAAACAGGAAATCGGGAAGGGGGCAAACACTTTTTCACACCATTGTATATCCACCCCTTGACACGAGCCACAGGAACCGTATTATCAGTGATATTATTTACGGTAATCCACCTGTCGATGATTTAGTGTTATGGCTCTGTATGGCCAGAAAGTACCGCAGGATGCCTTTTCCATTGTTACGACCTTTAAGGTGTGGTTGAGACAGACGTTACGTTATCAGGGCTGCAGCAAAATGTTATACGGCATTATTAAATTGCTAAATTCACTTTAAACCAGGGTTACATGTGTGACCATCACAGAATGCCCATTTACTGAATTTGCTGAAGGAACTGTTTGACCCCCCGCTTTCTGCCTCGGCACAAATCCTTTTACTGCCCAGCACATTAGCTAATTGATCTTCAGGCTCGATGCCAGCTGGTGCCTCATTTGTTATAGCATGGAGACCCCTGACAGCAGGCCAGACGCATATTGACATGAAGCCCCTCTCAAACCTCCCCCAACAGGAAAGGCAGAGACAAGCCAATACTCACAGTTTGGAAAAAAAGAGCAGAACTAATGTAAATAATCTACATATATGTTGGTATGGTGCCATTCATAGTATTGGGGTAATTAATCTACTTTATTGGTTTGTAGTATTAATATTAATCAACAGCCCTCATTTAAGTTCTTGATCTTAATAATTGCCCATTACATTGTTATTATTTTTATGTGATTAAACAAGTATTGTGTAGTACTATTTACTTTATATTATGTTTAGATTACTGTAGTTTTCCATTACACTATTACATACAGTATATGTATTGAGTATTGAATAGCATTTATATAAATATTAAAGGCTAATAACATTTGATTTTACATTATCACTGTAATTTTCCAGTACATCGTTTACATCTAATTATTTAAAAATAAAAAAAAACAAGTATTTTAGCATTTTTCAATACCATACGATTGTTTTTAAATGCAGTTCATGATACTACATGACACAGAGGAAGGACACAGTTTAACTTAGCAACTACATGAATACTGTTATGGCTATTTTAACTACTATTTAAATTGCATTTACATTCCGTTTCAACAAGTGTGTGTCTGTGGCTGAAATGGATCCCTATTTACATTTTAAGGCACTAATGAGTATGTCAGTGTCCAAATCATTAAGTGGAATTCAAACATGATTTTCAGGGAACTATAATCTCCCACAATTCACTGGTAATTTGTAGTAAAAATTATAGCTCACTACATGAGCTGAATGTGGACCAGAAAGCAACTGTGGCTATGGCTGTGAAGGGTCCCTACTCCCTCATTAGTTTTGTGCTATATATGGATAGACTATTTAGTTAACGTTAGTTAATTAATGAGAGGCCTGTAAGCAACATCATCAAGGATTATTACATGAACAGCACAGAGCTTTACTAACTTTCATTCAGAATTCAGTTTTCAAAGAGCTTATCAGTGCGGATCAGTGTTTGTTTATGTGACTGGTGTGGTCATGCGTTGCTGAAGAGGAAGTGTCCACAATACTAATAAGGGAATAGGGATCCACTTTGGCCACAGCCAAACATATTTTACTTATAAGTATAAATGAAAATTTCTCCTTTTGTGTCCTTGATCATGAGGGAGACACTATAATAGAAATTAATGTAAACAGTGATGCTCCAATGGTGCTTATGAAACATGTCAGTGGTGCAAAACTTGTGTGTCATAGATCACAAAACAAACAATGGGAAGAAATTAGAAATACATAGAAATACATAAATACATATATTTTTTAAGATAGTGTATCTACAGTTGCATTCATTGCTGACACATGAACCTATTGGCACTATGTCTAATTCCATATGTTGGTTAGAGGGTTATAAAGTCCCCCTTTATTGGGCTGTGCAGCAGTGGAATTGTGTTCTCTGGAGTCATTGTGTTCCAGGGTGGGGTGGTGATCATCCAAATTTCTGACCTCACTACAACTGTTCTCCAAAGTCTTCCCTGGAATTCCCAGGATAAACTCTATAGTCTATAGTCCATATAGTTTATAATACATACTATATTATATTGTTTCTTGCAGGTTGGATGAAGAGGCACAGAAAAGGCAGGATTCTGAGAACCAACTTGTCTTATTCCGGAAGGTAATGATGACCAGTGATTCACTGTCTTTCTGTCATTGCATCCATTGAAGATCTAAAATGGCCAGTATTTATTACAAGAGAGCATGGCCAATTTTGCTATGTCTGATTTCGGGTGCCAATGGCAAGCAGCATCCCTGGATTCAAACCTGTGGTCCTCGGATCATAATGCTAGAGCACTGGGCCACTGAGGCAGCTAATCTGACGATGAATGAACATGCAATAGTAACATGTTTGGCACCTCCAGCTTGGAGTTTTGAAAACAGAGAATGGTGTGAGGTTTTCTTGCTACAACACTGGTGAGTGATAACATTCCCGTCACTTGCAGGATGTGGACGATGCCACTCTGGCTCGTTTGGAGCTGGAGAGGAAGATAGAGTCACTTATGGATGAGATTGAGTTCTTAAAGAAGGTGCATGATGAGGTAAGCATCACACTTGTACAGCAAATCAGGAAATGTCTCCACAGATTTATCTTCCCACAACATACAGCGCATCCTTAAAATGCTACAATGCAGCAAATACAAAGTGCCAAGTCCATGTACAAGTACTTGATGTACTTTCTATTAATATATTTTTCCATAATAAAGCACAGTAAAGAAGAATTTGGGAAGAACTTGTCTTCTTTCTGTTTTACCCATACAGGAAATCCAGGATGTGCAGGTGGGCATTGAGACTCAGCAGATGAAGATGGAGGTGGAGGCAACCGTTCGTCCTGACCTCACTGCAGCCCTGAGGGAAATCAGGTCCCAGTACGAAACTATTGCAACCAAGAACATGCAGGAGTCTGAGGACTGGTATAAGTCCAAGGTGAGCGGGTCAATATGTGCCAGTAGGGGTGTCACAGTACATCAAATTCAGTTTGGTTCAGTCACACCATGATTTGTACCTCATAGTTCAGTGTGAGTAGAGTAAAACAGGAAAAAAAGTAACACATTTAAACGACACTTTTGCAATTTACATTTTTTTCCCCATTAAATATCACCCTCTGAAGTAGAGAGAGAATGAGAAGGAAGGTAGAGGGGTAGGGGACAAACAAGACTACAGTTACTTTAGCAATACCCCTAAACCACTGCAGTTTCTAACTTACAAACACAACCCAAACACACAGAAATCAGACAATTCGTAGAATGAGTATTAAAAATATATATGCTATCCATTATTTATGATTTTTTGTGTTCTCATCCTGCAGGTTGCTGACCTGACAGACTCTGCAAAGCGTAATGCCGATGCCATGAGACAGGCCAAGCAGGATGCCAATGAGTTCAGGAGGCAGATCCAGAGCCTCAACTGTGAAATTGATGCTCTCAAGAGCACAGTGAGTGGAGATACCTTATGTGCAAATGTTTGTGGACAATCTTTCTAATTAATGCATTCAACTACTTCAAGTTCCACCGAATGCACACTCACCCAAATCTGTTCTCTGGAATGTTCTAGTACTAGAATTATTTAGTATCTAGTACATCTGGTACTTTTGGGATGAGATGGGGTTGTAATCATCCAACATTGTAACCTCGCTAACACCATTGTCTCTGAATGCAATCAAATCCTCACAGCAATCCTCCAGTAGAAAAGCTTTCACTGGGCAATAGACATTTCAGATGAAACCGAAACCCAATAATTGTGTCCATATCGTGTAAATACATCAACTCATCCATCATTTCTTCTGAAATGCAATGAAAACATTGGCACGGTCAGATACTGATGTTGTGTTTCCTACAGAATGAGGCTCTGGTGAGGCAGATGAGGGATTTGGAAGACCAGTTTGGTGTGGAGGCCGGCAACTACCAGGATAACATTAATCGCCTGGAGGAAGAGATCCGCCATTTGAAGGACGAAATGTCCCGCCACTTGAGGGAATACCAGGACCTGCTGAATGTTAAGATGGCTCTGGATATTGAGATTGCAACCTATAGGAAGTTACTGGAGGGAGAAGAGAGCAGGTAATCTTGTTTCTTCTACTAGTATTAATTTAAAAACTTGTTCTGGTGTCATACTTTGTGCATGAGGTGTGTCATGTTCTCGCAGAATCGTGGTTCCAATCATGAATTTGACATCAATGGGAATGCGCAATGGTGGTAAGTCATCTGCAATGTTTCTGGTCTCTGAAATTCCAATCCTACCAGTTTATTAAATGTGTTATTGTTCTGGTTTAACATCATGAGACTTGTATCTGTTGTGCAGTAGACTATGACCAGCCTGCTGATGTTGGACAAGCCAAAAAAGTTGTGATCAAAACTGTTGAGATCCGTGATGGAGAGGTTAGTCATCGTTCTTTATAGCTCATGTTTTTATAGCGCATGTTTTAAGGTAACACAAATGTGATTTATTGGAAATTAGTTTCTATTATTCTAAATTCTATTTATCGTAATTATAAATACATTATGTTGAATTATATATTAACCCAGTATGTTTAGATGTTTAGAAGCAAATAGTGCTTATGGTGCCTTACATAAATGACACCATCTGTGTTCCAAAGCTTAGACTAGCTTGGAGGATGCAATAATTGCACTCCCCTCCAAAAGTATTGGAACAGTGAGGTCATTCCCTTTATTTTTGTTGTACACAGAAAACATTTGGGTTTGATATTAAAATATGATTAAGAGACAAAAGAACAACAATTCAGCCTCAATTTCCAGGTATTTACATCTGCATCAGTTACACAGAAGATAGCACATTTTGTCTGAACCCACCCATTTTTTTGTGTGTGTATTGGAAATTGTGATTGACTGGTGTGTTTTGTTGCCCTGGTGTGTCCTTTTGCATTGATTATTCACATAGTAAATAGTGGTGAATATCTATCCTCAGTTTCAGATTGGGTTTTGCCTGTGCAGACTGCATTTATATTTTGAGCAGTAACCAACATAAAAACCAAACAGCTGCCTAAAAAACATGCAGCTGTGAAGCTGAGAGAAGATGGAAAATCAATCAGAGCCAAATATTGGCTGTATTAGGCAGTACAACTGTCTGGAACTTACTGAAGAAAAAAGTTGTCACTGGTGTATTCAGTAATAGAGGTCAAACAAGTAAATCAAGGAAAACATAAACAATTCTGTGCTGTGCTGTTCATTTCATGAACAAAATAGAGAGTCCTCTCCAGGAGAGGAAACCCTGAATTAGCAAGAAGAAAAGGAAAAACAAGAGACAAGCCTCAGAAATATGATAAAAATTTGATGGACTGATGAGACAAACATGAACCTTTACCAATGGAAGATGAAAGATGGAAAGGCTAATGTTTTGAGAAAGAAAAGATCATAATACCAAACATACAACCTCATCTGTGAAACACAATGGAGGTAACGTCATGGCTTGGGCTTGCATGGCTTCTTCTGGGACTGCCTGGTCAATCTCCAGACCTAAACCATATAGAGCTGCATTTTACCTGCTAATGTGGAGATTGAAGTGAGCAACTTCCCTAAACAAACACCAGCTGAAAGAGGCTGCAGTGAAAAGCCTGGAAAAGCATTACAAAAGAAGGTTTAGTGATGTCAGTGGTTCACAGGCTTGATGAAAGTTAGTGCAGAGGATTTGCAATTAGTTTAATCTATTTTATCTGTTCCGCTATTTTTAAGAAAAATAGGTGGGTTTAGAAATTGGTATTATCTTTGGAACTGTGTATCAAATCCAGATGTAAATGCCTGGAAATAAAATTTGTCTCATATTCATCTTTTAATGATAAACCCAAATGAATTCATCTAAAGAACATTGTTCCAGAAGTCCTGATCTTTATCTAGGTATTCTCTGGAAAACTCTAGTCTTGCTCTGATGGTTTTTTGACAGCAAGGATTTCCTCTTTGCACACCTCCCCTGAAAATCAAACATCTGCTATCTCTATCTGATGGTAGATGTACATGTATGTACATGCTTGTTTTAAGTGTTCTCAGGAAAATTATTTTCCAGACAATGGAATGGCTGATTTCTAATTGTCTTGAGATCTTTTTATTTCATTCCGAAAAAGAAAGAATTTATGCATCAACAACCTCCTTTCTTAGAGAAAGAAGGCATTAGAGAGCTCTTGGATAGTGCCTCTCACTTCTACAGACAAGAGGAAACCAAACTAATGTCTGAGGTGTAAAGAAGATGTGTCAGAGTGTGAAGGACCATTATATTAGTAATGAAGATTTACATCAATTTAAAACATTCCTTGCACTCGTACATCTCCTCTGGAAAAACAGTGTTCTCTATGAAATCAATGTCATTCTTCTATGGCATCATAAAGAACATTTTTTGGCACCTTAATTTAATTTAATAATAACGTATTAATGTTTTGTACCTAATGACTAACTGAATCATGCTGTTTCTCTGCTCAGGTGGTGAAGGAATCTAGGAAGGAGAAAGAAACCCCCCGTGATGCCAAGGATGTCCGTGATCAACGAGAGTCTGACAGAGATGATTAGAGCAGGCCATTAACAGTCACTTGTTCCAGGTTCTAGAACTGAAGATTCCAAAATAGAGATGATAAAATAAAGACAACAAAACCATTAAAACCTGCTTATGCCTACCTACTGCTCACTTTTGATGGAAAACAGGATTGAAAACGAAATGTTTATTTAGACACTACTGTGATCCTGAACAGGATACACACTTTGCACGACACAGTATTCAACAGCAACAGGTTTAATCAGCAAATCTCACAAAGCAATGGTGCTAACAACCTACTCTAATCAGCCTTAAATGCTCACAACACATTAGAGACTGTCCACAGATCCTTCAAATCTAATCTGACATCATGCACTCTATAAGACAGGAGTCTTGGAATACAGTTCACAGTTGGGAAGTTACTGATAGAAACAGTGATTTTAGACACAAATACAACCAAGTCATCTTTTGTACACCAACTGTGGCCTTTATTTACAGCAGAGCTTTCCTGTTACCACTGACACTTAACTCCAGTATGTCATCTGTGGACACTGAAGTGGTCATTTACTGCGCTTTCTCTGAACTTACTCTCCAGACCAAGAAACTGCCAGGTCACATTTCCCTATAGCTTCACATCAGTTGCAGTAGTGCTCTTTGCCATTTTGTGATATTAAAAGTATCTAAGATTGATTGTTAAACGAGTTTGTCCTCAGTAGATCAGCTAGTCTAGAATGTGATTTAAGATAAATAAAACAGGTTGCAGGGCCTCAGTCATTCAATTGACAGAACTTGTTGCAATTACTTGAATGTATTTTCTGCAAACTCATGTGCAAATCAAATAAAGTGAACAGTAACACGAGGCTGAATTGCTGTTTTCTTTATATCTGAGTCAAATCTGATATAAATATGATATTTCTGTTTGATTCAATGGTTAAAATGTTACTCAGTCAGAAACATACATAGTGGTGAAGAATGGAAGCAGATGCCAGAGGTTTTAAAAGCTCATTTGCTGAAAGTTATTACACCAAAAGGTTATGAGTACACTACCTGATGCATTAGACACTGCTTTACCATAGTCCTGAGAAGATTATGGATCTAAAATGTGTTTTGTAATATCTTTATATATGATTGAAATGGTGGGATACATGGAGGGCACTATGTGCCAAAAATAGTCCCCAAAGAAAAGGGGTTCAGATTTTCCACTATTTTACCATCATTAGCATTCATATATAGCTCAGACGATACCTGTTCACTCAGGGGGGTTCACTAGTGGGTTTAGACAGACCAGTCTACTGTAGGAAGCATGGTAATACCAGTACATCAATCTATGCAAGCTGGGTTTTCTCCATATTTGACCAGCAATACTAACATCAACAACCTTATCGACCAGCATGACCAGCAAGACCAATAAAAGCAGCATACACTATGGTTGTCAAGAGCTAGTTAACAAGTTTATCAATACAGGGAATTTTCTTCACTTAGATGACCAGCCTTTCAATCAAGTAGACCATTAAAGACTGCTTAAACCATCTGAAACCAGTTACCAGACTGATTACTTTGTCAGCAGAGGTATATTTCCTAACTGATGGTCAACCATTGGTTGATCAATATGACCAGCTTGATGACCATCCTGTCCAAGCTGGTCATGTTGATATGCTAGTCTATTATAGATTGAGATCCCATGCTGGTCAAGAGCTAAGCTTGTTTTTCCCTGGATTACCAACTTTTCAACCACCAGGTCCAAAGACAGATCATCTGAAACCTAATATCTACAAACTATTTTTATCAGTATATGTTGTAAATCCAGATATAAACACTGGAAAATGCCACTGCATCTTGCTGAAGAACCCAGTCTGTTTCGGGTATGTTTTCTCCTAAATGATCAGCTTTGACCATCAAAGACCAGCAGAGACCAAAATCATCTGACAGCAAATGGTGGTCCTGAGCTGGACTTCGGATCAGGGAGTAAACAGCTGTTTGTCTGTTCTTTTCTTTAAAAATCAACAAAATATTGTTGCAAAGGACACCAAATAGCAACATTACAATATTCCTTCTTAAACAGTGATGGCATTAAAGAAATTATTTGATCTGGTGAAACCTTTGAATCATTACACCACAACAACATGCTCATATGGGTTTCACATGGGAGAAACCTGGGCTTAGTGGGTTCCAATTGGGCTCTGAGTGTGTCTGTACGTGTTGTTACTGGGACCCAATCTGGCTTCCCAAATAAGCCCCATTACACAGACCAACTGGACCACACACAGTGCCCATCTAGAAACCAATAGCAGTTGACAACCCAGATGTGGCCCATGTTTAACTCTAATTGCTGCCCTTGGTGGAACCAACATGGAACCCAAATCCAAACTTTCTCATTCACGGTTGGGCTGACAATACTTACTGTTATTACTTTTCCCATTCTCTACTTCTTTTATATCTTTTTCCCATTTCTTTTTTTTTTGTTATCTCTTTGGGATTTTTTAATTTGTATGATGATGATGATGATGATGATGATGATGATGATGATGATGATGATGATGATTATTATTATTATTATTATTATTATTATTATTATTATTATTATTATTATTATTATTATTATTATTCTTTACTTTCCCTGCACATTCTTTTACTTACCACTGTGGTTTTTTGCTTCCCCTTTATTTGTAGTTTGTGAAAGAAGACTTCATCACTCGTTATAAAACTAGTAACAGACACTATTGTGCAGGATGTTTTTAATAAACACACCCAAACTTCACCCATGTGAGCATCTCATGATTATGTTGGCTGGGTTACAGACATCCCAGATTGCAAGAACTCATTTCAGGGAAGTACTCCTGGACCCACTGCATGAATATGCACATGAGGGGAGCACGTTACCACAAGGTAGGCTACGTTTGTGTGGAATCTTTTCTGCTTGTTCTGGATTCAGGGGGATTTTATCTGACTTGCAGGCCTCAGGGAGCCTCTCTGTATATCACATTATTTGCGGGAGCCTCCCAGAACATCTTGGAGACGTGGGATGTCTGAGCATTTATTTTCTCCAAGTGGCTGAAATAGATGATGATAGATAGATAGATAGATAGATAGATAGATAGATAGATAGATAGATAGATAGATAGATAGATAGAGCAAAAAATACATAGATAATAATTGAGTAAAAACACTATAGAAATATAAACAATATGTGATATAGAGACTATATTAAAATATACAATATAGACATACATTGTGTAGGAGGGGTTATTGCACATTATTATTGCACTTGTTAACTGCTTTGTTAAATCATTTTAGCAGCAGGCCAGTGAGCAGATCAGTGAAAAGAGCAGCCATAGTTTAGTGACACTGTGGTGTTTCAGAATCTGCAGTTTAAGAAGCCTGAACATGAGCAGGTGAGGAAAGTAAACTGCTCTCTACTGAACCCTCAGGCTGACGTTACTTCTCCAAACCGGCAGATGGCGCACTGGTTCTCTCCCCTGTTGTTGTCAGCAGTGTAGGAGTCAGCCAGGCTCTGCTAACAGCAACATTTATAACTTTTAGTGTTTATAGAAAATAAAATCAAAGTGAACCAAACTTTTAGGCGAAATATATTCAGCCCCAAGTTATTTATCATCGCAGTTGGCTCTTCAGCTCCTACATTATAAAACAGCAGCGCATTCCCTGCTTTAAGGTCTGGTTAGCTTAGCAACTAATATGGCTGTTAGTTGTGAACTATGAGTGAGATTTAGGTTTAATAAGCTCATTTAAGAGGCGTTTGTGTTACAATGACGCTTCCAGCCTTGCAGAATACGAGTGTTTTCTTTAGAAGGATTCTGTCTCATTTCCCTCAGGACATTAGTTTGGCCTTTGCTTATGGGTCTGGGGTGTTTAAGCAGGCTGGGACCACTCAAGGGCAGATGGGGGTAAGAGAAAACCTTTAAAACTGCTCCTTTCTTCTCAATTAAAGGAAGGTAATAGCTGTGACAACCTCTGGCTGCTTCATCCTCATGCAGTGGTTGTTGCTCTGCAGGCTGTTATTCTTTATAATAACCTGGTAACTAACACTGGTCATGTTGGTTGTCCTGGCTGACCTTTTTAACCCTTGCCCAGTGTGGGGTATGTTTTGTTTTGATGGTTTAGCTGGTTTAACTAACCATGATCACTGTGTCAAGTTGATTGATAAGTTGGTCAAACTGGGGCATCAAAGTGGTTGGCTTTTTGGTCTGGTCTACCAGTATAACCAACCTGACCAAAATGGTCAGCCAGATTGGACCAGGCTTGACCAGCCTGTCATTGGCCCCAACTGGGTATCCTGAGGTCTACCAGCTTCAACAGATTGGATGGGCCCTAACTAGGTTGGAAAGTTTAGTTCTTGACCAGTGTAGAGTTTATTTTGATGGTTTAGCTGGTTAGACCAATCATGATGCAATTGGTCAAGCTGATTGATAAACTAGTCATACTAGTTTATCTGTTTGGTTAGACTGGTTTGGCTGGTCAACAAGCTTGGTGAAACTGGTTGACTTTTTGGTCAGGTTGGTCAAAGTCAAATGAAAACCTATCCTAAGGTCTACCAGCATTGCCAACCAGGCTTTTTGACCTGCCTGACCATGCTGATCCACCACTATAATCATAACAGTCAGTTAGGTTGACCAAACTACTCAACTAGTATGAACAGCTTGACCATCAGTTTGGTCAAGTTGATCTGTATGTTTTCACCTGAACAATCAGGTTTTCAACTACACTGACCATAAAAGACCACCTTAGTTCATCTGAAACCAGCTACCACAAATGCTGACCTTGAAGTGGCATTCTTAACAGGCACAAGTAACGTCTTTTTATTGTTTTAGAAAAACATGCTGGACTTTGTGTTTGCTGTGGACGACCCCATCACTTGGCACACAATGAACCTGATAGAAAACAGAAAGCACTACTCGTTCTTAAAGTACTTTGGTCCAAAGCAGATCAGCAGCATTCAGAACGACTATGGATCTGGAGTGTACTTCAACACATTAGTGCCCTCAGATGAAAGGGTTTGTTTAAAACTTCCAGTATTTTCTTTGTTTGGGATGCACCTATTATTGTTTAGCAGTTGTGCCTGTTTTTGCTGTATGGTTTGTCAACTTCAGTTATATCCTTGCAGCTCATCAAGTATGGGGTGATCAGCACAGATGCCTTGATATATGACCTGCTTAACTGGAAAACAATGTACATTGCGGGAAGGCTACACAAACCAGTAAGTGTTTTTTTCAGTTCCCAAATGTATCCAACTAAATGTGTGTTGGAGTTGAATGAGGATCATGTCTTGGAAGGATTTCGAAGTGAAGATGCAGTAGCAAGGAAGAATCAAATGATGGCAGTGTTTGTTCACAAACTAGAACTGGATGTACACTGATCAGCCATAACATTTAAAAAACACAGAACAGTGAAGAGAAGTGGGCTTTATTCACCAACCATTCTTAAGAAGCCATTTCCTATTGAAACAAAAATTGACATTCACCATTTTTTTTTGTTTATGAGAACAATGGGGTCCATCATTATTAGAGCATTTTAGAAACACACCATGAATCTGACATAGACTTTTTGTTAGGACAAATTTAAGATCATTAGGAAAATATTGGTGAATGGTTATCCAGTTTCTCTGGCACCTGTCAAGTGGTGGGATATATTAGACAGTTGATGTGTTGAGAGCTGAAAAAATAAAATAGAATGTTGTGCTGCAGTTGTATTTCACATAGGGATGTGACGGAGCTGAGGAAAATCCGCATCCGTCGGAATCAAATTTTTTTGCTACAAATCCGTCGAATCTGAATGCGAATGCGGTTTTGGGAAACACAGGGCCAAGAACACCCGATAAACCCTGATAAGCCAATTTGTGCATGTATTTCTGTGTAATTTCAACATGAAAACATGATGCTTAAACAGGCCATGTTCCACAGGACTCACGGTGTACTGTAAACAATTCATCATTCAATCATTCATTATCATGTAATTAACTAATTATGCATTCTACATACACAAAGAAGACATATCAACTAGTAGTGTAGAACTGTTCATGTTTAATGCTGTTTTATGTTTTATATTTGTTTTCATAACACAGTTGGCCATTTTCATTATTTATTTATGTAAAGCGGAAGTATAAAGTAAACAGCATTCATCACTAAATTCAGATAAACATTGGTGGTCTCTAAAAGATGACCTGCAGGGTGGAAATCAACGTGTCATGCACCCCCTCAGTCTCTCCGGACTCCAATTCCCAGAATCCTTCAGTTTGTCACCTGACTGATCATGTGACTGATCACCGGCGTTCTGATTGTATTCACCTGGTCCGGAGAGCGTTTAAACCAGCCTATCAGCTTGTTCAGTGTCTAGCTTTGCCTCGTAAACCTTAACGCGTTTATCGTTGTCAGTCTATCCGTGTTTGAGCCGTTTCTGTTTCCCTGCCTTTCGTCTCGTCCTGTATTTATTCTACCGGTTATTGATCTTCGCTTGTTTTTCGACTCCGTTCCTGTTTGTCCTTTCTGGTATTGTCTCGCCTGTCTGTTATTTACCTGGACTGTTTGTCTCTGTTTATCGCTTTTGTCCCATTAAAGTGCTGTATTTATATCTGCGTCTGCGTCTCTCTGTCTGGACCTGACAGTATGAGTTCTGTGTTATGTGTCAGCGGCGATTTCAAATCCGCATCCGCAACATTGGCCCTAAAACATCAGTCGAATTCGAATTTGCTAAAAATGGTCGAATGTCATCGAATTCGAACTTCGTCACATCCCTAATGTCACATTCAGTTCATTCCAAGATGTTCCTTTGTTTTTTCCCCCACATTGCTTATTGTTTTCCTGAGGTACGGATTCTGCTCCAGAGTGAGAATGAGAAGCTTCGAGCCGCCCTTTTGGCAAATCTAAAGAGTGCCGTGAATGCCTCCTTTCTTATGCTTCCAGAGAGCTTCTCTGAAGAAGACCTTTTCCTCCAGATCGCTGGTTTGTCTTACTCAGGTGACCATGCAAAGCATATTCATGGGGTGACCGATATGAGAAGGTCTTGGGATACTGAGCAACTGCATGGGCCAAGCACTCTTAGGGTGCGTTTATACTTGGGACTTTTGGTTTGATTAAAACAGACCCTGGTGTAATTACTCTGATAGCGTAGTTCATAAGTAAGTGTGAAAACTGCCTTTCAAACTGGTTTAGCACAAAACAAGTGGACTGAGACTGCCTAAGCAGGTGGAGCTCTGCTTCTATATGAATTCTTGTACAGTTTGGTTGAAATATGAACACAATACAAACCTATGAAGACATCTATTGGTTGGTTGGGTTATTTTAGGTGTTCCTGCAGCTACAATTGTGTACATGTTAGGGCTGAGGAATGTATTAATATAAAGTGATAAATCTGAATATGAACAGAGCAGGATATGGGCTGAGGCAATATAATTTTTATTGGCTTTTATTTTTTTTAAACAATGTTCTTTTTCAATCTTGCGTAAACCATTTTTCTACTCCTTCACTCTGCCTCCTGCTCATAGCTGCTCCTCTATTTTGGTCCCCCCTCACCCCCATAAATGTTCTCAAAGACATACCATAGAGGGAACTTGGAGGGACGTGTTCATTTCCTCTTTATACACACTAAGTTTGAATAGACAAAGGATTTCATGTCCTAACTTTCCACATTGTATTTTTCCCACATCATATATTGTATCATATTGCAAAGCACCATTCCAATAAAATATATCAGGATATGATTTTTTTTTACATGCAAAATTTAGTCTCAAACTTGCCCGTCCCGCCCACCTTTGTCAAACTATCCATGTATGCCAGCGTCATCACGGGTCAGTCTCCATGCAGGCCTGTCCATGATTCTGTACTTTAATTCCTTCTGTCTGATATTTAGTTTTAACAGGGCTGCGTCCTAAACCACACACTACCACACCAACACCACACAGTGATTCACAATAAGAAACCGGTGAAACTTTCTTGCTCAGGCTGGACCAAGGGAACCAAACAACAAGTATAAACACACCCTTTAAAAAATAAGTGCTTCAAAGGATTCTTTGAGTGATGTTATGGAAGAACCAATTTTGCTTCCATAAGAAATAGACGAATGTGAGCATGAAGAACCTTTTAAAAGTTTAAAGAATGTTCACTTGATGCAAAGGTTCTTTACCATTCCTCATATTAATAAAACACTATATCTAAAAAAAAATGATCATTTGTGACAAGTGGTTCTTCCAAGATGTCATTCCAAGAACCTTTTAAAGCACTTATTCTTAAGATTAACATTTACATTTATGGCATTTAGATAATTGATAATATAAGTTGCAGACCAATTATTGAGATCCTGTAACATGCTTGGAAAGAAATCTCTGTACTTCTTTCTTATACATTCCAGTTAATTCTCAACACGCAGAGAAATGAAATACAGCAGTAAAACTTTAGCAATAGGTTCATTATGAAAATGTTGTATAGTATGTCATATTTTGCCATAACGCCCATCCTCATTTTGTAGCATTTTTTAAACAAATGATAAAACATTGATTTTTTTCATGCTGTTGTTGCGTCAAGCAAATCAGCCATAGTCACAGTTTCTTCAGTGTAGAACAACAAGGAATCCAGATTCTCTGAGTCACAGACTGTGACAAATGTGATGGTTAACCTCATCCTATGAGAGATTCTTTGCTCTTGTTTAATCACAGTTGTCTGCTTTGATTGTGCAATTTCTGCAGGGGATTTTAGGATGGTGATTGGTGAGGACAAATCCAAAATATCCAACATTGTGAAGGACAACATGCCACATTTCCGGATCTTATATAATAACATTCTGCAAGAGTGCCCCCAGGTGGTGTACAAGCCCCAGCAGGGAAGACTGGAGGTGAGTGAAGTCCAGTCAAGTTTCTGTCCAGCAGAAGGCAACAGTGAGCAGGAAGCTAGAGTCTTTGCTGCAGGCCAGGGGTGGTGAACCCTCTGTACTCATCATCAGTTAAACCCGATTTATGCTAGATTTAATAGGTATGTTAGAGGCTATACTCATGATACCCCACCGTGGGTATAGGCAGGAAGTTTTTTGTTGACTAGTGAGTGTGCATATTAATATTTTAGACATATCACCTTTAGACTGTCACCTTTATCTACAAAAGCCTTGTATCGCTGAGAACTGAAAGTTGCAATAATAGAGTTGCAAGGTTTTTGCATGACAATGACGGTCACATTTGTTTCCTTATATAATTATCATACCATGATATACATGATTCCTCTGTTAAAATTCAATATTGTACAAATTTAATAGTATATCAGATGATACATAAGATGGCATTAATAACTTCATGAGCCCATAATTAAAAAAAACAACTAAAACTGATTACAATAACTCAGTACTGAAACATTACATTTTGAAGTGTTTTGAACTGTAATTTAAATGCATGTAGTTCATATCATTGGCTTACTCTGCTGTTCAACATATTCAGTGTAGACTGAAGCAAAATAAAAAAAGATAAAGCTAGATTTTTTTATACATTAAGTTTAATGCTGTTTTAAGGAGGAAATACCAGCTATTAGGGCACAGGGTGTCCTAAAATTTTCCTCACAAGAACATTACATTTCATGGTATCATTCTATATTGATGAATGCTTAGTTTTTATAATATGTTTTTATAGTGCTTTAATAATGCTTTTGTTATCAATATCACCGAAACCTGTATGTACACCGGCACTGGAATATTGACATTGACGATATATATCCCAGCACCACCTCATTTATTCTAAAGGTTCACTTTTTTGAATGTTCACTTCACTGCTGTATTCCAGCGCAGATTTGCTGACTGTAAAGTACATTGTAAGTGTTGAAACTTGCCCAGTGTTATGGGAACAAAAGCTCACAGCCCTGCCTTTCTCTCATCAGGAAGAGGAAAGAAATCTTCATATTTACTTGGACAGAGAATCTTAGATGGGTGTGGTTGCAGGGTACACTCAAAAAAGAAAGCTACCAAATGCCTCAGGGTCAAAAACACCTCTGTGCTTGGAAGGGAGAAGACACACTTTTTACCTCTACCTACCTTCACTCATGAGCATCCAAATATTTGTGGACACCCCTTGTAAAGAATGCATTCAGCCGCTTTAAGTTGCATTACTGACAAAGATGACTGTGGCATGACCAGGGATTTGAACCTGCAATCCTCAGACCACAGTGCTAGTGCAATAGCCACGCTTAGGAGTGAAATAACATAGTGTAATTAAATCTAAACAGGTTGGTTTGATAGACTAATATTATTTAACCATGATAAAATAGCAACATGGATAATGAATACATTTTTAGCTTTGTTAATGATCACCTGGTGATGCAGTATGTGTCAAAATACAGGAGGTACATTTCAATATATTGTTATTGGTTGGGGTTTAAACAAAATACAAAATGGACTACTGTCTGCCATCAATCTTCACATTCACTATTTATTAAAAATCCTAGATAGAATTAATTAATAAGATTAATCCATTCCTGGACTGCACAGTATTTTGAATGGAAATTTTCCATTGAAAGGAAAATATGGTTCAAGACTAGGTTAATCTGATGCTTGTTCTTATAGTTCTGGAATTCTTCATGTTTGTGAGCTCAGGTTTAAGACCCATTCCATTTTTCTCCAGGTGGACAAAAGCCCAGAGGGTCAGTTTACCCAGCTGATGGCTCTGCCGCGGACTCTACAGCAACAGATCACCCGGCTTGTAGATCCGCCTGGGAAGAATCGGGATGTGGAAGAGATTCTGCTGCAAGTGGCTCAGGACCCAGACTGTGGCTTGGTGGTACAGCAAGGTAATCTCCATTATCCAAGCTTTCATTATGTCCAGTAGAGATTCAGAAACTGGCCTGAGGAAAAGGGTCAGAGTTTTACATAGTTAGCCTCACTGTAAGTTTCATTAGCAGCAGGGGGCTCTTGAGTGGCGCAGTTGTCTAAGCATCATAAGCATGATCACTTACTGTGATCCACAGCCATCTGTGTCCAGGAGTCTGACATTATTGTCTCTCCCTAAGTGGGTAGGATGGTTTTCCATCTCCCACTGTTATTCAACTTAAGGCAAACTACAGGCGCCTGTTAGCAGACATTACAGATATTTCTTTCCCACTTCTCTAATGGCTCTCCACTTGTGTAGGAGTCATTCTCAGATTACATTTCTTTCATTTCCCTCAGAGCTGGAGGAATAAACCTTGGAATGAACCAGACTCACAAGGGAAGACCCATCTTGCTCTGGTCAAACTACTCATAACGTACTGATTAGGAGACACTTTACCAACATAGCTCAGGTGTACTGGTGTAATGATGTGTTTTTTTTGTAGCAGAAATTCACGATCAATCTAAATTTCTACATAATTGATGATGGCAGGTTGACCACTATTCCAAGTTCAGTAGTGGGAAGGTAGGCATCTAGTGTAAAGAGGTAGCAGGAAAGCCCATGGTCAGCCTTCTATCAGTGTCAGCCTGGTCCAGTGTGCCATCATTAAATCAGGAAAGAAAGAGAGAAGGAATTAGTTGTAAATAAACAAATAAATAAATAAGGGAAAGACAAGACTAAAAATGAATCTATTAAATTGGTGGATAATTGGTTTACTTTGTGATTGAACGTATTCAAATATGTCCTTACAGGTGGCCAGATCTTTTACAGGTTTTTGATGTAAATTGTTTGTTCTTTTTCCCAAAGGTAATGACTTGCATTAGTTTTTAACAATAATCTGTTTTTTAAGGTAAATAGTGAATTTAAAGCATGGACAGATCATTAAAGTATTAGGGTGCAAATTAAATATACTGTGGTGTGGAAGATTTTTCAGTAGCTAAAACAAACCATACTGTAATATCAGTTGTTGTAAGTGTTTAAATACCATAAATCAACATGAATATTGACTTGACTCTTAACTTTGTTAAGTTTAATGGGTCTGTAGCTTGTTTTAGGATCGACCAGCTGTGTTTTTTCCACCTCAGGGAGATAGGGGGTCTGTTTACAGGAGCATCAAGCACCTATGCTGATAGAATGCAAAACTGTTTGCAGATTAGGGGCAGTCCGTTAACGCTCAGGTTTGCCTGCAGGTTGTGGGGAAAGAAAAGAGCAAACAATGAAGGTCTCTGTAGTCAAATCAGGTTCATAAGTAACGAGTTTTGCCTCATCTCACCAAACTGGTTTGGCCACATGATGTTTCTTCTAAACACTTGTCCAGCTTTTGCATTTATTGTGTACGGTATATGTGGTTTGATGGTAGGAGGTTGCAGTTAAATCATTTTCATTTAATTATCAAAATTGTAACAGTGATTAAATAAAAGACAATTGAATTATGTTGTCAACATGTTTAGATGTAAAATTTAAATGACCAGAAGAAAGAACACAGCCATTATTTGGTATAGTTGCTCACTACTCGCAACACTGCAACATTGTCTAGTAACTGAAGCACATCTACTGTCAGCCCTAAACATGCTTAAGCATAGCATGAAAATATTTAAATATATAGAGTAATACTAATTGTTTTAAGACAAGCATATTTGCGCTATATAACATTTTAAATGCAGAAACATTCAGTAGTCTAATTCTAAATATCTAATTCCAAATTCTAATTCCTTGCTTGACATTTCAGTTGGTGTTATCATTATTGTTCATGCCAATAAAGGTCTAGAATGACATATGTACCAAGATAGTTGAGTTATCTTTGCGAGATTGTAAAGAAAAAGTCTAACTAATGTATGCTCTGACAAAACCATTTAGGATAACATTAAAAGTCATTGACACTGTTTTATGTTATCAGTGGCTGTGTTTAAATGTGTACATTCTCCATTTACATGCACGCAACAAGTAATCCGATCCAAAATGACATGAGTGTAAAATACGGCCTAGTGTACTGTACACGTCACCATGACACTGAGCATCACATGAATCCAGTCAGAGTATGAGGAGCAGCAGTGTATTACATGAGTTTGCAGTGGTTCATGGTCCCTTATTAAAGAAGGAAGGAAAATGTTATGTCCAGCATTACAAGGCATGTGAGTGGAACCAAAATTTTCGCTCATGGTTTAATGCGATTTGATGAAAGTTGATCTCGACCCCACAGAGTGATTGAGGTCATTCTGGTATTCAAGTAATTTTGCAATAATATAATACAAATAATAATGTTGGTGTTGTCTTGTACAAGCCGGGCTCTTGCTCTGTGTATAGTGTTATCAACCAGAGCGTATTAAAATGTATATATGGGTTTACATGTTGTTCTTTTATTTAACAGGTTATTTTAAGCAGGGTTGCAAAATTACACTGACAAAGGAAAAAGGGGTGTATTTAAGTCGAATCAATACCATGTTTTGTATCGAAATAGCCTTAATCAGGCTAGTCTATTCTGATGGAGTTTAATACTGGAGCTGGTAACAGATTATTAGGCTGCTTGTAAACATAAATTATGTTCTATATTGCTGATACCTGTATGTATTTAAGTGCTGTATTTTATATCTGTACTGTTTTGGTATTTCTGCAACTGTAATCATTAGTACCGTCCTTATATAACTATATGCATCTCTCCCTTTCAAAGGCATTTACTCAATAGTGAAAACCTCCAGCATAACGCAAAGTGCCAAAGGAATCATTACAGCAGGTAAAGACTTTTTCTGGCCTTCATTAGTTTTCTTTAGTTTGTTCAACTTTTCACTCAAGTTAAATGAAAAATGGATGCTTTATTTTCAAAGGACTCATGAAAAGCGTATCATACAGTGCGAAAAAGCTGAGGAAAATGTGGAAGGGCTGGAGGAGGAAGACGCCGTGACTCATTGCATAAGGCTCCTAATGGACTGTGTTACACTGATGACGCTGACTGACCTCTTTGTTTTAGTTTAAACACCTTGTCCTCATAACATAATTACATGTTGCATAATTGCATAGTTAAGATGTGTAATTTTTTTAATGATGCCATAAAGTGACGTCTAAGTGTAACACCATTTGGAATGTGAGTAATATTTATTTTTATGTGATGTTTTTTTTTATTCTGTAATGGCTGAATTTTGATAGCCTGTCTTTGTCTGTGGGAGATTTGCTGTGGACATCATGCCAAAGGTTCCCAAATGCATTTTGTAAAAGGAGTGTAAAATGACTCAGAAGTCATTATTAGTGTGAAATAAATAATTAAAGAAACCCACCATCCACCAGTGTTTACTGGCTGCATATCTAGTGGTGTGGGGCTGATATGTAGAGGAGGACTGAGGTTCAAGGCCATGTAAATTAGCAGTAGGCTTGGAAAATGGAAAGAGTGAGGTCTAAACTGTGTGGAAATGGAATGTTGCTGATACACCCCTCAATATCTCCCTAGTGCATTTTACATATACTGTGGACAACACCAATAAAACACCCTGAATACAGTTTTACTGCAAATATGTTTCTTTTGGAAAGCACTGAGATCAAAACGGACTATGTCAGTATGTCCAATCAGAATACAGTGGGTGTGCATTTGCTGTGGACTCTGTAAACAAAAAAAACCACATTTTTCATGTTATTTCTGACTTTCAATTTGATAATAAGTGGCATCATATACTGTTATACTGAGCAGTTTGAGAAAAACATCATTGAATTAGGATGATGTGTCTCTTCCTAAGGACAATTCTTGCCAGACACTGCCGGTCATGATCATTATCATCCACTGCGCTGTCTACAGTGGGTGGTAATGCCTTCTACACTGCACAACTTCAGAAATGGATATGTTTAGTATTAGATATCCTCTGTAATCTTTCTCATGATTCTTTAACTATTATCTAAAAGAACTGTGATTTACTGAGAATGTCTATAGAAAAAATTATGCTGATTATTCCTGAGATGAAAAAAATATACCTTTTATTCTGTAGAACTAGCAACGTTTGTCACCTAGCTAGTTTCTCACAGTGTCTAAACACAGCAACAGCTGAGTTCACCTAAATTTTCAGGTCATACTTGCCACAAGCTTCTCCATTAGGCTTCTTTAAACTCCACATACTAGTGGAAGCTCCTTATTAATGTCCTTTAATGTCATGTCTGCACAGTTGTCTGCTATTTTGCTGCTGATCACAATTTCTGCAGCTTGCAATTTTATTACAATTAAACCACATTAATATGAAAAACATTTAGTATACCATGGGCAAAAGGTTTTTTTGTTATGTCTTTAGTATAAAATATTATGGATATTTAAAAGCATATGATGAAGATGCTGTCTGTGTAGAATTCAGTGGATTAAAATGATCAGAGCACTGAAAGGACCTGAAACAGTTGAATGCAATTAGAAAAATCTTGCCATTTGATCAGTTGCAGCAAAAACATTTGCAGACTTGCCCTTTCGTCACTGCCTACCTGTTGCTGGGAAATGATGTCACCTCTGCATTTGCCTAATGTATGCTGATCTCATTTCGAGGTCCTCAGCCAATCAGAATCGTCCATTCTCACCACCTGCTAGGACGAATTCCATCATTCCGATCATTCCTGCCTCGGCTCTCCCACCGCGGAGCCGCGGAGCGCCACTGCTGCTCTCTCCTGCACTTCAGCCAGGCTTTCCACTGCTTCTCCACCTTCCACACCTCACTTCTCCATCGTTTGACTCACCTACGAGCTTCCACAGAGGCGCACGAGAGGGTACGAACTGTGTTTTTTAGCAGACTGGCTGTGCTACTCATTATGTCTGATTATGAGAAGAAGCTGACCTTTCGTTTTGAAGCAGAGTGAGTGAAATGAGCTCCCTGTGCTGCAAAGTAACTTCAGTAGGTGGAGAACTGAAGCATACCTGTGAATGAAGTGTCAGTAAGTGGTAACCATTGGTAACCATCACTACATGTAAACAGGATTGACTGGGAGAAGAAGGAAAGCCACCCTGGACACTTCCTGGAGATCCATGCTCTGCTCCTCCATTGTAGTCGTAAGGCTTGATATGGATCCAAGTTGGGAAAGCAAGTTGCTTCCAAGCAGCTGAAACAGCTTTGGTTTTGCTCCAGATTGAAAGTCATTTCCCTCTTTCAACTGCAGTGGTATCCTCGGAATGCCAAGTGTGGGAAGCGGGACGCTGACCAGGAGATTAGGGATCAAGGTCTTTACATGTTCTACTCTTCGTTCATGAAATTGAGCTGGAAACACTGATCCCACATGTTGTACCTTCAGCCTTAGAAGGCCAGAACTTAACCAGGACTTTGACATGAACTCAGTCCGACTCACCGGTTGGTGTTTTTCTCTGCAGGAAAGCAGCTGTTTTTTTGGTGTGTGTTCTTTGTAAGAGCTTTGTTTTCACCCCCTGGAGTCTCAGAACTTCTACACTTCCATCAGGGCTTTTCCAAGAATGGAAACTCCTTTGGATGTTTTGTCCAGAGCAGCATCCTTAGTGCATGCGGATGATGAGAAACGTAAGTTTTCATGCTTTTCTTCTGCAAAAAAAAAATGTATTCTTCAGGCATGTTCAAGAAAGGTTGAACAATATGGTGAAGGTGTTTTATCAATATTTAAAGGCACCTTCACAATTCATGGTATTAAAAAATGCTATTCAAACGCTGTCCCATACTTGGTACAATTGTTTGCATGCAAAATATACAGCACTTCATCAGAGTGTGTAAATTATATATAGATATAGTTATATTTTTAGGGCATCATATCCACAGCTGATCCATGTGAATCATGTGACATAAATAAGCAAATGTAGATTTAGGACTCTAGCACTCTTGTGTAGAGTATTGGTAAATTGAGCCCCACTCTGCTGTCATGGGAAGGGATATGTTATAATCCACTATAGACATTAATAGACTATGATATTAATAATTGAATGTATGTGATTAGTCACTCTTTAGAGCCTAGTGAGACGTTAGTGGTTTTAATTAGCAGTGAAATCTACTGTTGGGTTCAGAAAGTAGATTTTATTTATGCACAAATATGAGTTACATATGACTAACTCTCACTCTTACCCCTTACATGCTTGCACACAGTTGTGACCTTGCTTAATTTATGTTTATTTGTTCCTAACTAGTTGAAGCTGAATATGGAGGTCTTAGTGTCTGAGCTGTGAGCTGTGCTGCAGTAGAATAGTGTTAGTAGGAAATGTGTGAAATCACAAATTCATTTTTAATTAATTCATAATTCCTTTGCTATCAACTATATAACCCTATATAATCATATATGACTGATGAGCACTCCTTAAGGGATATATTCTGTATGGACAACCTATATACATTATTTTGGTATATGTCTTGGGGCTCTTAGAGCTCAATATATCGCCCAGCCACAAAATATCTGCCATAACTGATATATACACTTTTCTAAAATGTACAAACTGTGACTAAATCCTGGATCAGTATTATTACGAATATAACGTATTAGCAGAGTGTTCTACGTGCAGAAAAGTCAATAAAAGGCAAATATTTTATGGCAGCTTAAAGTTCTGTTCTGTACATTAGCACTGCAAATGTCTGTCTGATGCTTGTGGTAATGGTTAAGGAAATATCTGCTCATACAGATGTGATTCTGAGATCATTGTGCATCAGAACTCCTAGTTAACACAAAGTAATCATCAGCTTAACATGAGCACTTCTTATTTTTGCTGTATTAAAACATGCATTGAACTAATTCAGTTATGAATTTGAGTCATCACACCCCTCAGAATCATTGTTGGAAATGGTGGATCCAGAAAACCACTCCTGATAGAGCTCCTGATAGCTGTGCAACCTGCTTCAGGGTCTATTGCTGAGACATCATGTAGTGTGACATCATGTGCCTGGAAGTGTAGGAACAGTTCCAGTCAGGGTTGCGTTGATGCACTGCCTGGAGGGCCTCCAGGAACCACCACCTGGTCCGTCTGCTCAGCCTGTGCAGCCGCTCTCCAGCCAAATATTATTTCCATAATCACACAGCAATTTCTCCAGTCCAGAAAAAATTCCTTCCTAGATTAAGCACAAACAAATCCCTCTCAGCAGGTGTTCGGCCTTAGTGCCGTTTGGGGTGAGCAGTTTACTGATGGGAAAGCAGGTTTTCACAACTGGCTTGAATAGCATTGTTACCTTGAGGGCTAGATTGGATTTTTAATGAGGGTATTGGCTTTTTAATGGTGGCCAGGGGGTGATGTCAGTATCTAACATTAATACCTGCAGGCTGTAATGGATAAGCATTTCTAAAATGTAGAAATTGGGACTATATCTGAATCAGTGATATTAAGGAATATAATATTTATTAGTAGAGAGTTCCAATTAATTAAAATAAATATGTTTGTGCAGTAGTGCAGCTAAGAAGGTTCACCTAAGAATTGCACTGTAGTAAACGTGTTTAACCCTAAAAATAAGGACACCCCATTAAAAAACACTTGCCTTTTGAACACATTTGAACATTTGGATGTTTGCTCTTCATCAAAACAATATTATGAGATGGAGGTAATATAACTAAACACATCTTAGAATCTCAGAACCATTAGAAATTCTCCTGTCTGCAAACAGACATTGGATCAGTTGTATGCATTGTGTTGTATCACCTTCATATTCATATATATATATATATATATTCATATATATATATATATATATATATATATATATATATATTATATATATATATATATATATATATATATATATATATATATATATATATATGTATGTATGTAATGTGTGTATATGTATGTGTGTGTGTGTGTATGTATGTATGTATGTATGTATGTGTGTGTGTGTGTGTGTGTGTGTGTGTGTGTGTGTGTGTGTGTGTGTGTGTGTGTGTGTGTGTGTGTGTGTGTGTGTGTGTGTATATGTATGTATGTATATGTATGTGTGTGTGTGTGTGTGTGTATATTGAGAACAGCCCCACACTCAGAGCCTCACAGCAATGTTGCACAATCTAGAAGCCTTTCCTGACCAGTACAAACAGCAAAAGCTAACTCTTCAACACCCTTGATTCAGAAGAACCAGTGAAGGAGCAGGTGTGCCTATACTTACCCCTGCACACAGTTCAAATTTCAGTTTCTAGTGTCATCTTGCAGTCCAGTCAAGTGTGTTGAAACTTTTGCCTGGTATTGCACTTTCATTGATGTTGAGACATTGGTTGGGTTTTTGCTCGTGTAGGTTTGCTGTTCTTCAACCTAAACCCGCCACTTGTTTTTGTTTCCACATTAATTAAAGAGCTTTTCACAAGTTATCTGCCCTGTAAACCAGTTCCTTCTTCATTCTCCAGCTCCAAACTTTGATAAGGTCAAATGTGGATGGATAGGAAACTGGGTCAACATGTCAAAGCTGAAGCAGTTTCTGCATCAGTTGCTAGTGTGGATGTGCATCTCTGCTCCAAGTGGCTCACGTCCATCCCCCTCAGCATCCCCTGCTGTGTTTTTGTTTTGGCCTGGGCTGATGTCACTCTTGTTGTGGTTGTCGTGCCTTTGTCCTGCGTAATCTTGCCGACCTGCTTTTCCTGGTGCACTGGGCCTGCTCAGCCCAGTTTGAGCACTTTCCCATTTGTTTTTCATTTATCACAAAACCTTCGGAATGCTCTCGTCTGATGGAACTCTTCAAGGGAGAGGCCTTGACTTACACCCTAGGAAAGTGTCTATAGTGGTAGAACAGCATATTCTGAGAGAACGCACAATTAGCTGGAAGGAATGGTTTGAACGGCTGCTTTTGTTTTGATAGAAGTCAGGTGGTGGCCAGAAGTCTTTGAGCTGCTTGATTTCTCCTGCGGCTGAAACAGCACAGCAATTGTGTGCAGCCTAACAACATCAGAGAGGAATATAATATGGTCCTAGTGTGTTAATACTTTAAAGATAACGGTGCTTTCAGTCCAGAATGGCTTTGTCTCTAAAGACCAAAGTTGAGAAGTTCTGGTGTGAAGCTCAATTGAATGTGGAGCTTGGTGGTTTAGTTAGTGTGGGTTCTCTTAATTAGGGCTCCAAGCACTCAAGTCTAGGAGTCACAGTGTGTTGATGGGTTAAATGCAGAGGACAAATTCCCCTGTGTGCAGCGCAGTGGGCCTATGAGCACCTTTACCTTTAAAAGCTGTTTGTGCTTGGACTGAAATTGCCACCTCGAGCTTTTTAATTAATTAATTTATTTGTATTTAACCTTGTGCATGGGTAATGTAATCTAGCACAGCCAAAGAATAATAGATATCGCATTATGTTGGTATCACAAACTCTTTCTGACCAAGAATATACCTAAGTCATCATCAGTTGCATTTTATTCTTATTTTTAAATGAAAGAACAACAATCAATTGCAAACCAAACTGCACTCCCATCCAACAAGAATGAAGCCACATTCATCTTTATGCAGCAGAAAAAACATGGTAGCGCACAGAAAGCACTGGTCGATTCTACACACTGATTGATTTTACTGTGTTAAGTGTGAACATGCACTATCTAGCGCTTCTCCTGAGGAACATTTCACCATTAAACACACATTCAGCCAGTACAGTTCAACCTACCTGCGGTGAAATGGCAATTAGGGAGTCTGCAGTAGACATAATGAAATGTTGTTCCCTTTGCTTGATATTGACTCTTTGGAGCAGCTGGCTTGGGCTTCACCTCCAACATAGGAGGCTCCTTTCCAAGAGGAGGTGGTCTAGACAATGCCTCCACCCAAACCAGACCGCCGTGTCTTTATATTATGTGTTTGTTTTGGCCATGCTTCTGCTGCTGCCAGCACCTGCGACCCAGACCCAAACAGGAAGTTGACCTTTGGGTCCCTGAGACATTTTTTCCCCTTCTTCCAGGAAAGATTGATGTGGTTCCTTTGTCTCCAAGGAATGCCTAAACATGCCCAGCACCTCCTGGTCACTGGGAGAAAATGTGTCGGTTATTGCTCACTCAATCTTTTGTTAGGTTTACACCATGTTTTTTTGTTTTTTTGTTTTTTTTTTGACTTGCTGCAGTGGTGGGATAACCATTTGTGGGGTTCTCATGCTGTGTCATCTGTGGAGGGTTGTGGTGTAGGCAAAGACAGGAGAAGACATTTTCTGATTACATTTTCTTAGTGTTAACTTCATTCCAGCAATTTTATCAGCATTTGATAGAGAGTGGTCTTTTTCTCCACCAGTAGGATTTTTCTGATCAAATTCTGCTACCAGTGTCAGGAGAGAGAAGGTGCCACAGTCTTCATCAGACACAAGAAGTTCCACCATATCTTCTCACCACTGAACTCAACATGTGAAGGAGAATGCTAACCCAGTGCAACTGCCCATATGTTGAGTGCTGGGGAGAAGGACCATGAAGAGTGAGAGAGAGTGAGAGAGTGAGAGAGAGTGAGAGAGTGAGAGAGAGTGAGAGTGAAGAGAAGTGAGAGAAATTGAGAGAGTGAGAGAGAGAGTGAGAGAAGTGAGAGAGTGAGAGGAGAGACACACACACACACACACACACACACACACACACACACACACACACACACACACACACACACACACACACACACACACACACACACACACACACACACACACAGGACAGGACAGGACAGGACAGTTATGCTTTCAGAGACTCCCCAACACTGACAGATGGCTGAGGCATCATTGAAGACCAAACTGTCTACTACTTGATAAATAGGCCTGTGCCATTGCCCGGTACAGCTGCCTAGTGTTTCCAAATCAAATCAAAATGTATTTGTATAGTGTTTTTCACAACTAATGTCACAGAGCAGCTAGACAAAAATAAAAAGGTGAACAACATACGAACAAAGGATAAGACATAAACCCCCTGGTGAGCAAGCCAAAGGTGACATTGGTAAGGAAAACTCCCTCAGAGCTGGAGGAAACCTTGGGAGGAACCAGGCTCATAAGGGGGGACCCATCCTCCTCTGGTCAATCTATTTACACATAGTTAGTTAGGGGACACTGGAACCCCACACAAACTAATCAGGGTCCGTGTCAATTTCTACATAGTTGGTGATGGCAGGTGCGAAACTAGTCCAAGTCCAGCAGCCGGAAGGTGTGAAGCCAGTGTGGTGGTGGCCGGAGAGCTCAGGGTACTTCTCAGATGGAGCAGAGGAGCTTCTGGGTTAGCATTTAATCAATGCAGGCCAGTGGGTCATCGTTGACTTAGAAAAGGTAAAGAGATGTAATTAGTTTGTTTTTTAGATTTATGGAGAACAGAGAATGTAAACATTACCAGAGTGTGGCGAGTGATGCCTGCAGATCTGACTAGAACAGCCAAACTAAGGAGAGAACCAGAAGGTAACATAAACATGGGAGCATCCTGAAACACTGGTGTCCAACCACTCCACAATTAGAAACCTGAGTGATCACGTGAAGGAGTCAGACGGCTGCACCAACCCCAGTTTACCATAAATCCCAGTTTACCATAAATCCCGATGTCCATGAGCCCTTGGATCTGCAGCCTGTATCTACGCTAAGACATTGATTACCAAATATTACACTAAACGAGTACGTTTTCAGCCTAGACTTGAAGATTGAGACTGTGAGTGCCGAACATTATCTGGAAGGTTATTCCAGAGCCTTCTGAAGTCTGGGAACTAATAGGAAGCCAGCACTCTGTGATCTGAGTGATCGTGATGGCTCATAATGGTAGATTAGATTTTGCAACTATTCAGGAGTGAGCGCGTGTAGGAAACGAATTTTATAATCAATACAGAATTTGACTGGAATCCAGTGCAGTGCTGATAAGATTGGACTGATATGGTCAAATGATCTAGTTAGAAGGAGGAAGTTATTCAACATCAGGTTTGGCTGATATGTACAGTTGAATATCATCTGCGTAACAATGGAAGTTAATGCCATGTTTGTTCATTACTGTGCCAAGGGGTAGCATGTAAAGGTTTTTGATTTCTTTTAGTTTTTTTTATTAGTGTTTCCCAACCCTGGTCCTGGAGGCATCCCTGCCCTGTACATTTTTAACTTGGAACACACCCTATGCAACTCTGAAAGACATGTTAATCAGCTGAGTAGTTGAATCAGGTGTGGTGGAAGCATGGACAGCTCTAAGATCTGCAATTAGGGGTGCCTTCAGGGCAAGGGTTGAGAAACAGTGATCTAGAGCCCTAAACAAAAAGATGTATAATGTTTAAATGTATCGAAAGATCAGAAAAAAATATGTGCATTATGAGTATTAGGAAACAGTAAACCCATTTGTTCCCCACACTGCTGAAGTAATGGCCTCTAGTCTTCTGATGAAGCATTTACACTATATTTTGGAACGTTGTTGTGAGCACTGGGTTGCATTCGGCCAGATGAGAACAACCGGGAGGTTGGGTTTTGATGTTGGATGATTTGGTTCTACCACTCCAAGTCATCCTAAAGGTATCCCATGCTTGGCTTTGGGAACGATGCTTCTGTGCAGTGACCTGTCAGCAGTGCTCTTCTATGTTACATAACTGATAAACATGTGAGTGCATAAACCACTTTACTCAAATGGTTTTATGGTTTCTATAAAACTATGGCATCACACAACAAACCCTTTTGAGACCTTTTTTAAGCATATTTGAAAGAATGTTTTGTGGAGAGAGCACAAATTTATCTTCATAAGTATTCCTTTTTCACTTTAAATTGAAGATGGTGCTCCTCTACTCAACCTGATTAGGTTATTAAAGCAACTGCAGTGTTTTCAATTGTCAAGCACCTCTTCGGGAGATGATGGAAGATGCTGATAATGGCATACCAGCTTCTCTGATAAGAGGGTGTTGGGGAAAACCAGACTTGGCTGGCGTTTACTCTTAGAACCAGATGAGGCCTGTATGACTGTTTTGGCAATGTTCAGACAGCAGGTAATGTCCAAAAGTTGTGGTGGTGGTGCAGAGTTTGTTGTCTGTGCAGTTTTTAGAGTCTCTCTCTCTCTCTCTCTCTCTCTCTCGCTCTCGCTCTCGCCTAACTGCACTAGGCCTGCTTTGTTGTAAAACCCAGATGACAAAAATGTATGCAAAATACTTTTGCATAAATACAGCTTTGACACACAGTTTCCACTTTGATTACATTCATTAAGTGAGTTTCTTGTGTAACTTGAGGATTTAGTTCAGAGATGCCAGGCAGGATGAGCAGTTGCCCACTTAATGAAGACAAATCTCTGTGCCACCCAGGCGATGCCCTCCATACATCTGGGAGTGTAAATGCACCAGACAGTTCTGGAAAAGCATAGTTCACAGCCGTCCTGAGCAGTTTTGGATTCAGCATTTGTAAAGAATGTTTGAAAGGTTGTGTGTCATGATCAGATCACCCATAAGGCCAGCTGTCATTAGTTCAGCTGATGAGAAAAAAGTGAAAAATTTTAAAAATGAAATACACAGAAATAAAAAAATAAATCTGTAATTTTAATTTGGGTGTATCTTTTGTTTCCCTACAGTTTTTCAAATTTTTGTCTGCTTCTGATAGTTGTTCTTTATATTGTGTCAATTTGCAATTTGTCAGATGCACACAAAACAGGGAATAATTGTAAAAATTAAGCATACACCCAAATGAAAATCCTGAACATTTTTTTTAGAAGTTTTCATTAATTTTGCTACTTTTTGTAGAAAAGTTTTGGATTTGGCATTTTAGAATGTCTATAGCAATGATTGAAAAGCTGCCTGTTGAGATTTGACAATCTGGTAGAGCCATTTGTTAACAATCACTAGCCACCCACCTCAGCTAGTAGGAGACTCATGTACCTTCTGGTTTGATAAGTCATTGTATATTTGTAAAGCCCTTTACCATTACTTTTTTTTTTTGTTTCATAAATATTTAAACTTTTTCCTCCTCATCCAAAATTCTTCCAAATTTTGGACTTTTTCTTTTCAAGTTGTTTAATGCACATTTTCAAAATGAGAAAAATCGTGGATGGTTAAAACATTTCATATATGAGGAGAAAGATGCTGCTATATGAACATAGTTTTGAAGCTTCATTACTCAATAAATTTCGGACATAATGATGTTATTTTACACAAAACCAAATTGTTTGGTGACTATTGTTTGTTTAGCTCATGCTGACAAATTTCACATCCACAACATGCTGGCCAAACAGACTCTGACTGACCTTTTCTTTCCATGTTGGTTAGTCACATGTTAATCTAAGGAATTTTCTCCTTGAGGTGTGTGTCACTGCTTCGGACTGCAGAGTATTCTGCAGATCTCATTAAAAGCATGCATTGAAGATAGCCTGAAGATGCCTTTCATACATGACTTTTGCTAACAGGTGACTTTAATTCCACAGCTCACACTTTAAAGCATGATGCTTGATGATTTGTAACCAGATGATGATGATGATGATGGTCATCTGACTGGTTTCATGATTTGTGACACAGATGACACTTTTCTCCTGTCATTGATTTTCTAAGTAACAACTAACTTGGTGTAAATACTAACACTCTGGACCCCCCATACTGCAGCTATGTTGAGAAATCCTGTTTGAGAATGCAATGCTAAAACCTCCAGCTGCATCTTTTTAAAATCCAACCAGATAAACACACAGGCTTCTGTTGAACCTCAGAAGCTCTGAGAGTGAAGAGAGGAGGTTCAGGGGTTCAGGCAGCAGCTGTTTCACTGGGCTTTCACAGACCAAGAAGCTCTGGAGTTGACCAATGGTCAGGAATGTAGGACTGTGATGGGGGTTGGGTGCATGTGTGGGCATTCATTCATTTGTTTTACTCTTGTTTTCTTTATGCATTAAGACTTTTTTTTGCATAAGCACATACACTAAATGTTTATGGACACTCCTTCTAATGAATGCATTCGGCTACATTATTTTGCACCCTTTACTGACACAGAAGTGCAAATGTACATACACAGTCCCTGTAGAGAAGTACTGCCAATAGAATAGGACTCGCTGGACCAGATCAACACAAACATGATGGCCCCATGCATAATGCCAGGTGTAGGCTAACAGGACATAAAGCTACAAAAATTACAATTATACAAAACATTTATTTAACACTGAACATTTTAACATTCCAACAGACACACCAGCAAAGCATATTGTGACTTAAGTAAAATTTGTCAATATGAAGTGGGTCATTCTGGGTCATTCTCTGACACTCTGAAATGCTTTGCTGCATTTACAAAGAGCAAAGGATTTGATTGCATCATCAAAAATGTCATTTTTTGCTAGAAATTTTGGACTTTTTTCTTATAGGCAGATAACTTGGTGATCATTTTGTCATTTTTGGCTGAATAATTTTGGTTGCTGAATATTTGGCGCATCCCTCGTAAAAATGAAGATATCTTTCTTTTTTTTTTTCCATGACTGCAGCATAAGGAACATAATACAATACAACAGTATGCATGTAAGGAACAGTGATCTTGGCTTTTGCAATAAGCTGTATTTACACCCATCCTTGCTGGTACCTGCTGGCGTGGGGTGTACTGTACTCTTGTGGCATTCTTGCATTTTAATCCCACTCTTCCTGCTCCCCTGAGGCTAGCTTGTCTCCTAGGTCGTTTTCCTGGTACTCCCACTGCAGCAGGAAGGATCTGGTTTCTTTTCTCACACGATGAGAACAATACTCTGTCCCCTTGGATCCATGTATAATGCTCCCTTCTCACCTGCAGTGTGTAAGCGATATGGTGTCTCTCAAGCTTGGCACCTTCTCGTAATTATGAACTTGTGCCTGATATCCCTGGTTGCATAAGGACTGTCTTGAATTACATTTTAATGTGTGGTTAAATTATGTGAAGTTTATATAAACACCCAGTTATCAGCAGTTTTGATATGTCATTTGTGTTGATACTGATGTGAAAAACCTGTTTGATAGTGTGGTGAATGTGCTATTATTTGATTTTTCTAAAGTTCATTAGAGTAAGCTCGTGATTTTTAGGGATGAAAACAAATCTCATACATTTTAATTCTTCCTTTTCTCTGCTCCCTGTCTGAATCTGCTCTCTTTAAATTGCCTCCTCTTTCTGATAAATCTGTCAGAGAATTTTGCATAATCATCATAAACATAGACTTGTGTCCTCATTAGTGAGAAAATGTATAGTTCCTGGTTCTTAGTGGACATGAATAGACTAGGATACATCTAGATAAACTTAAATGCCACATAAAGTGGCTGTAAATTTATTTCCCTTCTCTACCTTTTTAGGTGGCATCCCACTTAAATAAAAATGAGCTCTACTCCAACATATATTTCTAATAACCCCCACATTTTTATAGTCAGCATGTTTCTTGTCATATACGTTTTTGTGTTCTGCTGCCAGGTTGATGCTCATTTGTGTGGTCTCAGCACTGTACCGATGCATTAAAATCAGGCTGACCAATTGGAGCTCAGAAAATAACACAACTCTGATTGAAAATGTACACAATTGTTCTACAGAGAACTTTGCTCTCTGTCTAAATGTTTTTGCATTCTCGTCTCAGTTCTGATTGTGCAGTTTAGTGCTTGTTTTCAGAACCAAAGGCCTCTTTTCTACTGCAGGACCAAAAGGTTTTGAGCACGAAGGATATCTGTTGTGCTGTCCACCAACACAGTTTGGCACAGAATGCTTAGATAACTGTACTATGGACCACAGAACTGTTTGATGGGAGGACTTAATGATGTAGAGATCCACTAATTGGCTCCACAGATCCAGTGTTCTTATATTTCCAGAAAATGGCCAATGATGTTAATGTAGCTAACATGACTATGGCCCTCCGTTAACTGCATGCCAAAGTCGTCACACACTTGCACCTAACCTGATTGAGTTCTTTTAAAACCGACTTGTTTACATGGATTCCAGCCTTTTTTGGCTTTATAGTGCATATAAAATGGTTAAAATGGTTCTGTTATAGTCTGAGAATGTTCCTCACTGCTGTGGTTTGGGGAAAAATGTCAGTTAATGGTAATTAGTTGGTACCAGAGGTAGCTCTGCTAGAATACAGCAGTAAAAACAAAGGATCTGAATTAAATTAGGCTTACAATTGACAATATTCAATGCCTTTATATGTTAGTAAATTATGAACAGACTTTTTGAGTGAAATGGCTTAAAATAAGGCTTAAAAGTCAGTTCCAAATATTAAATGTATGCTTGAGCCAGATTCATTTATCTGACTGTTTTGGCTCAAACTGTGTCCTTTCAGGAGAATAACTAGCCCAGGCTCGTGTCTTGGAAACCGTGATTACAGATCAGTGTTGTATAATATTTAATCACCTTAGTGTGCGGTTACTCAACAAATGCGTTCAGTGAACAAAGTGGTCATTTCAGCAGTTCTCTGAACCCTTACTGAGGGATTTGTGCTCAGCATGTTGACCTGCATCTTCTGAACCAAGTTTCAACTCTTATTTGGCACAAACCCCTAAACTCAAACCCAGAGCTTATTCAAAAGTAAACTAAATTCAGTTTGACTGTATTGTCTTTTTTGGTGTTGTTGTCTTTTAATGAATTTAAAATGGAAGAGTTTTCAAACTTTCACAGTTTTGTATACATTATAGTGTATGTGGCGGGGTGTGATTTCTGTTATTTGAGCTTGTTTGGAATTCAAGGAGATTCTTTGGGGAAAATTACCTCAATATTTACTGTGTTTTACTCTAGACTGGACCAATTATAAATCAGATACTCTAAGTAAAGGATCTTTTTTCATTTTGTTTGTAGTTTGGCTCACATTACTGGTTTGAAAAATTTCCTATGCAGTATATAGAATTATTGACAGGAAGAATAATCATGTATGAGTCTGTACATAGCATTCATACCAGTGAGCTGTGCATGGAAAGTAGTAGAACTTACTTCATGCAATAAAATAAACTCTGCAAGGATGTTAGAGCCTGATCTTTAAAATGAATGAATAAAAATAAAAATCTTTAAAATGAACAGCACTGATCCAAATGACCTAACTGTAGAAAGCACAAATGCTATCATTGCTGCCTCCATCATACTCTATTACCAAATATTCTGTTTGCAACATAAATGTATATACCTGTGAACAGTTCTGAAACTAGACTATAAGGCCCATGGGCATTTCTTTAGGTCAACATTTGTTTACATTTAGACAGAAGCGCTGAGGAAAGATAAGCTAGTATTTAGGGGCTGCCAATTGCCCGCTGCTCACAGGTCCAGCCATTTGAGGTTTGATTCCACCTGGGAAGTTTTACACAAAATTTGATGCAGTAGCGTTGTTCAGGTTTTTCTTTCATTTTGTCAAAAACGAAAATCTGATGCTCTCGTACACTTCCTCACTCATTGGCAGTCTGCAGACAACTGACAGCTTTTGCATGTTTGAAAACATTCAAGTATACCCCTAGCTTTGTTTATGCACCAAAAATCATGGCCGGATACTTTATAGAAACATTGTTCAGCCCATATAAACAATAGCATGTCCTCATTATTAAACACAGTTGCAGTCCTGGAGTCAAGCAGAAAGTGACTGCATGATATTTTACAGCCATAGCAACACCAGATTAACCCATTTCTGCTGCCTTGGTGTCTGTTTACTACAGGAAAATCTCTTACTGGTTAACAGCTTGAGTTTGACATTAATGTCCAGTGCTCTGGTTCCTGGTAAGCAGTTGTTATTGCTGCAGCCACTAGTTAAAGTCAGATATATTCATGTGTCAGACTATAGAATCTCCTATAAACTGAGCTCTTTAAACCGGTGGTTGCTTCTCTGAGCTGGGCAAACCTGTTTAAGATGCAAATCGATGGTGAGTGGTTTTCCATTGAGCTAGCTCTGGCTTCGGCATTAACCTTAGCTTTTTGGCTATGCAGCCGAGATGTCACGCACTTGCCCCACTGTGAGGGATTTCATTCAAGAGGGTGCCAGCTTTCGCTAAGGCACCCAGGGCTGTCTGCTTTACAAAACCGAAATCCGGCACCACACACACGATCATATCATTTTACCTAAAAAAGAAAGTGGAAGAAAAGGTGGTCATTCAATCTGATTACAGAACAGCCTTTACACGTAAATACTTAAACAACAGTGCTTCACCTAAAATGAACTTCACCTTTACATCATCTGTTAGACAGATTAACTTCAACATCTGCCTTAGAAGAATTTTTGGGATGCCATTTGTTTATAAGCTTCAATTCATTGATTTTTGTTTTAAGGAACCCAATGGATCATTCTGTCAACATAAAACAACCCCTTTTACCATCTTTTAAAATATGCATCAAACACAAAATCATTTGAGAATCTGATTTCACTTCTTTGGAGAAGAAATCTCTGGAGGCTGCTCCTGTCCAATTATACAACATCGGACCGTTGTTGTGTCCAAAGGGTGAAAAAAATACCCACAATCGAAGACAATGGATTAAGCAGCTCTTTGAATGGAGGCACTGTTTAGACTTGGCGTGGCCTTTCTGCCGAGTGAGTGAAATACGAGACAATGGCTCTCCAAACCCAATGAGAAGCATTTTCTTTAGCATTGACTGAGTTGCTGGGGGGGTGGAGAGAGAGATGAGTAGAGCAGAGTTAGGGGAGGCTGGGGGAGTTAGATCCTCTGTGTGAATAGACCTTTAATCCCCTTTGCCATTGAGAGCCAAGTTAGAGAGGGAGCTGTAATCTCAATGATGAGAGAGGTCAATTGAAAAGCATGGCATTGGTTTGAATAATCCCCCAGTGCTCCTTTGGTTTAAGCCACTGGGCTACATTTGGTTGAGAATATGTCGGGCTGTTAAAGGTTAACTGGGTGTAAAGTTTCAGAGTTTGCTACTGCATCAAATAAGTGGGTGAGAAATGTACACACTTCCTGATTCATGCTGGTTCTCTGGGAGACTGAAATATGAGTATCTGATTCTGATCATTTATATGGTAATTGTGGATGCACTGATATGGGAATTGTGGGCTAAATTTTGATGTTGACCCTAAAAAGCCAAAATCATCAAATTTGCCAACATATTTAATTTGACGTTCTGACCAAATGCTTACATGACTTTCATTTTGAAAACATATTTGATGCATTTGGAATTTATTGCTTACAACAGTGTTGTTTTTATTTAACAAACCAAAAATATATAGATATTTAATAGGTCCCCCCCCTTTCAACCGATCCAATGTACGTTTTTTTGTTGTACAATTATTGTAAATATTTTGCACATAGGAATAAATGGTGGCCACCTATACCACAGACCAGCTGTGAGAATGTGCATGGCTGGCTTTCTCTACATTGCTCACCAGTACAGTGAGTACATGGGTGGACTTTTGGACAAACCATCCTTTGAAGAAAGGTTTTGGCACACCACATTCACGCCAAAAATGAGTTCACATTGCTCTATTTGCATTCCATCATTTAGGCAAATATTTTTGGACAACAGTAGCAACAAATTATCAACCATTTAGCAACACCATAGAAACACCATAGCAACCACCTAGCCACACCATACCCACCCAACACCACTGCAACCACCTGGGATAGCATAGCAACCACTTTGCACTTTGCACAATTGGCTGCTGTTTCTCGCAGGTGTGTGTTGGTTGAGTGCTGAGTGTGATTCACTTTGGAATCTCGTAAACACACCATAGCAACCACCTGCCAAAAGCTTGTGGACACAGCTCTATTTACCCATCATATTTGACATTTCCCAGTTTAGCCAAATGTTTTTGCAATCATGCCAAACACCCACAAAACAAGTCTTTTACATCTGACCATTTGTCAGAAGATTTACACTAACTGCAACACACTCATAGTTACTGCAACACCTAGCCTTTTAATAAAATAACCAGTCAGATATTCTTTCAGGACCTTTTAGTTTAAACATGATGTAAACAAGGGAAATTCAATACCTGTAAGGCAACACCATCTCTGTGTTTACAGTATTGTACACAGCCACACCCTCAGCATAATGCCTACTTAAGGTGAAGTTGTCTCACTGGTTTGACAGTCAATCCACTCTCAGTCATTTAAGTGTCATGATGTCTTAGAGTTGGTGCTTCTTTACAATATCTGGTTGCACAGAATGACTCACTCAGGTGTTGTGTAGATGTTTCATTGTGTTACATTTGCAGTGTACATGCAGAGCTAGCCTGTTCTTGGGTAATATCACTCTTAATTTCCAGTCACTAATTACCAGTTCATACTATTTCAGCAACAGGAAAAAAGCTTACAAAATTTACTGAACAGGACTTGATACAATCCTCAGTCTACATCCAATATCCGAATGTTTGAATGTTTAGTGCGTCCAAATTTACCCTTATTGAAGCTTCCATTCTTTTTTGGAGTCTCATTACAGACACCACTGAACACCTTCAGAGGTCTAATGGAATCCATACCTCAGATCTGTTTTGGCAGTTAGTGTAGGGATGGGGCATCTACACAATATGTGGTGGTTTTAATATTATGGTTGGTTTATTTGGAATTGTGAGGAACCTTCAGGGACTGCAGACTGAAAGATCTTTATCTCTGCTATATGGGAAAAAGTTTGGAGACTTGCTTGTTCATTGTTTCTTCTCAAATCATACCACTTTTGTTGGAGTGACTCTCTCTACTCTCCACTAAGTACTGGATGGAGCGCCATCATTCAAGACAGCATAGTTCCACTGCTCCACAGAAGTGGGGAATTCATAGCCCTCTAGCCCTTGCCTGGCATTAGACATGGTGTCAATAGGTTCATGTTTATCTGCTCCAGAAAGAAGAGTCGTATTCTATATGCATTATTTCCCTATAGGCACTAGACCAGCTGTGTGTGCATTTGCATTCATTAGAATAGGAGTCCACAAACATTTGAACATATAGTGTGAGTGTGAGTGTGTTCACCACTAGAGAGCAGCAGAGCATTGATGGAAATAACATGACCTGATTTCTTGATGCTTTCTGTTCAGCAATGAAGTTACTTTTGCCAAAACCTGTTCCTCCAGTGATTCTTCTCAAATGAAGGGTATAAATTGGGAGCCGCCCACTTTACTGTAGTGTGGCTTCAAGTTTTCCTTATTAACAACCAGCAGAAACACCTGATTCCACTCCCTCAATCAATCAATCAATCAATCAATCAATCAATCAATCAATCAATCAATCAGCCAATCAGCCAATCAATCAGCCAATCAGCCAATCAATCAGCCAATCTTCAAATAACAGATCACATGAGCTTCTGTTTGGCTGGAATGAAAACCTGCTGTCACACCAGCCCATTTCTGACCCAGTTTGATACCCCTGCACTAGATGATGAAACTGTGTTAAAGATTTGATTTGCTTTTAGACCCATGAAAGCAAGAGCTGATGTTGGACTATCAGTTCTGCCAGGACAACTCCTCCCAGAGGTATTGGATGGAGCTCAGTCATCACTCCAAAGAACCACTCAGGGACTTTATACCCACTCCTTGCATTGTGCCAATCATATACCCACTCCTTGCATTGAACACAGTGACCTTAGGCTTCTCCCGTGCTCCTGGGTTCTTCAGATTGTCCCATTCTATTGGTTAGGGCCTTTCTATTGAGATTATACAAGCTGTGTTGGCAAGAGGAGCACATTTTTAAATCCCTGTGTCTGTTTACAGTTCTAGATTCAATGTAGGATGGCAGGGTGTTTTGTTTGCTCAGTATGGGTGAGTAAATTGTAAAGAGTGGGGTTTACGTTTTAACGGCTCCACCTTGTTGTTTTTGGCCTCCTTGTGATTATATCATTATCCACCCCTCCATCTCCATCACTGCCTGGTTTTACTGTGTTTGTGATGTCTTGTATGATCTTTTAGTGGAATTACGTAGTTAATTTTGTAAATAAATAAGGAAAACCACTTCTACTACCGTTTTATCATCAATGTCCCATTTTTTGATGTAATCAGCTGTGGTGGAAAACATTTCGACCAATGATCTAAATGTAGGTACATGTAAACCAACTGTGGCAGTGAGAAGGCTGGGATTAGATGAGATGTGTTTAAAACTGTTAAAATCAGCACACAAGAAGTCCCAATGTTTTACACAATTTCAAATCCTGAGTGTGTTTTCCTCATCCCAAAAAAATAACGTCTGGGGATAAAGGATTAACAGCCATAGCTCACACTACTGTAGAAAACACCATACATCCCACTTAGCAACCGCCTTAGCAACCATGTGAAATACCATATCAACTTCTATAGCTCCCAAATTGAATGTAATCATCATCATCATCATCTAAAAAAGGTTCCAGCAGGTGTTCTTATCCATTCCATTCATTCCAATGGTTCTTTGACATGTTGTAGCTCTGTCAACCATGGTTGAACCTGGGACCCTTGAAGGGCTGTGGATGTTTTCTGTCATTGAGAACCACACAAAGACTAAACAGAAGAGCCACACATTCCAGTAGTTTTGGGGCTATCAATGTTCTGTCTAGAACCACTGAAGAGCTGTGAAAGAAAAAAAAAACTGACCCTTGAAATAAAGGCTTTGCACCATAGAGGAGAATATCTAGTATATCTAGAACCATAGAGCAGAAGCATGCTTGCATTCCAATGGCTATTCAAGTTGTCCTGTGTGGTATCTAGAACAGAACTCTCCCTAGATATAAACAGAATCACTTGGGCATTCAAGGGGTTCGTTGAGTTGCCATGGTTCAATCTAGAACCCTTGAAGAGCTATACAGAGGTCCCCCTCCCCCCTCCCCTTTCAGGAAAAAATCCGTGACATTTGAGGCGCTCCAGGGATTTTTACTGCGCATGCTCGGTGGGGCCTCGGCTCCGCGCGCACAGGAAGCTCCCCGCGCGCGCGCGCACGCTCACCTTCAGAGCGAGCAGAGGCAGCGCGCGCGAGCGAGCGAGCGGCGGAGCGGTCGACTTACAGCGGGCTGTGAGGAGGACGAGCGCGAGCCTTTCATCCGCGGTTTGACCGTTTCAGCCGTTGACGTTTCAGTTTAGACGCTTCGACGGACTGAACCGCTTTCTTTTACTCGACTTTATTTCTCCCCCGAGAGAAAACCAAAGTTTAAAGGCTGGGCCTTTAGCTTTTGGAGAAACAACAACAAGAACAACAACAACAAACACTCCTCTCACCGCTTCAGCCGAGAGCAAAAGCTGGTCTTTTTGCTGCTTATCGAGATAAATGCTTCTTACGAAGATGGACCTGTTGAACTACCAGTACTTGGACAAAATGAACAACAACATTGGCATTCTGTGCTACGAAGGTAAAAACGCAGCCTTTGTCGGAGCGTTTCGGTGTTTTAGGGCTTATTTCTTACGACACGTCGGAGAAAGAGCTGCAGAGAGCCGCTGAAGTTGGCTTGTCGGTGGGTTTTTGCTGCAGCGCTGAAGGTCGAACAGAAAACCAACAAGCCAACTTCAGCGAGTGGCAAAGCACAGAGTTTACTGCAGCACTTTAGTCGTTCTAGATAACAGTTAGTGCTCAATATCACCTCCAGTTTCGGTATGTTGATCAGTTCGTGCTGTAAGATGATGCTCATTAACCCAGAGAAACCTTAGGTGATGTTTCTGAGCAGATATCAAACGAATGGACCCTCAGGGATGCAGGACATGTGTGCTATAATAACCATGTTTACCAACTGAAACCCAGAAAGACCAGGGTGTGTGTGTGATTCTTCAGTGTGTTTTATTCCAATAATATTTCTCAAGAAAAAGATGTTTTGTTCCAAATATGATTGTATTCTTATCACCACAGCTTATTCCCAACTCCATCACAACATAAGACATGTAACACTGCAGACCTTTGATATATTAAGAGGTTAAACTTCCAGTGTCCAGTCTTATTATTGTGCCATAACAGTGAAATGCCAGAGTTATGACAGGAATTAACTGAATTGTGGACTCTTACGGTGTATAATTGCACCACACACAATATTGTAGTTGGACTCTTCTATAATGGAAGTTTACGGTGTTTTCAACATTTCATTCAATCTGAATCGCACAGCAAGTCATCTTGCACTGCATTGGGTAAAATGTCACTGATACAAGTAAAGTTTGATTGGCACTGTGTAATGTCTATGCTCATGGATGAGATGCTTGTTGTCCAGCAAAGTGTTGCTACTCCACTGTTCACTTATTGAGAGAATGGGAATCCGGGAGTTGTTTATATCGCTGAATTTCAGGATTAATGGACCCAATAGAAATGCTGCCAAATGACTTGGAATCAATTCTTCGTTTGTTGAATTTCACTGAGAGTTAGGATTTTTTTTCTTCCTCTCCTGTAAATGTACACCTCAACACTGTAGTGACACTGACGTGATGTGTCACTGTGGTACAAGCTGCTGGAGATTTTAAACACTCACTGTCCACTCTAGACACCCCTACCTTGTTGGTCCACTTTGTAGATGTAAAGTCGGACAGAAGTTCACCTGTTTCTGCAGTTTGTTGGTCATCCTCTAGTCTGTTGGGTAAAATTAATGGTATGGATGATAAATTGCACTAACTTTTTCAAAATCAACTTTAATTTATTTTGAAAAACTCTGTCTTATGTCTTATTATGGGCTGCCAAAGCTACTTCAGATTATGGTGGGTTTGAAAGTCCTATGTGTGTTTCCAGTTGCTCCCCCACACTGTTTTCTGTAGTTATTTTAAGTTTTGGGAAGACCCATATTTGTATGTGCATTAAGAATTTAGGGTATTTCCCTTGGGGTAACTTTTGTACATAGTTCACAATAGAAGACTAGGTCACACTGTTTGTTTAAATATACTTTCCAGATAATCTCTCAATTGTTACACTTTATATAAACACACATATTTGGAGATGAGGAATCATTTTGGAGTCACAAAGTTCATCTTACTAGTGTATTTGAGACTGTATATCAGAAGTGAAGGGGCTGTTGGAGTGGGGGTTTCTTTTCCGGCACCACTCTGTACCAGCCTCCTGTTGTCAGCCATCACTTGTCGAGAACAGAAACGTGATCCAGGGCCTTCTCCACGGTTGGGCCACATGGATGTCAGTCTGGAATGAAAAATGGAAAGCTTTTAGCTCTGACTCTCTGAAAATGACCAGAGGACACCAGTCAGGTTCATCTATCACTTAAAGTTCAGAACATTAGCAGTGTTGTGCTGGAAGCTTGGAAAGGGTATGGATGTTTTATGGCTTGGTGCTGAAGTTGTTTAGGAAGTTGAGGAGTGTAAGCTGTAAGTCTGTAGATATGCTCTTTTAGCTGATTCCTATTAACATTAACTAATTAAAGTTACTAACGTTATGAATTGAAATTGGGTTGTTTGATAGAATCAAATGTATTCTGTTGGACCAATACCAAACGATACTAAGAAAAATCCTCAATACCAAGCCTAGTCTTGGCCTTTAATGCTGAATCTGTGTTCACTCACCATTGTAAATGGTTTTAGAATAGGATAAGCCTGAGAACCAGCTCCAGTCATATGTTTGATATGCTTTTAATTCTAATCTGTAAAAATCTTCAAAGATAGAATATTGAATGTTTTTCCAAATTGCAGTAATAAAATCTTTGTTGCAAACTCTAATTGTTACAAACCCCCCACAATTTACTACAGTGTGTTTGGGGTGTGAAAAGTTGAATACTGTGACCTAAAAGCTCAGGATTAAGGGCTATTCTTTGGACAGTTCAGTGTGAACATTTTAATGTATAATGGCTGTTTTTGCTGGTGCAGACTGTGGTATATTCGCTGCATTCTATTGTTTGTGATCTGCAGTCATGAATTATCTTGTACACACATTGGTGATAAGAGAATTTCTCCACAATTTCTATAACCACAATGTGTGTCAATGGTAGAAGGAGCTTCTGGACCATTTCTTTGACTCCATCACATGCTGTGTTATAGTCATTTTAGAATTTGTTTGTGCCTGTAATACTCTATATAACATTAGAATAAACCCAAATAAACAGTCAGTGGTCAGTTAGTGTCTACCTGTAATTAACCTTTTTTACGTCACCAAACCCAAGTTTTAGAGGTAAACACACTTCACCGATCACTAACTTTATGTTCATTTGAGTTTATTCTAACGTTATATAGAGTTTTACGGGTATGGAGTTGAAATTGAAGCTAAATTCAGTTGCATTAGCATTACCTTTGTTTGAAGAGGGGTACAAACGCAGTACATTTCATAAATTGGTGGTACATTGGCTTCACTGGATTGTAATTGTTCTGCTCATCAATCACATAAATGCTTGAATTGTCAATCCGGGCTAAACATTGTTCATGCAGATGAATTTAATTGTTCTGACTTTACAGATGTTTTTCTGCTTAAACATTCTTAATGACTAAAACTTGAGAATGTCTGAGTGATTGCAAAACTGTTCCTGTGCTCCTCCTCAGCTCAATGACTCATCCGTGTTTTCAGATCTCCAAAGATAACCAGGCTGAATTGATGGAAAAGCTCCAGCTCAAATATGAGGCCAGATGATGGACATGGCTGCCTCTACAAGTCTATTGTTGCTGCTTTGGGCCCTTCATTATTTGTCTTTCTCTGAGTGAATGTGTTGTAAAGCCAGTGTTGTTTGGCCCTGCTGGAATGCTCTACTCTCAGGCCTGCAGAGCACGTGACTCAGTGACAGTGGATGGAAATACACAATCATGGCCATTTTTTGCTCGCTCTAGCACGACAGGCTTCCCAGCTATTTTTAATGGCCTCCAGAACGCCCGAGCACATGGCTAATCTATTACAGCTTCTGTGCACTGGAGAGCACTGCATCATCTCTTAAAATAGGCCTCCATGCATGCCGGGTATTTCTGCACCCGTCTGCACTCCTGAACAGCAAGCTGAAATCTCAGGAATTCAGAGAGCTGAAGGAAATATGGTGGAAGATCTAACTTTCCTTGCAACTGGAAATGTCCTGAGTAGGCTTTTCAGCATCGAGCAGTAAAGAATAGAGATAGTTTTAAGCCCTGTACAGATTGGGTTAGTTCATCGGGGGCCATCCGTAATAAATATTGTACACATCTTCACAGCAATAATATTAACAGAGGAATGAGTTTCTAGCCTAAAGGGTTGCATCTCATTGTCACATGATCACATTCAATGCTGGCACCTATTTTAGTTTTGGGTAAAATCAAAATTCAAACAATATATATATATATTTTTCATTCCTGTTTTTGTTTCAAAATTCAGAGAATGTTTAATATCTACCAGATAATCTTAGATTCTTGCACTTGGAGAATATATAGGCAAATATCATTAACAAAAACCAGATGCAATATCTGCTGAATCTGGACAGGATACATGTTAAAATGATCAGGCTACCATTGAGTTTGGTGAAAACAGTTTGTAATTGTACCCCCCAAAAGGCAGCTGGTGACATCACAAAACAGTAAAGCAACAAGTTGTATAGCCTTATAAATAAACAATAAGACCTTATGTGATCAGGTTTCCAGAGCTGTGCAAATAGTATTCTATTGTCTCATTTTTTTGAAAACACTATTTAATGGCTTAAACTGAGAGCGTACGTTTATTATTGTAGTGTTAGCCAGTTAGCCAGCTAACTTGGCTTTCTCCTGCATGTACAGTCCGATAGCCAGAGCAGAATATATTCTGTTATAAAGAAAACGACACTGTCAGTAGTTTATGATGTCTCCCTTTGGAACAAATAATGGTGTTATATTGGCAGTTTCACAATACCACAGCATCCTAAACAGTATGTATACTAACAGTATATAAACAGCAAGTTGCTCAGGCCATTCAGTGCTTTGTAAGGGTTAGACATCACATATTGGTCCATATTCAGCTTGCTTAGAACCATGAGCAAGCTTGTATGAAAATATTACCCAGTTCCAGGTACCAGATACCAAATCTGAGTGGAGTTGAGTATTCTAGTTTAGGTACTGTGCAGTGGGAAAGCACCATGTTTTGCAGGCTGGATGGGTCAGAGTCATGTGACTTAATATGCAATAACGTGTAAATCATGAACACTTTATAATTCTGTTATTTGTGCCCATATCAGTTTTTTCGGACAGTGGCAAAAGTATTAAGTTGATCTTAGATTCAGTTTTGATTAGTTTTTTAGTTTTGGATTAATTGCCCTACCTGGACACCATGTTCATTTATCCCTGTCTACTTGATTGTGCAGCATTCAGTAGCTTAACATTTCGCTCTTAATTTAATTTAAATACAGAAACTCTTCAAATGCAGGCAAAACTCAATGCCCGCCCAACAAAATTAATTTAAACCATTTCAAGAATTGAAAGTTCCAGTATTGAAAAAGTATTAACCCATCAGCCTTGCTTACCTGGGATCATAGGCGGCGATGGCTGTTGGAATAACTTTGGGAGCAGACACAAATTAAAACTACAAAGGTCTGGCAGTGTGACTGTGTGTCTGGATCAGTTTTGAAACAAGTTTTTTTTTGTTTTGTTTGTTTTTTTTCCCACCCAATGAAAAATTTAAATACATCAGAATATGTCACAAGAAACCATGTAAAAATGTTAATTACTTTCAACTTAGTATTTTTACGTCAAAAATGACATGAATAAATGTTATTGGCACAAACATTGCATTTATTTTGTGCAAAAAAATTATATCTAAAAGAATATCTGAGTGCTTTAAACCGACAAGTACCAGACCAATACACATGGTCATAGAACTGACAAGCTACTGATCAGTGAGCTAAATTTCAGAACTGCTGAACTAACTTTATCATATTTATCTTCTTAACTCCTCAGCACCGTCTTTTTTTACAGATTAAATAAACCTTGCATGAAGTTGTTAAATTGAAGGGCATAATAATAAACTAGATACATGTTCAACAGTAGCCATAATTAAGAGAAAGCTACCCCTCTGAAAGGCTAGCTTTTTGTTAGTAAGGTACATTAATGTTAATCTCATTGATTTGTGCTCCGTTAATTTTACCTTCATCCAAACTTGTCTGCTTCTGCCTTCTTCTTCCTTTGTGTGGGTGATGTAAGATCATTGTCACATTGAAAGCTTTACAGTTTATTAAATGATTAGATTGATGTACTCAAATTACTCGAATCATTTCACCCCTAATCGTAACCTTATAGTTATGAAGCAGTATTCAGAAATCTGTGGAACATCCAGGCAGTGCTTCTGAAGAGACTATGAATCAGGCAGGCTGTCCTTAATTAAATCTATCTAACTATACATTTCATACAAATCAGCTACTGCACTATTTAAAGTGTGTATTTGCCAAATGCTATTACCTTTGACTATATCTGTACTGTTTTACGGAGTGTGCATATTCTCCATAAATATCGTTGCATATACAGATGATATTGTGCCTGTATAATAGTACACATTAAAATACAGCCACATTTCTGGTGTCAAATATTTAGTGAATATGTGACCTATGCTGGTTGGAATCTAACACCAATTTTACAGGTTATTTAAAGCTAATAACATGAATGTAGGCATGTATTAGTAAAAATTTCAAGAAGGGACAGAGATGCAGTTCTGCCGTAGTCACTAGGGCTGGTGTATATACTGTAAATATTCATATACTTGAAACTATTCTTTAAATAAACAACCATATTTTTGATTTACCTCCTGCTACATAGATTAATGTATGTGGGTAATTAACGTGAGTGGGTCATGTGTGGAAATGGTTTGGCTTTTGGAAAAATGACACTACAATCTTGTTCAAATTATGCCTGAAACATTGTAATTAAAGAAGTAACATAACTACATTGATCAACTCAAAAACATAATTTCTTAACTGTGCAATGGAGTCAGTGAAACAACACCATGATATTTGCTGTTTAAATATATTGTGTGGAGTTGGAGTTATGGTGAATTGGAGATATAGATAAATACTGATGGCAAACAAACTACAAACTTTTAGGACTGTGTATTGGCAAGAACCTGATGATACAAGTTGTAGGGGTGACCATTCAATATATTGCCACATATGTCAAAACAGTACTCCAAGAGGGTGGTTTTCAATTGTAGTCCTGCAGTACAAATGCCCTGCAATTTTAGAGTTTTCCCTAATTTCAGCACACCTGATCTAACTAATGAACTGACTGACGAGGCCTTGCTGAATGTTACAGCAGGAAGACACTAAAACAAGCAGGGCAGTGCTACTTCAGGACACTTGAGAACCACTGCACTAACAAATGAGATATTGTCATTTTTCTTATGAAATTTTAGGAAAACTGTCATAGTATTATAACATACCATCGTGTATATAAAATCTGATTTGGTTACCTTCACACCTGCCTTGTTTGTTCTGAACTTTCAAAGTTTGCTCTGAACCAAAATAGTAGGTGTTCAAGGGACCATGGTCTGGGACAAACGACCAAAACTTGGCCCAACTTAAAGATGTCGTCTTGGATTGGATCCACGGAACCTAGGTCCTGTTCGTTTACAGGGTGAAAACACATTTTGGATCATTCGCAAATGCTCCCCTCCACAAACCAATCAAATATCATATGGGAGCACATAGCTCTTAGGTCAGTGTAACAGTGTAAAATAATCAGTGTAACAAAAACATCCTTGGTTCAGACCTTGGTCTGGACTTTCAGGTGTAAAAAGAACAGTGGGATATGAAGACGGAGTACAACACTGCTTTCTAATGGTCAGGGTTTAAACCTAAAAAAAACAGTACCACTGGCTGCCTAATGTGCTCTTTACATATAGACTTATAATTGGAAATCAATATTGTGTTTTTGACAATCAAAAAAAATTCTGTTGATATATCTATTTTCAAACCCTCACAGATACAGACAGTCAAGACCATGTGTACGCTGCACTGTTACCTCCCTGTTAGCAAGCAGAGCTTAAATTAAACCAGACCCAACTGGCTGGGTGAAACGCTGACTGTCATTTTTGCCGCTTGAACAAAGGCAAAAAAAAAAAAAACACTAACAATGGAAAGGTGAACACGCCCACCTCCCCTGTTTTTGGTTTTTTTTGCTTTCTTCATGCATTAGTTTTAAGAGATTTGATTGTCACAGCCTTATGAATGGGTGGCTGAGCGGTTTGTGTGTAAGGGCAGATCAGATTACAGACAGGGTAAGGGAAATATCATTGTGTGCAAACATCCGTAGTGCAATCAAGGAGCTGAAAGTGAAAGCCAGGCTACAGAGCACCAGAGCCTCCTGAATGTATTATGAAAATCAAGGTGTTTCTACTCTCTTGCACGTCAAATTGCCAAGTACAGACTGCCAGGAATATCATTTGCCAAGAAGGGGCTGAGCTTGAGTTCTGTGCTCTCTAAAGCAGTGTGTGGGGTAATCGGGGTTGGTGGGGGTGGTTGGCTCACTACATTGGTAACAAAATCCTATCCTGGCCTGACGTTTGAAGTCCCTAGAAGGGCTTGCCTTTGATCATTTGTGCTCCTAATGACTGCCTTTCAGCAGATCAAACACTGCACGCATCTCAACTGACACTGATAGGGATCTTTTATGGCGCTTACTGTTCCTGCCATAGGTTACTGTAGAAAGGTTGGCAGAGAAGAAAGCTGCTTGTTCCCTGAACACAGAGATGTGTGAAATTCAACAAGTGAGGTGAAAAGAGGAATTCTGTAAGGACACAAAGTTCCCTCTCTTCTTGAATTCATGCACATGGGAGGGCTCTGTGTGGTCCAGTCACAAAGTGGTGAGAGTCCTGTTTTTTTTTTTTTTTAAGACATTTCAAACTAGATCTATGATCTGATCTTTTGGAGTAAAAGATACAGTATGACAGATATAGTATTAGGAATGTGCTTTTTGGTTTAGATTTAATGGTCACTACTTTAGCTGAAGTTAGCTAGGTCCAGAGTTTGTTCCTTAACTCTTAAAAATACTTGCATCTATCTTACGTCAGCTTTAGTAGTTAACACAAAATAGAACATAACATCTAACTAACATTATCTTGTGTGGTCAGCTTCAAATCTCAACTAGCATAGTTAACATCTGCCTAACATCAACTAGGCTAGTCAACATCTGCCCAACACCAGCTAGTGTAGTTAAAATCTAAATAACGTCAGAGACATTGGGTCATCATTAGCTGTGTATTTCTCATTTCAGTGTCACTTTCAAAAAGCATTAATTAAAGAACCATTGGATCAAAACACACAGAAATCGGAAGTGTTTTTGCTATGGCTGTGGTTCTCAAACCAGTCTCTCCGTTCGTCTACATATTAAATCCACCCACAACTCCAAACACTGCTATCAAAGATCTGGCAGGCTCTGAGGACCAGATTGAGAAACACTGCTGTTCAATGGCATCAAGCCAAAATGCCTCTTTTGATACCTTGCATGTGAATTATTCTGCTTTCTGGGCTCACTTCTCAGCAGAACCATAAACTGTGACACAGTAGGAACTGATTGCTTACGATAACTCTCAATAGTGTCGGATCCCTACCTGGTTCCCCACCCCCTATTGCGCCTGCTCCTCTGGAGATGAGAGCAGATAAGCTATCATGTGTCAGAGTGTCTGTGCTCTCACTGTCTGTCTAAGGCCGCCGCTCGCAGTCTTTTCTCTATTACCGACTCCCGACTCACTGCCAAAAACAATGATGTCACCCCTGTTGCCATGGAGCGTGGACAGACGAGCCGAAACATGCCAGTCAAGGAAAATAGGCCGCTTGTTTTGGGAGGTTCCTTGCAATGTGCCTTGTCTGTGGGGGTGGGGGTGCTGATTTACACATCGGTCCACTTTGATATTTCTGAAGGTGTTTGTGTCTAGTTAGACATGAACATTTCTCATTATGCTCAACTTGAATGGTTGCATAAATCAGGACAGTTGGGACGGTGATCTTTGCTTGAAAGAAGTCAAAAGAAAAACCCTATCTAACACTACTCACTTATACTTTGCCAGTAGTTACTCAGAGCGGGACTGTTGCACTTGGATTTTGCTCAGTAAATCTTATAAAACCCAATTTTGGGTCGAGCTAACCTCATCCCAAGTGGAAAGTCCCAGCTGCTAGACACTGCCAGTTGTAATTTTCCTGCCTTCCTCCCACACACTGTGCACTGTAAATACACTGCACTGTATCTAATGGATTTTGCTCTGAAAAGCTGTGAAAGAGCTGTGAAATGCTGTTCATAAACCATTCATTCATACCTCTGTTTTCAGAGATATAAGTGTAGACTTTAATGTTTATTGCACTGTAGTGCATTATGATGCTGGCCTCAACTTGGACTTGATGGTCCTTAAAATAGTTGACATATAAACAGTATTGAACTAAATCATGTTCACTCTGTCCTGTTTAGATATTCCAGTGTATATTTTATATACTATATAAAATTCCCCATTGATCCTTTTGGTTTTTAAACACATTTAAACATCTGGACACTTGGTTTTTGAACTATTTTAACAGATGGATGTAGGATAAGAAATTAACAGTTGATTAGCGCATGGTTAGAGAGGATTTTGGTGGAACCTGTGTCAGGGTGTTCTCTCACTAGCATTTTTATTGGACCTGGGAGCGCTTGCTCTGAGAGTTTAGTATGTTTGACCAAATGTGAAAGTGGTTGTCAAGCCCAGGAGTGATCTTCCTGAAATCGTGGTCTGTTGGTTGTTCGATCCGCTGCAAATGTGGAAGTTATCTGCTCCTGGTGGAACACGTGGGCTTGCCTGATTGGTTCATTTAGTCACATGACTGCTTTATCTTGCTGGCTGCATGGCTAAAAACACCATTCTTTCTCTGAAAATGGTTGGTTGTTTGCCAGTGTTCCTGCACTGGTAAATGCCACGACAAAAGAAAGCGTTCTTCAGGATTGCAAGTTTGTATCCTAGGAAAATAATGATAAATATGAAGCAAGATGAAACCTGGGCCTTCCTGCTTTACAAAAATACATGCTGTAAAGAAATGTTTGAAATTGCACAATTGATCGATGGTTCTAACCAGCAATAATAAGCCCCTCCCTCAAACATGCCTAGAAGCTTTTGTTTGGTTTGCTCTTAATTCTTGGAAGTGAGAGGAATCACCATGGACAGATCCAAAGAGCTTTCTGAGGACTTCAGACAGAAGAATGTAGATGTATGAGTCTGAGAGGACTTAAATCATATCTTAGAATAATCAGAAATCAGCAATTTCACTTTTTAGTAAATTGGCCAGGTCAGGCCATCCTAGCAAGTTCAGCCCAAAAGCAGCGGCATTATATTTACAGACGTCATCAGTCCTTACAGGTAGGTCTTACCACAGTTGATGTCAATATGAAGGTACAGTATCTACTATCAGAAAGAGATGTCCGGTTTGATTTTTATGTGAGGTGTGCAAGGAAGAATAAAAACAATGGATGACGGTCTCTCATGAAAAAAAACAACACTTTTTTTCTGTGTTTGTCCAGGCGAGGCTGCACTGAGAGGTGACCCCAGAATGCAGCCCATGTCCCTGCCTTCTGCGGTCAGCAACCACAGGACAGGGCCTCCTCCCATCAGCCCCAGCAAGAGGAAACATAGCGGGGACCAAGCTGACGATGATATCGACTGTAACAACGAGCATGTGGCCAAGATGAGCCGGCTGTTTGCTGCACAGTTGTAAGTAGGAGCCGTTAATGTCATCTGTTGGTTCTTCTGAGCACTTGTGACCCACATTCATTCTCTGCCTGTACCTCCTGCTCCATACAGAAGGGTCTTTAAAGCTGTGGTATGTGCGGAATCTGTCAGCCACTGGGTTGAGTGTCATGATATATTGTCATCAGTGAGTGTATTGAGTTATCAGTATTTCTACAGATTTAGGCAAATTACAGAAAAATAGTAAGAACATTGGAACTGACTGTATGTCTACATAGGTTTACGTTGTTTACATCTAAAAGCATTTAATTATGCAGGCAAAAAATTACAAAGTCATTTTGTGTGGCTTTGGTGTATTCAGAAATGCTCACTCTCTCTGAGAGTTAAGTGCTTATTAAAGCATTTGAGAACATACTTTGCTTACCCATGGAACGTTTGTCAGAGTTCTTCTAGGATAAACTAGTCCAGACTAGAAAGCTTAACTATTCAGATTCATTGTCAACATAAATCTCGAATAAGATGTGTATATTCACTAGAACATTGTAAATAAAATGGTTAAATTAATAAAACGTTTCTCAAATCAATGCTTTATTGTGTATAAATTTGGTTGATTCCACCTTCACAAAAAAAGCCAAATATTGAGCTATGTATCCGGGATCAAGAGGTTGTATTTTTGCCGCATTGCCTCTAGCTGTGCCTTGGCAGTCCTTCCTCAGTGGATGGATTTTCTGCAAGGTTGCAGCTCAATTTGGTGAGCGAGGGGCCAAGCAGGTAACTTTCCCCTCTGGAAAAAAAGAAAGGGAAAAGAAAAACAGCTTGGGAATGAGCTGAAGGTTGGCATGACTGCTGAGGCTTTAGAATTCCTCACATTCCCGTGCCTGTGAGTGGAGCACATGGCCCGTTTGTGGTGCCTTGTCCATGCTGTCATGGCGGAGTCCATGCAGGCACCCACACATTCCTCACATTCCTGTCCAGCTTTGGAACAGCCACATCCAGTCATGAGACACAAGACATGGCTGTTTAGCGTCAAATAACGCACCCTGGTGCGAGGCAGAGTGGCTGAGTCCAGTTCACGGCCTGGGTATGCAAGCGACAAATTAGGACCCGAGTGTGAGAAGGAGAAGGAACAACGGCAGTACTCAGAGCTGGAGCCTTGAGGGTCTTGGAGGCTGTGGATTCTCAGCATGGCGAAAGCAATTCTGCTCATTCTTTCCAAATAAGGCACTTCATCTGTCGATAGAAAGCTCCACACTAATGTTTGCATTAGTAAAAAACTGATGTTCCATGCTAATTTAAAAGACCATCCCTAGCTAATATTTAAATTAATAATACTACTAATATAATATTTATAGTGATGTAAATTAGTAGAGATTGTCCATCCTAATGGTTGCATTGGTCATGTACTAATACCTAAAGCTGATGTTTACATTAGTGATCTATTGACACTCCACTAATGTTAATATTATTAAAGTACTGACAATCCATACTAATCTTAATATTATTAAAGTACTGACACTCCATGCTAACATCCATGATATTGTTTACATGAGTAAAGTATTGATGCTGCATACTAATGTTTACATTAACATACTGGTACTCCAAATATACCTTTACATTGGTAAAGTATAGATGCTCCATGCTAATGTTTACTTGACTAAAGTACTGACGCTCCATACTAATGTATAAATTAGTGAAGTATACTGCTGGTGTAATAATGAAAATGGTTTCTTAAAATTATACCATAAAAGGCTAAAATTGAGTTTATGTGCTTGCCTGAAATGTGGGATCATGTAGATCTTAATGGTATAAAAGGTTCGAACGATAAATAAAAATTATCTTATCTGATGCAAATAATGATATAGTTTCATGCTTCAGAGCTAGAATGTTAAACGAGCTGCTCTTAATTGAGAAGTGTTCTGCCGCTGAACAGCTCTTCACCAGGAGAGCAGGAGATACTGTGTGCTGCCACTATGACTGCTGATTACTGAGGCTCAGAATTGATAGTCCAACTGAAAGCCTGTCCTTTCAGGTACTGCATAAGAGCGGCCCTCTGGGACAAAAGACTGTTTCATAACACACTGTTAAACGTTTCACCAGTTTGCCCGGCATTAGCGCTCTCAGACATGCAAGGCCTAGTCTTGCCATTATAGTCAAGCCTCCCTCACGTCCACTGCGGTTTCCCTCTTATTCGCCCCCATCATCCCATCATAACATGTTAATATGATCCCCGGGCTGTAATCCCACAGAGATAAATGAATGCTCCAGGCCCGTCTTTGTGTTTTCGGGCCCTGTGGTTTCATTCTGCATTCATTTAGAGGCTGCATAAAATTGCTGCTGTTGCCGTGCACTTCTAGTGGGTTTGAAATATGGTAGGGTATTGTGCAACATCCATTGCCCACACTTGTAACAGGGGTGTAGTTTGTGTGAAACTGCAGACCTCAGCAAAATCCCCCCACTCAGCCCTTATGAATATGAATATCGTTTGATGGCGTTTGAAGTGTTGAAAGACCAACTGTTTAAAATCATAATGATGTGATTGTTATTCTGTGACTCTGTGATCTTTGCCTCTGATTCTTATAGGTATGCGGTACTGTGTGAATGTTTTCTGAGGCAATCACCTGTAGATCACCTGTTATCGGAGTTAGAATGAATAATGCTCTCCTGGAGGAAAATACCTTCCAACACCTAATTTATGTTACCAGTCGTTCATTAAATTAAATCAGTTTTTGGAACTGAAATCTACACAGTGTCTGGAGATCAGCACCCAAACCTGTGTTCAGTCTTCTAACTGTGCTGTTCTGTGTTCTGTCCTCTTCCAATGGTATCCTGTGCTCTTTTGACTGTGCACTTTGTTGTGACCGTGCTCTTTTAACTGTACTCATCTGACTGTGTTCTAACTATGTTCTGTGTTCTTCTAACTTGCTTTAAATGCATTCTGTTCTTCTAACTTTTGTTTTGTTCTAAATGTTTTAACTGTGCTCTTCTGACTGCTCTGCTGTTTCCTAAATGTTCTTCTGGGTTTTTCCTAACAGTGCCCTCACGGTGTAAAGCTCTCAAACTTTGCATGTGTAAAGCTCACTCTCAACAACTTGGAAACACTGGAAAAGTAAATTTGATAAATGATCTTCTGATGTTTATCAGAACACTTTCCAGTCATCGAGAACTTTAGAGTTCCTAATTCAGTTCACGTTTGTATTTTATCTACTGCCAAACATTTTGACAAGTGCTGCTTCATCTCTGCATACATGTTTGGCGAGTCCATGGTTTCTCTCAACCAGGGTTGTAACTCTTGCAGACTTTTCTGGTTTTATGGGGAGTGCGGGGCTGACACCTGACACCAGAGGCTGAAGCAGCAGTGAAGGCAGCTCAGGTTTCTATTATTGTGCTCTACTAGGAAGGGCAAGCCCTGCAGCTAAGCAGAATGGATATGTGGGGGTTGGGGGGGAAAATGACTCTCTCTTTCTTGCTCTACTTTACGCTTTGGTACAGAAGAGCCACTGTGCACTACAGCAGTGTATACATTTACAATTTGTTGTGAAAAGTGAGATGCTGTTGATTTTAATAATGTAATATGTACTTTTTTTTTGTTTTTAAATTTGTTTGGTAAGTGTCTGTGTTAGGACAACTTGGCTATGCAAAGTTTAAGTTTCTGAAACACGGAAACACAAAAGAATCCTGCAGATCCTTTGAAAGTCGAAGTGTAGGGAGATTCGCAGTTGTCCAGATTGGGCTCAGAGTGAGGCAGGGGCCATTTTCTCATTTTCACTGCAGAGTTGAAAACAAAGGCCCCCTTATCCTGTCAGCCCACTGTGTTCTGGAAGCCTGCTCTGGCCTGTCCCTTTGGAGACGCCCCCGCTGCTGTAAAAGTCCCATAACTCCTGCTCAGGACCCTGCAGGCTCATACACCTTTAAATAATAACCCCCTGTTCTCCAGTACAGCCTACTGTAGATTTGTCCTGAACTATATTGCACATATTCTGTTTAGGTTTATAATGGATTATTCCAACTTTTAACTAGAAGTTTAACATGAATCTGAACTTTTGTTTATTGGTGAATTAACATTTTCATGGTATTAGAATTCTTGTTTTGGTCCTGATCCCAAGTGTAGTGTTACTCAGTACCACACAATACTTTTGAATAGAGATGAGCAATTTGGTGGTTTTGACTGATAAATCTTTACTTTATGCTGAGCTGTAAGGCTTGAGCATATCTTGAGTGAAAGGATGCTCACAAGGCTTGTGATTTCAAGCCCATATTTGCATATGAGTGTTCCAGTGCTGCAGATGGTGTCATTTAATGCTCATTTCCATGTTTACTGGAAGAGGACTGTATGACAATCCTGAGGCCTTTAAACTGAGTCAGAAAATGGCCTCCAAATGTTTTCTCAATTAAATGGAACAATACTTCAATTTCCCAATTTTTAGTGACACACACAGTTAATAGTAAACTGGGTACATCTGACCAGTACCCAAAATATTGAATAAGCCTATAATTGGTGCCAATACTTAACAAGGCTGTTAAGTATTAGTTTAGGATTAGTTTAGGTAGCATGTGTCTCTTGAGCACCTAAATTGAACCCGAAATATTTCTCTGATCAACAGTTTTGAGTATTTTTGCATTTCAGATAAATTTAAGAGGCATGAAGTCTCTGTTTGACCTTAACATCTCAGGGGTCTCCACTGGGCCCTGTTACTAAGAACTGGGTGGAAGGGGAGGCCTGTTCTCGTAAATGGTTCTCCCAGAGCTGGAACAAGCCATGGAAGCCCTCAGTGCCTGCTGGGAACTTCCATAGTGAGTATTTCTCATGCCTCCCAGCCCAGCCAAACGGGGAATGGAGAAAAGCCAATGCCAGAGTGGTTTGGGACCTATGAAGTCATTTGCTGATGATTTCTGCATGGTGCACCTACTGGAGTTGAACAAAGTATCGAAAGTTCAACAAACCCGGAGTGTTGGAACATTACAACTTGCGTAATTTGTCATATTTTTGAATCTGGATCATTTTAAATCTAAAATAAAGATATTTAGACATGTCTGAACAGCACCATTTATTAATGCTCCTTTTTAAAACATTCAGTAGCTCAACTTGGCACAAAATATACAACCTAAAGTCTATGCAGTTAAAAGACAATTTACAATATCTATACATAAACGCTAATAAAATGTAGATGTAGTAACTTTTGGATCAGCATTAAAGAGAAATCAAACTTATTAGTAAAGTAAAATGAACAAAAGACACTGGACACTGCAATACAAAAAAAATGTTAATACATCAGCACAGGTCAGTTTTACATATTCGACACATTTAAACATCTGACTGAGGCCTTACGTTATTGATTTATTGATGTTTTACGGGACTATGACTGGTGAAAGCAAGTATCTCAGAGTTCGGTGTCAGACTGACAGCAAAATGGCTGATGGTAAACGACACGCAGGCCTCCTACATCAGTTGGAGTACGGTTTCCTAGAGCCTGCCTATGCAAGGCTGTTTGTATCCTGTGTTTCTGCCTTCCCCAGATTGATTTCTCCCAGATGTTTCCTGTATCTCTGAGGGCGAGGTTCCAGTGACTTTAAAGCAGAAATAAAAAATCGAGTGCGCCAAGATTGTAGGAGATTTTTCGCTGAGCTGCTCTGAAACACTATTGTGAGAAAATGTCCCTGTTTTTTATTGCCTCCGAAGAGAGACTCCCAGAGCGTACGTCACCTCTATAAAATTCAAAGTAGGCTGGCTACCTTGCTGAGCACGCACATCTCTGCAAACCAACACACTGCTGAACCGTAAAAACATCTGAAGTGCAACAGAATCATGTTTCTCTCTGGAGGCTGATGGACTGGAGGATGGATTTCTGTTTGAGGTTTGATGACTGTTCGGTTCAGTGACACAAGAGCAGCGACAATAAAGCCTGTATTAAAGGGGAAGATTGGAGAGTTTAAATATTGTAGTTGAAGTCCTACTTTATCATTTTATACAATGCGGTAAGCTCTGATTCTAAAATTAATAGACGCCTGTGAATAACCAGTTTAAGACACCACAGCTTATTCCCACTAATTGCATGCTGCACATAACCCAAGACCTTGTTAAAAAAAAAACAAAAAAACTAGGTTTGAGTTTGGGCCACAGTTGTAGATGTATGTTTTCCCACTACATATTACCCCATCTCACAATTTATCTTTTCATATATAGACGAATAAATTCATCATCAAATATTCATTCAATAAGCGTGAAACTTTTACTGTGAAGGACGTCACAGCCAGCCTGAGGCCTTTTTCCTTTGTTATTTATTTTGCACTGGACTGCTTGCCAAGTTCTGGGGGCCCCTGTGCTTTCTTGTGGGAGGGTGCTGGGTTGTCTTCATGCTTTTTGGCAGGGATAAAAGTTGGGCAAGTACCCCCCACCCCCACCCTGCTATTCTGTGCCTTATTTAATCAAAACAGGCAAAAGGTTCATGTGAAGTAAAGTCTGTTTCTTTCTGTTATTTTCATTTTTTAAGTTAACCTGCATTGGTTTAAGATAACATGACAACACATGAAATGAAAATCTATAATGGTTTAGAAAATTATTTTATAGATTATTATAGTACAAATGTAACTCAAGGCAGAGAAAAATTAAGTCTCTAAGTGATTATCTTGATTTTTCCCTGTAACTTGTCAACTAGAAATGTACTCACTTTTCTACATACATGAACAGATTTGAGTTAAACTTAAGTAAACGGTTCATTTTTAATAGTGTTGAGAACATCTATGGTTCAAAATCAAAAGTTAGTATTTCTGAGTAATATTTGCTGTTTTTCACATTCCTTCCCAACCACTATTATTTACTTCAGTTAAGCTTCATTTTGTTCAGAAATAAAGACAATGTTAAGTACAGTGTACACAGACAGGTAGAAGTGTAGCACAAACTCAAGTCAAAGGCAGTTTATTTGTCAGATATTTGGTCCTACATGGTACAACTAATAGTGAAATGTTTGGGCATGTGCCTGTTCTCATGAAGTAAGATATAAAGATAGGAATATGATATGCAGAGAATATAAAGACAAGCTGTCAAGGAAGTAAAATACAAAGATAAATACACTATATTTACACACACACTATAGAAATGAAGAATTAACAGTTGTGTGCAATATAGAGCAGAGATTAACACAAGTGTAAAGTTTGAAGTGCAAAATGTGCGAAGTGAAAGTGCAATTCAGTCGAACAGGAGGTAATAGTGTAATTCTAAGTGAATGATGTAACGTTTCAAGTAAAAATTCCAGTATGTTACGTTTGAATGAATGAGATCCTGGATGGCTTAGTCAGTAGAGCATCAGACTTTTAATCTGAGGGTCCAAGGTTCAAGTTACTCAAGTCTTTGTTGTTAGATTTGTGGCAGTAAGAAGCAACCTTGCGACTAGAAGGTCACCAGTTTGAGTCCCTGAGCCAGGCTGCAACTGAGGTGCCCTTGAGCAAGTTACCTATCCCCCAAAACGGATCCCCGCATCAGAGGCTGGCCACCAGCGTTCTGCTTAGATGAGTTAAATGTGGGAACAAAATTCCACCTGAGTCTAACACATTTGGCAAATTGGTGCACTTTCCTTAAACCCTGCCTCTTTCAGGGCGCGAATGTCTTCCCTTTCTGCAGCAGATAGAAGTGGTTGTTGTTGGTTGACATCTTTCATGATCTCCCTAGACTTGGTCCAACTCCGATTACTGTAGGTGGTCTCAGGATGAGCTCAGTTCAGACAGTACTGTCTGGAGACTCTTTGCTGCTTAATGCTGTTCCCAAAGCAGGCTGTGATGTTCCCCATCAGGATGCGATCAATGGTGCAAGTGTGGAAGTTCAGCAGCACCTTGGTGTACAGTCTGAAGCCCCTTCACATGCTCAATTTCATCTTCATTTTACTCAGTAATTCCTAGTACCTAGAGTCATATCAGTGCCGTTCATAGTGTGCATCCAAAGCTGCAGTTATACTGACAGAATGATTAAACTTTAATATAGTTTTTTTCTGTCTTTTTTCAGTCTTTCTTTACACCTTAGATCTAAACAAGCTGTTACTGTACCTTTTTAAGACGTATGTAAATGACAAGTGACAATGAGTGGGTGGGGCTAAACTGCTGTTTGGTGATGTCACAAAAAGTGAAGATAAGATGGGCAGCTTTGTTCCACATACATACTAAATTATGTAATGTTTATATACCACTACAATCCCTTATTATTCAAAATATATATATTTCTGTGTTACGGGCTCTTTAATAATGGAGTCAGTTGACAGATGGAGCAGCTTGAAGTTTGCAGTGGAAAGAGACGCTCACTCCACCACTGAGAGCTGATGGACAAGTACATTTAAACAAAGTTACAAGATTGTTTCTGATGCCCCCTCTCTGTCCTTGTTATTCTCTGAACTGTGGGCTTAGTTTATTCACTCTTCAACCCCCCGGAGGTCAAAACCACATTAATGTCCTTTTTTGGGACTGTCCGCTTCCCTGGAGACGGCCAGTCCTCCAGATAGGAAAGCACATAATTATAAGATTGCATAAAAGAGCCTGTCGTTAGTTAATGTTTTGAGAGGGTCATAAGACCTTCTCTGGAGAGGCTTTGTGGTATTTTCTGCTTTTTTTGTTTTCATTTTTCATAAGCAGTCATTGAGTTAGTTTTGCTAGCTTCTTCAAAATCATTTAAATTACTCTTTAATACACTACATGGACAGAAGTATTTCTACCCTTCTAGTCCATGCCTGGCATTAGGCATGATGTCAATAGGTTCAAGTTCATCTGCTCCAGATAGTCCTGAAGCTTTGCCAAACTCTACTACACAAGCTGTGTGTGCATTTTCACATGTATGTAGGCAATTAGTGTAACTTAAATTAGCTGAATGGAATTCGTTAGAAGAAGTATCCACAAACATTTGGACTTCTGCATATTTTAGCCTATATTACCCATTCTCTTTTTCTCCATTGTGTCTCTGGACGTAGCTGAAGCAAAGGGCACAAACATGCACTCTTTACAGCTGTACTTTCCTTTATTGTTGCCTTTTGAACACAGGCCTAGTTTTCTTTGGGCTGCTCAGGAAGTCTGAACTGTGCTGACCTGTATAATTAGAGTTTTTTAGAAGCAGCTAGTTAAAGTAATAGTGGCCTCTGTCTGGAGGAGCGTTTGGAATGGCTGGAGTGAAAGGGGTGGTGTGTGAGTGGAGATTTTGTCCAAGCAGGTCTAAATCCACCGCTTTAGTCTCTATGGCGAAGGACGTTTCCAGTGGATGTAATGGTGTACTCACAGGTGCTTTTCTTGCCAGTTTGGTTGCCAAGTAACGGACTATTTCAAGGAACGCCATTTACACAGCTCAACAGCAATACGTACTCAGAAGCCCTTAAAGTACCAATCAGCCATAACATTAAAACCACTTAGTGACATTGACGAGCTGATTCAAGTGGCTCGTGTCGAGGGGTGGACGTAGTAGGCAGCAGGTGAACAGTCAGTTCCTGAAGATTGTGTTCAAGCAAGAAAAATCAGAGGTGCTTTTACATGAACCAAGCTGTCATAGTTAGACGACTTGTTGGAACATCTCCAAAACATCACGCAGGTCTTGAAGGCTGCTTCTTGTGTGCAGTGGTCATACCCAAGGCTCACCAATGATCATGGAGGACTTACTTCTCAACTTGCAGGACCAGTGTTACAGTATAGACAGTATTAGGCAGGTGGTGTTACTGTTAAGGCTGAAAGTATTGTGATGATTGTTTATCATTGTCCTCCAGAAGTTCAGACCAGCTGTTTGTAAAACTTGATGGTCTTCAGCCCTGTTGGATTATGGATTAAAAGGACCAATCTCTATTTCCACTTCCACTATTTACTTAATTAAACTTTAACTGCCCCCTCCCTCTCCTTCCGCCCTGTTGTCCAGGTCTGCACTTGCTGAAGGGTATTAAGTTCTCTTTCTGCAAAGCGTACAAGAAGCTTTGAGCACTCGCGCCCTTCGCTGGGCCTCTGCTGGGTTGGCAGCAGGAGGCTGTTCCTTCAGGAAGTGCGGAATGCACAGCGGAACAGCGCACACACGCCAAAGCTTGTGTGTGTGTGTGTGTGTGTGTGTGTGTGTGCTTTCAGTGGGGGAGAAAAGAGAAGAAGAGAGGTGGAAATGGGAGTTTGTGTTGAGAATGAACCATTTTGGTTGTCAGAAATAAGTGGACTATTTACCACCCAGACGGTGGTTGCTGTGTTACTTGATAAGTGCTGTGAAAGTAGAGGCAGCTTTGTTTGAAAGACCTACATGACTGTAGGGTCGGCCAGAGCTGATAAGGGCGAAGTAGCAAGCTGGGCAAGTTCTTAAGCAAACTCAATATACAGTACTGTGCAAATGTTTTAGTCCCCTGTGAAAATTAGTTAAAAGCTGCTAATGTGGGTTTGTTTACTCAGTACATCACTAATAATATTAGAATAAAAACAAATAACATTAATACAAAAAGTAGTGGTTCTACATCAGTGTTCATTAAAGCATATTCAGAGCGCTCCTCATGGGAGCATCATTTATAGTTATCGAACACCTGGTTTGGTAAATCAGTGCTCAATGATGTTGGATCAGAAGGTGAGCTGGTGATGGAATTGAACACATCCGAGCACTGGCTAGTTTCTTCGCAAGGCTAAATTCTTGATACTTTATACGGTCTTTGTTTACCTGCATCTGTTCTAAAGGGATTGTAGGTTCTGTGTAATCATGTGTTCATAGCTGACCGTTTGCAAGATGATATTTCAGTGTACATAAGCACTGCTGGCTGCATGCAGAAGTTATCAGGCGGTGCTGTCTGGCAGAGTGCTCCGCACTGCATGCCAGGCCCCACTGGAGGCAGTATTAATAGCTGTGCTGTTTGTGCTGTGTTTGACATGAAGCCCAGTACAATCCCTCTCTTGTCCTTCCATGCAGAGGCAAGCCTGCCAACGGGGACTACCGCAAGGACCCCCGGGATCGCAGCCGCAGCCCCATCGAGCGCGCTGCCGCCCCCAGCATGAGCCTCCCCGGCAGCCACCTCTATGCCCACATGCCCAGCCTGGCCATGGACCAGCCCCTCGCACTGACCAAAAACAGCATGGATGCTGCCCGCACTGTCACCATCTCGCCTACTGTCAGCCCCATCGAGCGCCAGCAGGTAACAGCCCTGCCCAGTCGTTGACAACTGGCTGGCACAATCTTTGTTTGTTTGTTTGTGTGTTTTTCCCTTTTCCTATCCATCTGTTGGAAAAACTGACACAGCAAGCATTTATATTTCTGCATTATATATTACAATATGAAAAGATACAGGAATAGGGCTCTATGTTTTCTGTGATGCATATTTGATGATTGAGGTTTCCTCAAACAAAGAAACCCCTAAACATCTAAAGGGGTGAGTGGAAAAATTGGAATATGGGAAAAAGTTCATAGGGGCCTTTAAGTTTTAATCAAAAGTCACAAACGATGCATTTCCACCAACATGGAATGGTCTTCATTCTAGTTTGTGAACCTAATTTTGAACACACATTTCCACCAACAAAAATTGGTTCTGAAAACCTTAAACTTTTGTACAACTATTGTATACACACCACGATGCTGAAGCTATATATTGTGCAGCACTACTTTAAAGATTCAAAGGTTAAAAGAACCATCTCAGACCTTCTCACTGATGGTGATCATAGGAACTGGAATACACGCAGCTGTTTGACTGAACTGGAAATGGCTCTGCTTCGGTAACACTGAGCAGATCCTGTCTGCTGTCATCTGTCTTGGCTGTCTGTTACAACCTCACTTCTTGTTTTCAACAACCTAAATGGCTCTCGTACACAGAATCGGCCGTCTGTGATCACGTGTGCCCCTGCCAACAACCGCAACTGTAACCTCTCTCACTGCACTGTGTCTCACAACGGCTGCTCGCCCAGCTTGCCTTCTAACTACAGGAGACCCTCCAACAGTAAGTGTCCACCTCACCCCACCTTCAGTAATGTCAGCGCTGTTGAAGATCAGATGTGGTACAGTGTTAACCATCCAGTCTTTGGACTGTGAGAAGGTCAGTGTGGGGTCGCGGGAAATAAGATTTCATTCCTCTGCTGGGATGGGACCTTCACTCTGGGCTGCAGTTATTCTCTGAACACTGAAGGGAAAAAGGTTTAATTTATTCCAGAATGTCTTATATAACCTCATGTTTCTTGTCCTTCTTTCGTCGTCATTTAATTAACTCTGCTATCGACAATTGTGGACAATTGAAGGAGTTGTCCACTGCTTTCCATGTAATCTCTGCCTGCTGTGTGTTATTACATGGTCAGTGCTATGGAGTAGCAATCATTTTGACATGTTTCTTTGTACAGATAAACCTGTTGACTCAAAACACAGATCTAACAGAAGTGTGTTTTGAGTCAACATGTTTATCTACTCCTTTATTAAGTACAGACAGAAGAGAGTGAAGAGGGAAGACTGAGTGTAGGCTGAACATGCATTAGGTAGATATTAGAATTTAGAAATGTTGGCCTTTTTAAATAGTTAAAATGTGCACATTTCAGTGTTTTTAAATCTTTACTTCTAAAGATAAAATCTAAAATCTACTCTGATTCCAAAATATTAGCACATTGCACAGTTCTCAGACTTTTAAAGAGAAATTTCAGTATTTTTTCAGAATTTCCTGAACATTTAAATCCTTATGTAAACAGCTGTTCAGAGCGTTTTTCTTCCCTCAAATACAACAGTATTATCAAAATACACAAGTTCTCAGATTTGTAAATGTAAATCATAGTTCTGGATAATTACATAATAATTTTTGAATGATTAAGATGTAGAAAATCAGTGTTTAAGTCTTTTAGATTACACTGCACAGTTGGCTGTTTCTCGTCCGTATGTGTTGGCTGAATGTGATTGTGTAGATTGCTGACTGTCCTTGGGTATCTAGAAAGGTGCAATATATGCAATAACTTCACTGATGTAGAAATTTGGACCTGAACACATACAGGGTGTTTTGCAGGAAAACATTAGTCCCAAAAGGAAGCTCAGAAAACCTGTGTAAGTACACTGATGATTTCAGAAAGTGAATAACATAGTCTATATTTAAAATCCCATCACCACCATATTAACACGTCTGCAGCATTGAGTTATTTCAAATGTACAAAAATCTATAAAGCTTTGGATGAAATTTATGACCTACTGACCAAAGCAATATTCTTCCCACCACAGCGAACACAGCCTGCGATCCTGTGATCGAGGAGCACTTCCGCCGCAGCTTGGGCAAGAACTACAAGGAGCCAGAGCCGGTAACAAACTCTGTGTCCATCACCGGCTCAGTGGACGACCACTTCGCCAAGGCACTGGGCGAGACCTGGCTGCAGATCAAGGCCAAGGGCAGCTCTTCTGGAAGCCCTGACTCGTCCCCGAACAGCCACATGGTCAACCACAATCACTCCCCCTCCCTCGTTTCTTGAAAAAGAGGACCAGCTTGCCCCCTGCCCACTTTCACTCTCAAAACAACCAACCATGCATGTTTTAGCTTGGCTTAAAGCAGCGCTAGTGTATAGCCATGTACATACAGATGGAAAGAGGATGTCTTGTTCCTTTTCTTTTTTTTTTTTTTTTTGTTTTTTTGTTTGTATGTTTGCGTACTTTAGCTTGGCATTTGACTCGGATGCCCACACTGAAAAAAATAATTAATGAGCAGGAGATGAGTCAGCTCGCATCCTAACCACCTGCCTCAGATACCAAAGAAACCTCTGATGCAACTTTTTTTTTTTTTTGCCCGTTTTAAGAGAAAGCCATTTTTCTTTGCCTTCATCTGAATTTGTTTTCCTCTCTGGTTATCACGCACCGCAGTCTTCTTACTCTCCCCCATGCGCCCCTGTTCTAGTATGTGTATACTTGAAACGGAAGGAAGGCCTTGTCTGATTTTGCACTATTGATGGTTTGAGGTCATTAATAATTAGGTGGTGGAGGCTTTTGTTTTGTTTTGGTGGGTTTTTTCTTCAAGATCTTAAAGAAGGTCAACTGCTGAAGCAACGGTTTGGTGATGTTAGATATTTTACATCATTGTTGAAAGAATTGTTTTTGGGGGAGATTATTTTTTTGTCTTCATTTTCTTGTTTCAGAGAACTATTTCTACAGTTGTGCTGACAACTGGACCGCATCATGTTTTTTTTTTTAAATATGGGCATTTTTGTATTTTTTCCCCAAGCACTGTGGTTTTGGTAGAATAGATAAGGTTTTTAAGTGTAAACTATTGACTCTTGCTTATCGGTGCATGTTTTTTTTGTTTTCTTTTGTTTGTTTTTTTATTTTATTTTAAATAGCTGGTATCTATTACTGTGTAGACATTTCATTCTTAATACTATTAGCTTTTTTCCTCAGATCTTTATTTTATTTTTGTCAGTAACAAACTTAGATAAACTTACTGCTGGTACAGTTGTACTCAATATTATTTTTTATTCAATATTCATTGTGGTAGCAGCCAGATAAAGAGGACAGCCTCCGGACAGGCCATCTTATATCTATTAACAGTTGGATTTATATGGTATTAATCCGTGGTACAGGATGCTCTTAGCATTTTGCATGACTGAAAACCAGCAGCAGCAGCTATGGACAGGTCAGCCTTGAGAGTTGACGATCTGCCGAAAACGTTGAGAGCTAGGTTTTATTTTATTTTTTTTTTTTGTAAAATTTTTCTGCCTCTCCTTTGCATTGTAGTGATTGGCTGCAGCTCTAGCAGTTTCTGTTCCTTTCTTTTCTTTCTTTTGGTCTTTTTAACAAGCAGCCTGTACCAAGGTGAAACACATTCCTCCGATAGGGAACTGAACTTAGTACAGGTGTTGCTTTTAGCTCTGCTCTCATTTTCAATTTAGCAAACTGACTAGTAAACTACTTTGTTGTGACAAGAGGTTGCATTTATAGAGGCGTCGCTCATCTTAAGCTTGTCCTTACATTCCATCAGTGCATTGAATCCATTGGACGTGCCCAAATTTCGAAGTTGGAAAAGAGCTTGCTGCCAGGCAGCCCTCGTTCGCGCCAATTATCTGAAATCTCCAAATCTCAGAAGACTCTTTCCACTTTATGTTTCTGATATGAACAAAGACAAAAACAAATAAGTAAGCAAAACGGTGTCGTAACCTGCATTAGGCCATCAGTGTCCTATTGTGCATGAATAAAAGGGGGGGAAAGGACACAGTGTCTTTGAAATCAGTATAATTTCACACATTTCACTACCAGTTTACTAGGTAGGACACTCACTTTCTTTTTTTGACACACATTTACCATACAGGCTGTAGGTAAATCACTTATTGAGAACTTTTTATATAGGTAACTATAAGACCATCATTACGCTGTGCGTAACGAATGTACAGAGAAAACAAATCGTAGGTATTTTTTGAGGAACAATTAATTTGTTAATGATATGTAGCTATTTAATTTTTCCCTGTCCTTTATTGTAATCATGCTTTTTTTGAGAAAAAAGTTGATCTTTTTCATTTGTAGATTTGTCTGTTTAAAGTGCAGGAACACAGTTATTCTATGAACACTGCGGTATAGCCACTTGTGTATTATTTCTGAAGGCTACTGAGCAGTCTTTGATACAGCTTTGAACACAGAGGCTATTCAACTGTCTCTGGAGACAATTGAACAAAAAAGTGCTCATCTTTTTCCGGATACTCGTCTGGGATGAGTAACTCCACTCCAACCTGACCGGTTTGATGTTTAACTGCCGATGATCTCTATTGAAATGGTGAAATTGGAAAGGTCACAATTCCAAAAGAATCCACACTAGAAACTCAGCATTGAATAAATCTGCCATTCTAGCTCTAGTGTAGGTCTGAACAGCCCCAAACAGTTTGTAAATCTGTATTATACCTTCATTTTGTGGCCTTCGTTTTCTTTTGGATTTAAAAAAAAAAGAGAGAGAAGAAAATTGGCAGGCCATTGTTTTGTACTTAAAGTAGCCTCAATGAACAATAAAGTGCTCTTAAACCACACTCTGACTCAGTGCTCATTCTTCAGTGCCGTGATGAAACACTCGAGTTTGAAATTGGAAAAGACTTCAGTTATTCACCCGTTCCTCTCTGAGACCACACTGACGTCAAGAAGAGAAATCGGTGGAGAAACGCTAGTCATGAATTAAAATAGTAGACGACCTACTAGTAGGTGTTTGTGTGCAGCCTGAGAACAAAGGGGTTCAAGGGGACCTTAAGTAAAGGCAGTTCCTACATACATATGAAAACAATCCAAAGAACCATCCGTCCGTCCGCCAATCCATCCACATCCAATTCTTCTGAGCAGTGTCTTCAGAACATCTCTCTGGAAATGTTTACATCCTTTGTTCACCATAAATATAAACAAACTAATTACATATGAGTCAATAATGACCTACCAGGCCTTGCTGATGGAACGCTAACCTTGAGCTCTTCTGTCCCATATGAGAAGGAACCTGAGCTCCCTGGACGCTACTTCACATTGGCTGCCCACCTTCTGGCTACTGGACCTGGACTAGTTTCCTGGATGCCATTACCAGCTATGTAAATGTATAAAGGCCCTAATTAGCTGCTATTGTTACTATTATGTCCACCTCCAAACTATCATTACTTCAGTTCACCTGACTATTACAGCAGATGTGTGGGGGTCCAGTGTCCCCTAACTCTGTGCAAGTAGTTTGACCAGAGGAGGACGGGTCTTTCCTTGTGAGCCTGGTTCCTCCCAAGGTTTCTTCCTCCAGCTCTGAGGGAGTTTTTCCTTACCACTCCCTTTATCCTTCGTTTCATGTTGTTGTTCATCATCTTATTTTTGATTTCTGCAAAGCTGCTCTGACATCAGTTGTAAAAAGCACTTTACAAATTAATTTAGATTTAATGATCATTGATAAAAAAAATAAAAAATCAGGTAAGAAATTGGGGTTTTTAGGATTGAACCATACATGCATCCGTCCACCTTATCCAGTTGTTCTTGGTCACATATAGGAAGTATGGGTCGTGCCCTTACCCAGAATTATTGGGCAAAAGGCAGGAAAACATCCTGAACAGGTTGTCAGTCCATCACAGGTTGTGCCATGTCTGAATGTTAAAGGTTCTCTGTGATGGAGAAAGTGCTGTATATTATATTCTTTTTAAAGATTAATTACAAGTCAAATAATAAACACACTATATGGGTCTTGTTATATAGAGTTTATGTACACAGACAGGCCACAAGTCATAGGATAGTGTATAAACTGATTATGAGGTGGCGTTACATCAGAGGACGGTGTAGGAATGGCCACATTGTAATTGATGTGTTGGAGCAGTGAAATCGGCAAACTGTGATGGATTCTGGCCCTCAGTTCCCCACCTCGACAGAGCTGTCAGCACAGAAACTAGTGTGTTTGGATCTTTGGGTGTAAAATACAGTGGGTTGGGACTGATCTACAGTAAAGTGCTTCAGTGCTAAACCAACAAACAAACACACAGAAAAGAGAATCAGGAGATACATTTTCCTGAAAAATGAAAACACACTCAGTTTTTTAAAAGGCATTCCTGCACAAATCTTACTCTCATTTGGATTTGATCGCCAATCCCAGCTGAAACTCTAGCATTCACCCATTCTTCCTGGCCAGGGTTGGGTGGGTCAAGAACCTTTTTGTATGTGGGACCTTACACTCACCCCCCATTTGCTCACCCTGGAGTTGTACTGTGTAGCACCTGTTGTACCACAGTTTCACCTGTGAATACTCGTGGATTACAAATGAACAGTACATATCCATAATATTGGTACAGCGTTCCCACTCTTTTCCAGGACATGACATTCATACCTGTCAGCATCCACATGTATTAAAAACCTTACACACGTGGTTAATGGACGTAAAAGTCAACCTCTGTACTGTATGCTGTAAATTCCTTGGTGTTCGACTAATAGTGCAGCAGCAGATAAAATATGCCTCGTTAATGTTTCCAGGACATTTTCTCGTTTTTCCACGAGTTTCCATGACAGACAGAAAGAGTCTAAATTTACAGGTTTTCCAGATTTCCCTGACCACATGGGAACCCAGATGGGGGAACTAAGGTCAGATTATTTCCATACTGGTGTCAGACTGGTGTTCACTAGTCAGCCATAACATTAGTACCACTGACAAGTAAAGTGAAAAACATTGATTATCTTTCTGGCTCCTGTTGAGGGTGGATACACATATTAGGCAACAAGTGAACAGTTAGTTGAAGCAGGAAAATGAATCTGAGAATCTGAGATACTTTGACAAGAACCTAACCGTGATGTCTAGACAACTGGTTCAGAACATCTCCAAAACAGCAGGTAGGTCTTGGTGGGGTTTTCCCAGTATGCAGTGGTCAGTACTTAACAAACGTGCTTCAAGCAAAGACAACCAGTGAATCAGAGAGAGGGTCATGGGTTCTCAATGCTCACTGATTTGAACGCAATTTGCCATCCACAAAAAACCCCTATAGACCCTGTGGTGTGGAAGTCTTCAGTAACACACATGGCCAAACAGCATGTTACTAGTCTTTAAGGATCTGCTGTAACACTGGTCATCCTGCCTGTTACAAGGATTCTACACAGGGCATCATCATCTGACGAAGCAAGACAGACTTTATTAGACAGCAGTGACAAATACAGCAATGCTTTTGAGGTGTTACTAACATAACTTTGTTCCATTTGAGTAAAATGCATTCCTGAATGATGTTTTGGTGTAATATGAGATACGGCACAATGTTTAATAGCATGATACACGTGGATTTACTTTGGTGGTCAACATCAGCACTGTAGACGAATGGTGTTGGTGACTGAGCTTCAATTTCAGTCTGAAAATCCATGAAACCAACATTCATGGTATCATTCTATGCTGGTCTGTTTCCATCTGCATAGTTAAATGCTTATGATGTGAACAGACTAATTCAGAGTAGGTTTCATGGGTTTGGTGTGGAACACTACGCTCTAGTGGAACCAGACCAGTCTGAATTGTTCACAGTGGTGGTGAATGGTTGCAGGCAGCTGAAGCTTTAAAAGCTAACTCAAGTTATTACACCAAATGGAACCGAACTGTTCTACAACCTACCTGAGACCCGAGCTTCAGTGGTGGGTTTGAATAGTAAACAACATGGCTTTATTAGAGCTGCAGTCATGGTGACTGATGCTTGCTTCCAGTCACCACCACTGTAAAGAAATCATAGTTGGTAAGGTTCTCGACGATGAAGCAGTTTCATACCAAAGCCCCACTCTGAACGAGTTCATCTCAAACGCAGAGTTACACAGAGAATTAGAAAAGTAGGTGGAGTTGCCCTTTGTGTGTTTGGTCAGTTGCTGCAGAGGCTCTTCACTGACTCCATTTTCAGATACTCTCATCATCACTCATGTCCCAAATCTGGAGGGGATTAAAGAAAGAAAAGGAATGAGTTGTGATGGTGGTGGTTGGTAAACACTTCCTTATATAGTTCAGTCCACATCGCCGCTGTCCAATTAAAAACGCATCTCCTAAATGGTGGTATTACAGGAAGCTAATTAAAAATTAAATGATGATTTAAACAGTTTTGAGCATTTCTATTGGTCTATTCATCCAGAATTATTCACACAGTGTACAGAGCAGCTAAAATGGACAAAAACAGAAAACTATAAATCAACAAAATTGGAGATACGTTTGTTAGTGGACAGCAGCGATA
>CM067521.1:14486490-14663990 GCA_034509495.1 Acestrorhynchus altus
CGCATGTATCTCTGAAGTGACCTGGTTAAGGCTTACACAACCCGAGTGTAAATGTGTAATGTGTTTGGCCAGTAATTGCTCTGAGTGGCTCTGTATGAACAACTTCAAACAAAAATGTATAATTTGATAAAAGTCAGCACCTACATTGTTTAATTCAATCACAATGATGTCCATAAGAAATACTCTAAAATCACAGTAACAGCAGCAGCAGAGCAGACAGAGCCACTCTGAATAAAATGAATGTAATTTCTGTTCCTTCAGAAAGCTGTAGCAGACATATTGAAATGTAATGAGCCATTAGGAGGTTCTGTCTCCAAATGGAACATTAATTCAGACAGGCACACATCAAATAATAGCGTACCTGCCCACGGAAATGGTGTGAAAAGATGGTTTGCTTGATGGAGTTTTGAGTATTACTTTTTATGTAACAACACACGCTGTGCCACAGTCTGGAGCTTAATTTTTCTCAACTGAATGGAGAGATGCAATAAGAGGGATCTTGTAATGTTTAAACTGACAATAGGTAACTTTGTGTCAGGCAGTAATGTTCTGCATTAATGAAACCCATATATATGAATGAATCAACCAATCACAATACACGACTGCAACAGTGTCGTACCAGACAGTCACGGATTTACTTAGAATAGCAACGGATCATCTCAGTGAAGAGACCCACTTTGTCTTTGTGGAGGCCTTGTGATCAGAGCCAAGATCAACAGTTTGTTGTCATCATTACATGCACTTTGACAGTCCAATTAAAGTCCTGCAACCAGTGGCACATACTGCTGTATTCTCAAGAGGTTGTCTTGAAGACACAGATACTATGTTACGGTCAGCTGCATCTCTAGACCCATCCCTGAACATGTGTGGAATGCTACTGGTCACACCATCAACCTCCACCTGTTCTGCAAAATCTGCAGGAGTGAAGGTACTCATGGGATGGATTACTGCAGGACACCAGTAGGAACCTCTACAACTCCATTCTGACACGTCGGGCATGTTGCGTCATTACTGAGCCATACTGAGAGACTGAGAGACACTACTTCTGCCTGTGTAGCTCAATAAATATTGGCCATATCAGTCTAAGTGCTTAATCGTTTATTGTTCCTGGTGACCTTTATCTTCCCTCTGAATAGCATTGCAATCTAATTCCTTCTGGATGTAAGTTTTTGCGCAACAATTTATTTTGAGAAAAGCGTATATTGCACTTAACCGCAGTTGAGTGATTTGTAAACTCAGTAATTCACGGCAAACAGCCGGCAGTGACTGTGTTGAAATATTGATTCTGCAATTAAACCCTATTAAGAATCTTCCAAGTAGGTCCTGCTTTGTTTAAGGATTAATAAGCTTCTGAATTCAGCAACAGTGAGATCATTCATATTAAGACTAAATCCTTACAGTTCTTTTAATGTGGCAGCTGTGAAGCCTGCACCATCTTGTGCTAACAGCTAAAAGCTATCTGCTATAATTAGGGGCAGCTAAACTGCAAATTGGGTGCACTCACAATGGCTTACACATGTTGACACAAACACAAAGTAGTCGCATTATCTCAAAGGCCTGCCAGTGGGGCGGCTTTAAAACCATCTGCATTACATACTGGAAATAAAAACAGGGAAAATGAGCTCTTTGTCTTTTATCACTAAGCTGTTGTAAACATGGAGTTGCTTAATGATTTCAGGGACCACACAAGGTGCAATTACACTTAGGTTCTCATGCAGTCTTCATCTTTAAAGAACCCGTGCCTTGATGGCATATGAGCCACAGGCCAGGAAGTGTAAGAAGTTTGTCATATTAGAGTACAGAACAGTAAAGGCTTAGAGGCCATGTGGAAATTCAGTGTGGTTAAACAACTGATCCAGAGGGAAATATTTTGTTCACTGAAGATTTATTTGGAGATGTGTTCTAAATAATTTACGTTTCATGCCACGTTTAATTGGGACTAAGCACAGAACTGATTCTACCTTCAGTAGATCAGCCATTAAGTGCAAGTTTAAAGCAACTGGTGCTCTGCTCTCTCTGCACGACTGTACTGCCATACTTGCTTTAATCTGCTCTGGTTTCAAAGCTGATTAGCATAAGCCTTGAAGACTAAAGACTAAAATCTCCATATCATGCTCAGAATTGAGTGATAACTGTTAAATACAAACAGCACTGGTAGAGATTACTACTGAGGAATAAATAAATATAAATATAAATAAAGAATAAATAATAAATATACAAACACCTGCATCAAAACTCAGTTCCAAGTTTAAGCTCACTGTATGTGCTACAGGTGGCACACTTGCTAATTCAATGTTTCTTCTGAAATCAAGGGGAATCAAAATAATTTATTCTGCTTTGGTTGGAGTAACTGTCTGCACTGTCCAGGGAAGACTTTCTCCTGAGTGGTGTAAGAATGTGATTGAATTCAGAGACAAGAGCATTGAAATTGACAATAGGTAACTTGGTGTCAGGCAGTATTCTTCAGCATTAATGGAGCCCTTATATATCATAAAATAATATAAATATATACATCAATAAATCTGCACCTAGAATGAATCAACTGATTGATTCTGACTCTGGATGGCTGCAACAGTGTCGTGCCAGTCTACCCTGTATTTCCTCAGAATAGCAGCAGATCGTCTTCACTGAGGTTCAACTTTTGTCTTTGTGGAGATGCCCACTCAATAAGGCGTGTGGAGGCACTGTGGTCAGCACCAAGAACAACAGTTTGTTGTTGCTCCTCACATGTCCAGAAGACCTGACCTAATGGCTTCATAGCTTTGACAGCCGAATGTTAGGACGTCCTGCAACCAGTGACCCTACCTTTTCTGAAGGCACCCTCTGGTGCGCTATTCCAACAGGACAATGCTTGTCCTGCAGACTGCTGCTGTCTCAGGAGTTTGCTTTGAAGACAGAGATACTATTGTCATCAGTCACCAGACCCATCTCTGATTGAAAATGTGGGATGCAATTAGACGCACCCATCAATCTCCGGAGCAGAATATTCAAGCTGCATGGGATGAATTATCACAGCACACAATTAGGAACAAAAGCATTACTAAGGCCATGATGTTGGATGATCACCACTTCACCTTATCCACATCTCCCCAACTCATCCCACATCTGTTGGATAAAGCACCACCATTCCAGAGAACACAGAGAGTCCTATTTTATTAGCAGGACTAAACAAGCTGTGTTTGCACATCTGTGTCAGCAATTGCAGCTTGAAATAGCTGAATTAATTCATTAGACATGGTGTCCACAAACATTTGAACATAGTGTAAATCACAGATTCTGTAGACACACACCTCTTTTAACATGAATATCCAATTACTGCTTATTTAATTACATAATTACATTTTTATGAAGAGTAAAATATTTTAAGATTAATAAGTGAAAATATAAGTATTAAGTGTGTTATACAAATACAGCTTAAGTGAGGTATGTAAGTGGGTGCCAGATGGATGGGATATTCCATTTCCAGAGTTGTGCAAACATTTGTCATTCTTTGGGTCATCCCCCAGTTTCACATGCATACTGGGAATATGTCATAGAACCAATTGTAGACAGTCTGATGGCATGTTGCATTAACCTCCTGGAATATCATTGTGGGGGTACATGAAGTGCATAAAGGGCTGCAAGTGGTCACCCATCACTGAAACGTAATGGCACTGGCCAATTACATGTTTAGGTGGTCCAGTGGACAATCTATGCCAGAAGAATACCCCCCACACCAGTATGAAACCATCACCAGCCTGCACAGTGCCTTGTTCACCACTAGGTTCTGTCATGGTTCGGTACCACCCTACCATCAGCCAGTAACCATTGGTACAGTGACTCATCGGACAATGCCACATGTTCCCAGTCCCCTAGGGTCCAGTTAGCAACCTCACAAGCTGAGGTGATGCACTAAAGCCTGTGTTGTAGTGTTAACAAGAAGAACTCTAGTGGGTCTTCTACTCCCACATTCCATGGAAGCTAAAGAACTCTGCACCAAGCTGTGGGATCTATACGCGTGGGGCTCCTTTATGGGCAATTCCACGAAAAACAGTCCCTCATGAGCAATTTTTTTTCTGTCACTGATTTGTATTTTTGTTGTATGTAGTTAATCATGGATAGTTGTCCTGTCATATTCTGATAAAACTTTGCTGCAGATCTGATGTCATGTGACCTGGCGGCTAATTTCACAGTTGAAAACATCAAGGCTTTAGAATTGGCCTTCAGAGGCACAAGAAAAGCTCACACCTAGACCTGCAGATCTATTCATACAATAACTTATGAGCACAACATCTGTCTAAGGAAAATAACATTTTCCATTCTGCATTTTAGTAAACGTTTGAAAGCCATGTATTTGCAATAGCATTCACATGATTGAGCATATTCATGTTTTACTGTGTCGTAGTTCCTTTTTATCAATATCATTTTTGTTATCGTAAGTTTGTCAGTTAATATGGACCATTTAAAGTCAGTTACATTTTCCAAGTTTACTATAAGGCCAAAGAAGTTACAGAAAATCTAACCAGGCCCATCTAGTTGGCTTTCTTCATGATTTATTGTTAAATTGTTTATCTTTATTATTGTTTTTTCAGACAAGTTGCGTCAGTTACAAATTTTGTTGCGTCAGTTACATTATGTTTTGTTTGTTAATAAAAAAATCGAAGCAGAAATAACTGGTTCTTTATTATTTGTAGGACACTTCAATATTACCCAAGTAAAAATTTGTTTCCCTTTAAGACTATGACCACACATTCAGAGAAATCTGCCATGTTTTATAGTCGCATCTAAAATTGATTTAATTTTTCGTTGCAGTTTTCAGTTACAGCATTCATTTGAGTCCCAATAACCAAGAAGTTAAAATAAGACATGTTTTTTTTTTATAATATAGCTTAATACTCAGCCAAAGTAATCTAAAGAAAAGGAGAACTGGAATTCATCCCCAAGTCTTTTAGAGAAATAGTGTCTGCTTATAACATCTCTGAATGTTGCGTCAGTTACTGTGGAATTGCCCTTATTTAATGTAGATGTGATTTCTGCCACAGTTGTCATCTGTTCACATAGATAATTCTACCCAGATGCTGCCACTCATCATTATTAGACACTCGTGGGCGGCCACTGTGCTGTCAAACTGTGGGTGTTAATGCATTCTGTGAGGTATTCCTGGTACACACCGCCCTGAAGTTCCCGCACAACTTGAATATGAAATTGAATATGCCAGTGCCCACTATTATACCTCAATTCAAATCAAATCAAAATCTGATAATTCATGTCATGTTGCAATGACCACGCTGTCCAGGGTTCAACCTCATTCACAAGATAACAGCTCACAACTTATACAGGTGTGGATGTTCCTAAGCTATCCACTGAGGTAACACCACTTCATAATCAATTTCCATATTGATATCCCTATTACTGTTGGCAAATCAGTGTGCTATTATTTACAATTAGAACATAAACATCACCCCTAAACAACCAGTGTAGAATTAGAGAACAGAACAGGCAACTGACAAACAGCTTGAAAATACTATCCTGGGAAACTACACAACTGGAAGACCTCCTCTACCGCAATGACAACAAAGAATTATGAGTTACTTCTGGCTGCTTAATATAAAACAAGAAAGCTCTGGTTTTCAGTTACACCCTTCCATAACCACACACACACACATGCACACACGCACGCACACGCACGCACACACTCCAATAACCTCTCAGTGTCAACAAAGATGAGGCAAAGATAGACAACAATTGACATGGCCTCGCTCAAAACCATATGTTCAAAATATAGAATTATTGCAATGTGTATAATCCCAGTCTTGAGGTGACCTTTGCATTGTAGGCTACTACTTCACATGTTTATAAGACCAGAGGTTTCTGGAGAGTGTTCAGATATGTCCAATAAGTTAGTCAGTCTATTCCAGTGCCTAGCTCACCTGATCCAGGAATATATGGTGTATTTGATGGTGTGTTTAATCTTAAAAATACAGATTTCAAATGGAGAAGTAGTATGTACAGCACTAGGGGTTGGGGGTTCTAGACCTTTTCTAGAGTGGGCTCATCAATTACCCAGCTGGTTTGTATCGTTTTCTGTGCATTTACTGAACAAGTCTGAAAATGTAATAACATCGGGATGAATCAACATCAATCGTTCAGTTGTCATGAATGATTACGGATCAGAGACTGAACTAACCACAGGCAAGTGGGAGCAGAAGTGGTTTGTCTGGCGAGTCTAGAAATGTCTTATAAATGTCACTCACTTTCAGTGCTGGTTCTATTAGTAGTCTATTATCTATTATCTAACAGCAGGCCTTCATGACTGAGAACTGTAGAGATGGATTTATGGGGCAAATCATTACTTTGCTTAAACAAATTTCTTGTGGTCAGTATAAACCAAAACAATCACATCATCGGTCATAACCTTCATCCAGTCATGTATCCTCTGAACTGAATTTACTCCTCAGTTCATACTGTATACTGTACATACTCCAATCTGGTTGGAGATAATGTAGAAGTTGGCACAAGAGCCTGGCTTGTCCAAGGTAACAGCAGGTTCTCTGAGATGGTAAGATCATCTGTAAACAGGTTAAATCATGATTGTCTGTGATGTCATATGGATGTTTGGCTTTTGTTCAAAACGTGTGAACCGTAAGACATCCAGCTCATGTGCCTCAGGATGTCGCAGTGCACCTTCCTCCTGCCCCTTCTTTATAAGTGAATGTGACGTACATCTTTCTGAGTCATTTCAAAGCAATTCAAGAAAATCGAACACCAGCTGCAACTCAGGTAACACCCGGCTGCTGCTCTTTCTCTGCACTCACGTGACGCTTGTCATCATGCAAACATTTACATTTATGGCATGTAGCTGACACGCTTATCCAGAGCGACTTACAAAGGTTACTCATATTAGAGGTGATCCAGAGTAATGTTAAGAGTTTTGCCCAAGGACACTTACTGGTTTAGCACAGAATAGTTGCCCAGACTGGGAATCGAACCAGTCTGTGTATGTGTACACTAAGTGGTACTCTACATATGCTTATAATTTAGGATGGAATAACTTGTAGTGAGGAAAATTATAAACACCTCAGTCTTGATCTATGATGGGGGATCATTTTGTCACTGGCATCCTTGCTTGACAACAGGCAGACAGAAAACTGCAGAAAAGAATGTTTGGGGCAAACACGCTCAGTGTTTCACTTGAACAATTTTAAGGTGGTCTGTAAGAGCCAGAAACTAGCACCATATCTGTCACATCCTTCATCCCTTCATGTTTGTTCTCTTGAACTTAAATTAGCTGGCAACAAGCAGCAGTCACTAGTCCAGAATACGGCACATTATTCCTCTTCATATGACTCATATTCTGTTCCCCAGTGCACTCTCCACTGTTAGAACCACGCAAAAGAATGATGGACGGGACAGCTTGTGACGTCCACACAAGTCATTAGAGGTCAGAATTGAGCAATGGCACTGGTCTTTTTGACAGCGGGTGCCATGTTTGTTTCTGCCAGAATGGAAGCAGAGGAGAACTTCCTATGTTTAAATCTGGATGACCGAAAGGTTCCTGGTCCTGTTGCGATGAAAAGCCTTTTGCCTTTGACATATCTCTCTTTGTGTTCTCCATTTGTCTCAAAAGAGAACATTCTGAGCTTGGCTGAGAACATGCCATTCTTTCTATGAATTGTTCTTCTGAGGCACAAATTGAAGGAAGGCACGAAAAGGCAAATGAGATCCCTGAGGCCACTCTGTTTGCTCGAAAAACAAAGCCTCAGAAAAGGCTTTGTTTTGTGGATAAGTGGACCTTTTATTGGCATTTAAATTCAATAGTTTCATCATGTCATCATATTCACTGTTTCACCATGTCCAAAAAAATCCAGATCATGTCCAAAAATCCAATCCAAATCCAAAAAAATTAAAATGTGTTTTAATTACTAGTTATTTTTCACATCCTCCTCAATGTAGCCAAGTCAAATCCCAGCTAATATAAAATGTCAGACTGTCACAAGATGCTACCAAGCTGAAAATGTGAAGGATAACACGTGCTTTATCCAACTTAGAGATAAAATGCTATGCTCGAGACAGTTGTAAAACACTAATTTTTATATACAAGATTCTTTACTAAATTATTATCTTTCTACTCTTTTCTGTACTGTACTGATGCTGCTGCTGGAACCTTAATTTACCTAACGAGACCCTCCCAAGGGATCAATAAAGTTCCATCTAATCTAATCTGCTCAAAAAATAACTGACCTTTATTCATAAAAAAATACTTGTATTCAGATACAACAATCTTACACTAATACCCTTCAAAGTAGTGCCCCTGGGCTGCCACACGTCTCCCAATGGTTGTTCTGTCAGAAGCAGCACTGGAAGGCCTCTTTTGAGATGGCCTGCTGCTAGTCCATCGCATTCTGCATGTTGTCTTCTCTGGACTGAAAGCTGGTCTCTTTCAGGAGCATTTTGAACTTAGGGAAAAGCCAGAAGTCACACGGAGCAGGGAAACCTGACGAATTCCCTCAATTGTGTGTCTGGCCAGTAAACTTGCCAAGCTTTACACAAAATTGAATACAGTAACATTGTTCAAGCATGTGCATTAAGATTGCCTACAAACATGCACCAAGCCACAGCTCCCTAGCTCCATTTGTTTATGTACCAAAAATTCAATTTTTTTTTGGGAACACCAAGAGATTTAAGCTTTACTCACATCACTTTTTTGGATAGTCTCAGCATGTTTGAAAAATGCATGTTGGGGGTTAAGAATGAGCGAGTGGAAGTGGGGCTTAGTGATGAGCACGCAGTGAAGAAGTGGAGCATGTCAGAGGTTTCTCTTCTTCATACATCACTGTGGCATCCAACAAAACCAGGAACATGGGAAACACATGTAACACCACCCATAGCTAGGAAACGTCAGTGGAGGGGTAAATCCTCTCCAATTCATCACCATCACTTGGTGGTGCACTTGTTAGATTTGGAACTGTGAAAGTGTAATTTATCAGCGGGAATTTTTTTATTGTTGGACAAGTCACTTGTTTTGCCCAAATTCTAAAGTGAACACTGCACTCGTTTTGATTGGATTTGAATGAGTGTAAAAGTGGAAGTAGATTAAAATATTAGACTTTACTTACACTTTAATTTATCCCAGAAACAATGAAGATTTAAAACATTGTGATAAACTTACAAATGCACTGAGTAGAAAAAAACTGAGTAGAGGCCCACTGTGCAGAATATACCTTATGAAGAAGATGAAGAGTCCTCATCAGCACCATAGCAGCTTGTTCAATCATCTCACCAATAGGAGGCAGCCCCCATTACTCACCTGATATCAAATCCCGTTGATTTCCTTCAGCTATTTATTAAAATAATAGAACACTTTTACAAATTGTGGCCTCCTAACACTAGTGCTATCATCTGAAAGTAAGTTTGCTCTGCAGCTTAACGAAAGTCTGCTCGTTAACTCCTAGACATACACTATGTGCACAAAAGTATTGGGACACCTGTTTATACATTGTTTCTTATGAAAGAGTATTAAAAGGCATTATCCTGTTTACAGTCTCTATGGTCCAGGGAAGGCTTTCTAACTAGATTTTGTAGCATTGCTGTGAGGGTTTGATAGTATTCAGATTTAACGTGGTCACGATGTTAAAAGATCACCACCCCACCTCATTCCCAACTCCACAATTAACAATATGTCCTCCTCATTTAACCCATCCATGCAGGGAAACACACATACAGACACTTGTGAATTCACACACTGGGGGCAGTGTTCAGGGACCCAGAGCAGTGAGCAGCCCTTTCCACGGCACCTAGGGGGCAGTTTAGTAGTTAATAGTAAGTTTTATGTGCCTTGCTCTCGTCTAGTGCCAGTACTACACAATGGTTGGTAAATAATCCCGATACCACCACATTTTGTCCATATCGCATAACTTCACCACACATACAGACAGAACATCGTGGAGAAGGGAGATCTTGGGGTAGTTCAGGGCAGACAGTTTGGGTTTTCCCCTTCTCTCTCCAGCGGCCTGATCTGCTGACTGTTCTCCAGCTCCTCCTCCAGCTGTCAGTGGCTGCCTGTTCCCCCCTCCACAGCTCCAAAACTCATTTCACATCTCTCCACTCCCTCAGGAGCATGAGTCACACTCCAACCCAACACAGAGCCATAAACAACAGAGCAACCCCTACTCTCCCTGCTGCCCCAGTACACAGGAACACTAAGAAAGGATGGGTGGACAAGCATAGGTATGAATTGTACTACTACAAGCTTCAAAATAAAGGTACCTCCAATGGTTCCTTGACCAACACACTAGAAGAACAAGGTGTAAACCTTTATGTTGGTAAAGAAGCTTTACATCAAGTGAAGGTTCTTCAGACCACTAAAAGGTTCTTTCACATACCTCATTTTACACATGGCATTTTTAAGATTGCAAGACGTCTGAACTAAAAAGAACTAACTCCAGGACTGAATGCAAACAAAAGAAATACACCACACATAGCCACAATATTTGCTCCCCTCAGAAGCCAACAACAAATCCTGATTTAACTCAACATTTAATCTTCTCTTTCTCTCTTTTTCCCACACACTCTCTCCATATTGAGCAGATTCACATAAATACCAGCTAGCAAAACAAAGTGTGGCTCTCTCTAGGGTGTGGTGGCCTAGCGAGCAGCAGCTGTGGTTTGTTGTTGCTGTGGATGGATGGATGGAGGGCCCCCGCTTCCCTGCTCTGCTCGACTTGACTCAACTGGCTTGCTTTCCCTCTGTGACACATTTCCTGCTCCACATATCAAGGGGAAACGCTCGGAAAACCATTTAGGTCCTGCATCTTCCGGAGTGAAATCTGCTTCCCACCAAAAGAAAACTCCAAGCATAAAGTAAACATAAATAAAAACATGGCCTTTGTGATTATGAGGTATGGTATCACTCTCTATGAAACTGCATTCAGCTACTTCAAGTTGCATCAATTGCTGACACAGACGAGAAAATGCAGACACAGCTCATCTAGTCCCTGTAGAGGAATACTGCCAAAGAAAAGAAATCTTTGGAGAAGATAAACATGAACCTACTGAAACCTACTGCCTAATAGCAGGTGTGGACTAGAAGGGTAGCGTGAAGCAGTGGAATTGTGTCCTCTGGAATGATGATGCTTCATGCTGTATTTTTGGGATGACCTGGGGAGTTGGGCTGGTGATTATCCAACATTCTGAGCGTGGTAATGATCTTATTTTAATAACAATCCCTGAAAAGCCTTGGGGAAAGTCTTTCCTGGACAGCAGAGACAGTAACTCCAACTAAAGCAGAATAAAATCTTTAATACCCTTGATTTCGGAGAAAACAAGGGACGAGCAGCTGTCCAAATACTTTTGTCCACATAGAGTATATTTGTATAAATAGTGATTCAGAATGTTACTGTGACACAAGCATGATGACGACTTCTTTCGCCTGCTCCCTTTAGGGGTCGCCACAGTGAATCATCATATTTATGATCCACATTATAGTTTTATGCTGGATGCCCTTCCTGATGCAACCTTCACCCTTTATCTGGGCTTGGGACACAAGCATGATGACTAAAGTGACTAAAAGGATGTACTAACAGGTTATGGGCAAGACTTTACAGGTACTTGGATGTCAGACAATAGAAGCAGAGGAGGAACATCCTGTCTAAAATCAGCAGATCACTGTAATGACAACTATAACAACAACAACTTATTTTGGGCTTCCATGTTAGAACTTATAAAAAAAACATGGTTCTGGCAGTGGTATGCATGGTCATGCCATTACTGGTATTACTGTGCTGTGACCAGTTGGCTGTGAAGTGTTTGCTACCATATTTTCCTGAAAGTGGATTAAACACACCCTGAAGATTGTAACTGTTCTATATTGTCACCTTGTATCTCAAACATGACAATTTTACAGAAGAAGGACAAAAAACCTTCTTAACTTTCAACAGAAGTCAATGTAAAATGAGTAAAACAAGTAATTTTGAATCATTTCTATTGATCCATTCATCATAACATAACAGGAAGTTCAGATTCACATTATGTCAATAAATGAAAAACAGCAAAAACAGAGACAAGAGTTACCGAAATGGATCCCTGGTCTCTTCCTATGTTGCACTATATATATAAAGAGACTGTTTAGTTCACAAACACATTTTCCTCATCAACACAACGGTGTCAGCACCGATCGCATAAACAAACATGTGAGTGGCTGAGCCATGTTTAAAGCTCTGTACACGCACACTGACTCCTGACTTAAAAAAAAAAAAAAGAAAGAAAAAAGAACATTTTGGCTCGTAACCACCACTGCTTGTATGAGCACATGTTATCAGCTCCCTTCGTTCCACTGTCTGCTGCTTAACAATGAGACTCAGTTGAATTCTGGTCCACATTAAGTTCATGTAGTGAGAGCTATGATGTAGTGAGCTATGAATTCTGGTCCACATTAAGTTCATGTAGAGCTGCCCACTGCACTGGGCATGTGTGCTCACTACCTACTCGTGTGTGAATTCACTAATGTGTATGTGTGTGTTTCAGTGCAAGGATGGTTAAATGTCTTTAATGCCCAAGAAAAACTTTCTACTAGCTAGAGGCTTTGGGACATTGCTGCGTTATTAGACGTGGTGCTAAAATGTTCATCTGCTCCAGAGATTGTATTCTATTGGCAGTACTTCTCTACAGGGACGAGACAAGCTGTGTCAGCAATGGGTCCATTGCTGTGTCCACAAACATTTGGACATCACTGAAGTGTATATCAAGGCCAGGTAAGCTCTGCTAGCTGGAATGACAGCTAAGTGGCTGTCTGGGTGTTTCAGATACTTCATGATATTTGATGTAGGTAATACAGTGTCTATCATTTGCTTCCCAAATTCTTTGCAGGTTGCCACTCTTACATCCCAGGATTTTGGGCTCCCTGTAGTTGAGGGCTGACAGCACGGTGCTCCGAGTGAAGCCACGCTGCTATGCTTTGTTTACATTTGGCGGCACTCAGCGATTTCAAGCCTGCATGAGCTGGATATTGTGAGTCACAAGAAAAGGGGCTGTGTCCCAAATCAATTAAATCTAGAATCTTTCTGCAACTTTCACTCAGCGTGTCTGGATAATTGAACAGCGACAATAGCTGCATCCCAAAGCTTAAGCTTCAGACAAGCCGGGCTGCATTTGTCTCTACATCTCAGAAGGCTGTTCCCATCTCTGTGAAGGTCCTTTCATATACAACCTATATCTGGAGTGATTTGGAGGATGCAACTGATGTATCCTTCCTGGCCCTTTTTGACATACAAGAACTGGGAGCTTTCTGGTGAAGTCACTACAGTTTCCTTTGTGTGACCAATAGGCAACTGAACAGTAGTCTTCATAGAACAGTTCTACAGAGAACCAGCTAATATGGCAGCCTGGATACAAGATGAGATACAATTAGACATGGAGGTACACAGGTTCCCTATGGCATCCTGTGGCACATCTGCCCACTGATGTTGCACCTTAGCCTGTAGATCCTGCACACTCACGGTCTGGTCCAACAAATGCTTGCTTGGTGATAAATCTTGCAATCAGACAGGCCAAGGAAGTGCTGCAATCAGGAGACACATTCCAGGGAAACCCTTGCTATGGGTGATCATTATCCTGCTGAAAAATGCCAGATGGAAGCCCTGCCACGAGCGGCAACACGTGCATGTATCACTAATCTGTTAATGCCCATCATATCACTACTGGGGGGGGGGGCTCTAATATGTGATTGCTCCCCAGATCATCACACCATCAGTTGGGGCAGTGTGTCACTCCACAGCAAAGGCAGGATTGAAGCGCTCACCACAAGACCTCCGTACTCAAACCTGTTGTCTGATCCACTACAGAACCTGGATTCAGCACTTAATAACGTTCCAGTCTTGTTTGTTATGTATTTGTGCCCTCACAAAAACACTGATTCCAAGACCTCCTAACAGCTTGGTTAGATTGACCTTGATAGGGAGCAATTTGCCATAACATCTGTCATGCTTCTCTCAGTCCAATGATGAGCCCCCTCTCAAAGTTTGTCAACTGGGCAAAAAAATGGCTAGAGGCATGTCTAGCAATTAATGATCTCTCATCAAGAGATCCACTAATCAAAAGTATGTTGTACCTGTTGTCTAATCAGCCAGCCTACTCGTTCATTCATGAGTAACGTTATGTTTTCTATAGGTACAGGTGTCAGCTTGTAAACACAAGGTACAGGTTCTCACATGCAAGAGAGAAACAGCAAACGTAGGCACCTGCACGAGAAGGCTCACAGAACAGCTCTAACTGTTGAATTATGGCTGAGATCTAGGTGCTAATCAACTAGGAAAAAAGAAGCTCTTCAAAAGAGTGTCTACTAGTACTAACCTGCCCTGTTTAATTACATGTGAGATTAGCATCCAGCTGACATGTGATTTAAGTGGAAATCAAGGCTCAGGAGTCCAAGCCTGCCCCTTCTCACACACACACACACACACACACACACACACACACACACACACACACACACACACACACACACACACACACACAGACCTCTTTAAAGGCTTGGGTGTAAGAACAAAAATCTTTTAATGAAGAAGACTGGAAAGCTTCCAAAGGCAAGGGCAAATCACTTGAAACCAGAGAGCAGCTTATCTTGGATCAAACACAACCCCTTGTTTTGAAGAGCAGGCCCAACCCACAGACTGTGAGGTGATCTTACTCTTAAGACTATCACATGTTTATGATCTTTGGACAACCATTTTTGATCTTCCTATTGTGGGAAAGACAGAGAAGCACAAGAGCTTTTGAGAAAACATGATCACTTACTTTTCGCTAGTCTGGGGTCACTCAGCATCTCTTTTAAAGTGGTCCAAAACACCCTATGATCACATTGTATCTGGATTCAAAATGGAAGTGTTGTAAGAAGGTGGTAAGAGAACTGCTAAAATGATTACATTTGGCTCAACCAATATACCTGCACAATACAACTGTTCAATACTGGCATCTGGCAATCCAAACCTTGTATATATATTTTTGCTGTTTCTATGTTTTTGACAGTGTGAATCTGGCAGTTCTTTATAATGTGACAGGATGTCATGATGAAAGGACCAATAGAAATGCTCAAAAAATTCCACAGCAATAAAAAAAAAAAAAGATAACATGTAAATGTAATGAGATAAACCTGGTCAACACCCATATCGTCACTGTCACACAAAAATTTCATTTTTGACATCTTGTGAATTTGTTCACAGCTTATTTTCCAAAATTTCACGATGAATAGGCCAAAAGAAATGATCCAAAATGACTTGAAATCTATTTATAACATTAAAGTTAAGAATGTTTTTACCTCCTGTTAAGGTTAAGAGATATGAGGTGAAGATACAGCAGTAAAACACACAATTACAAACATCAATGTGTGTTTTAACCACTTTATGGAAACAAAATAGCAACAACCATCTCACACACAGCCAGCCATGCCACAGCTTATGTCAGGGCTATGTATTTCACTGTACAAGTTGCCTTTATACAGACTGCAATGCTTGATGTTGTCAACTGCTTATATCATTACATCATATCACATGTCCACTATATATCCATTATGGGTTGGTCAGATTCCACTGCTAATTATTCTGAATCTCCTATGATTTATTTAGTAATCATTATGAATTATTCAATATCCACTATGAATTATTCTGTAGCTACTATGAATTATCAACAGTTTCCACCAGGAATTATTCAGGATCCACTGTGAATTATCCAGTATCTACTACAGGTTTTTCAGAATCTACTATGAATGTACTATGAACTATTCAGTATCGTCATAGACGAATATATAACGTTCATTGTTTGAGGAGTCTTGTCATGGGCCCACTTACAGGGTTGAGAGATACGAGGTGTGTTTAAACCACTTTAAAGAACAAAATAGACAAAATAGTAACAAACAGCCAGCCAAGCCTTTAGAGTTAAAGAGTTAATTTATGACTGCTGTTGCCTTTAACTCTGCTGCTCAAAATCAGAACCGGTCACTAAATGTTCCCACTGGTTGGGCTGCACATGAAACCACATCCTCCAAGCAAGGACTCACCGCTCTGTTCAATCACCATCAGCCTCCAACCCTGTAACACAATCCCCAGAGGAGCTTGGTAAAAAGGAAAAAAAATCTAAGAGAGCTTTGATTGAGGCTGGAGTACACCACACCTCTGAGAGAGTGGAAAATCTAAACATGAGGACGATCCTATCTTTCCGTCCCATGTGTCGGGCGAACAATCAGGGGAAGATAAGGGCCGGTAAGGCGGTCCCTAAAGGGCTCCAGAGAGGGATTATGGCACTGCTGTACACTGCCAGAATCAGTTTTGCCCCAGCTGGGGCCTCAAGAACTGATAAAACACTGAAAACACATAGGGACATCTTACATCAGCCAACTTTTGTCCCCCCCCCACATACACATATACACACACACACACACACACACACACACACACACACACACACACACACACACACACAGACACACACAGACACACACACTCCCGCTAGCAAACCGGATCCAATCTCGTCACACACACTAAACTTGGGTCCATATCCGATCATTATCAGTGTGGCTTGATTCACAGAGATTAATGATGGCCAGGGGCTCAGGAACATTGGGGTGGACCAAAGTATGGTGGTTGAGAAGAGGATGCCAAAGCAATTTGGCATTGTTTTGAAAACAGCCCCAACCAGCCCACGTTTTATACTTACATTGCAAATAGACTCACAGCCCTAATCTACTACTTTTAAATGTCAAAACATTTACATTCAATATATAATTATACATTAATGCAGATTAATTGTATTCAAATGCTCCAAAAACTGAGAGCTGCAACTTGCTCAGATCTGTGAAGGAGTATGAGATCACAAAATGATTGGCAAAAATGCTGCTAACTGTGCAGACAAGGTCAGAATGTGTGGTGGGATATTTTATTATTATAGCTGTTGCTTTGCATGACTTAATAAAGCAGTGACATTTCATGCCTTTGATTCATGTGTTCACTGGATCTGATATCAATGTCTTAATGTATACTTTAAAAGAACACAAAAGCTTTGCTGTGTGCTCATCTCGCAGCATGAACCTGAAATTCCACCTTAAAACAGTTACACAGTTACATTCAGGGGCCTGTAGGACCTGTAGCATTTAAGGTGGAATGGGTAATTCCAAGACCTAAGCTAGAGATTAACTCCAGTTGGTGCAGCCACGCTAGTGGGAATACAGCTACAATTAAATCTCCAACTTAATTAAATCCCAGTTTAAAGGCCAAAAAGCCTCCCAGTGCATGTTTACTAATCTGTCCACTTGTACATATTCAACCTGCATACATACTGGACAGTGAAAGGGGGTGGAGCTAAGATATTGGGTTACAGAGGAAAATGAGTAAGAAGGGGCTGTTTGCTCTCTTTTCTTTGGTCATACAGAGTTCAAATTTCAGAATAAAATTTCTGAAAAAAAAAATGTTTATGACAGTCTCAATATTTCAATAAGTTCAGTGTTTTTCAGTGCTGGTTCTTCCTAGTCACCAGATCTGAATCCAGCAGAGCACCTTGGGGATGTGATAAAATGAAGGATGTAGTCCTAAAAAATCTAAATCAATTGTTTGATCTATGCATGTCAACCTGGACCAGAAACTCTAAAGAATGTAATACGAAGCATCAGCTTGAACTGCTGATACACCTTTACCTACAGGAGACCCATCTCAAACCCCACAAAAGTACAGGAAGAGCTCATAAGAACAGAATCAGACAGATCATAAATGTACTGGTTTTCTACTGGAGGTTTTCTGCTCCATCCCAAACATAAAACACACCTCCTTGAATCTCGTATTGTGTAAAAAAGATTGTCAGTTTCAACATGATCTGTAGGTTTGTGACTCTGTTATGAACAGATCCAGCAACAATGAAAGGTTTACCCGGTTCCTTACAAAGGTGAAGAAGAAAAGTGATAAGTATAGCCAGCTATTAAGACACTGCTAAAGCCACCCTGGCTTAATGGAACAGTTTTAGGTGCTTATTTCAAGGGACAACAGTACTTGCTTTCAGTTGCAGAATGTCTTCAAGAATAAATGATAGGGATTTTGAACCTCCCATTACAATGAAGACATGACATTGCCACATACTCGTCATAACAAAAGCCATAAACAGTCATAATAACTGAAGTCCATTCATAGCAGCTCTTATAACCCTTTATTTACAGCTATAGCCAAGGTGCTAATTAAATGCTGCCAAACGAATTAATGTAAAAGTGGTAGGATATTACATTCAGTAAAATAAAATATCAAATTCTGCAGAGGCTGGAAAGTAGCCTCTATTTCACATTATATATATATGAAATATATTTCATATGTTGACATTAAAAATCAGTTTATTCAAAATGAACATAATTTGCAGCAAGATAAAGTAGCAAATGATGGAAAAGCAGAAGTAGAATAAAATGATAGTAATATACAGTCATGTGAAAATTAGGGCAACCAATGGATTTTTAAACATATTTAAACATATAGACATTTGATCTTCATTTGAATGATAATGATGGATGGAAGTGATAACTCAATGTAAAACTGAAGAAATGTCTTTGTAAAATCCACTGTAAAATGATCAGAAATGAAATGTTCTTGTGAGGAAAAAGTTGACACCTCACATTCATTACTTGATTAGACCATCATTAGAGAGGACTTTAGAGGAGGCTGTCTGATTTAAACCTCAAACATTAGTTTGGTTTGTTCTTGATTGAGTGGTATCATTATGGCAAGACCCAAAGAGCTCTCTGTGTTTGGTGTGGCACAAAAGATACCACCACCAGTGAGCCACCACACCATATGGGAGACTGGGGTTCGATTTCCAGTCTGGGCAACTATACTGTGCTACATCAATAAGACTCCATTACTGTGACTCACCATTGTAATGTGAGCTCTTGTAAGTTGCTATGGATAAGACCATCAGCTAAAATGCCATAAATATAAACGTGAAAACATTTTAAACAACTGCCAACATGGACAGGTTAGGCCCTCCTAGTAATTTCAGCCCAGGAGCAGACTTCAAGATCTGTAAAGAAGTCTCCAACAATATCATCGTGGGAGGTACACATAGCTCTTTCACAGTGCAGAATTTGTCATCAGAAAGACTAAAAATGTCATTTTCATGGGAGATGTGCAAGGAAGAAACACTTGCTGTCAATAAAAAAATAAATAAACAAATAATCAGGGCAAAACTAAAGTTTGCCAGATAACACCTAGAAAAGACTAAACCAAGACTTTTAGAACAATGTGCTTTGGAAAGTTGAATTATTTGGGCACATAAACAGAAGACATGTTTGGCACAAATCAAACAGTATTTGAACACAAGAACCTCATACCAACTGTCAAGCATGAGCATGAAGCATTGAGGTGTCAATGTCATGGTTTGGGGCTGCTTTGCTCCAGCAGGTACAGGAGCTCTCAATCACAGAAGCCACTATGAAAAGGGGGGTCTGTATCAAAACTCACAAGAACGGAACATGACATCGCTGAATAAATTCTGCATGGAGGAGTGGGAGAACCTTTCCTCCAGTCAATGTCAGACTAGTAAACCATTAAAGGAAACATTTAACTGTCATTATATTATCCAAAACGGGAAATACCAGTCAAATGCCTGTCAAAAGCTGTTCATCTGCATCTTCACGGACCCTGTGCAGATTATTAGACTTAAAAAAGACCCCTTACTCTTCACACTGTGCACCCAAAGAGGGACCCTTAACACAAACATAAACAGGGCCATATATACATATCCCAATATGACCATGCGCATGACCATTAGTAAGCAGATACTCGTCTGAGATCAAAAGAAGACTGAAAAGACAAGACAGGAACAACGGTTTTCACCAAGAGGTTGCCCATTTCATTCTCCACAGGACTAAAAATGACAAACCTCTCATGGCGCCTCTGTAGTTGTGTCATGTTTGGTATAGTCACTGCTGTTTTAACAAGGCCTCTAGCCCTTCAGCTACGTCTGGACTGCAACTTGAGTCAGGTCACAGGGCAGGTATTCGCCTGTGGGTTTATTTTCTGAAGTATTACTCATGAGCCCATAATAGCCAGCAACCAGTAATGACATCAAGAGACACTGAAAGGCCTTCAATTTCCTCCACAAGTCGTGAACATTTTGAAATTGGCTGAAAGAAACAATTCTAATTAAAAAGGTGCTGCTTCCAACAAAGCTGTAGCTGGCCAATTGTTTTTAGAACCTCCTAACTGTAAGGCTTTTCTCTTCAGCTATACCAGGATCTACACCAAGATGGAGGAACAAAAACATCTGAACGAGAAAAAAAAGGTTTTAGAGTTTTGCTAGAAAAGAGGAGCCTTGGCAAACAACTGTTAGAGTGCTTAGTCATGGTCTAAATGTTGGAAATTGGATGTAAAATGAGTAGTCCATTGCACCTACATCCTGTAGAAATCAACTAGCAAGTATGAACACATCTGCAAATAAATTTGTTGAGGCGCTCATCACTCATGAGAGTGTAAAACCACAGACCTTTAATATCAAAAGTAGATGACAAAGCAAGAATTTCAGAATGACTTCTATAGAGTCATTAAACTATCATAATCTGAATCCAAACAGAGCCATTACTGAAGGGGTTCTGAATTCAGGCAATTACAGAAGACCATTAACTTTATAAAATGAAATGTTAACTACTGGATAATACTGCAATTAATCCAATGAAGACTTATACAAACTATACACACTATACACACACTACAGATGCAAAGTGTAAAACTATACATACCTATTCAACTATTCAATAACTATTATAATCCAATTGCAGAACCACAAAAACTGTAGATTCATACTGAATGAAAACGATGAATCTTTCTGATATAAACTATATATAACCATTTTCTTTAGTGAAGAACCCTTGAAGAACCCTCATTTGTAAGTGCATACATTAAAATATTATTCAAGCTAAACTAATCCAGTTCATACAGGGGTGAATAAACTCTAGTGTTTGAATGGCAAGTGTTTGGCTGATTTGCTGTCCCATGTAAAGCTCAATGCTGTGCAAATTTGTAATATTCTTGTTCACATAAACTGAAAAGGCTGAGAAAAAGCAATGAACCATAAACCACAAATAAAAAGATACAGAACCTCCATGCATTACACCACTCTTCTCACAACACAGTTCTGTCAACACACATGACACACTCCACACACGGTCAAGTTTGTGTAATTCAAGCAAAGGCCAAAAATACACCATTTCTGTGAATAAGTCAGTGTTTCAGGGAATGGAGAGCACTCCACAGCTTCATGGACAGCATAATGGGAGCAGAAGAGCTGTATAATTTGGCAGGAGACACACAATGCCATCTTTATCAGGAACGTGGAGGAGAATAAGTATGGAGGGGAAGTGAATCTGAATGAGACCTTGTGAACAGAGCCTCTTTGTCTGTAGTGTTAAGAGAAGAATTGTGGGTCATACACTAAGGGTCCTCATGACAGATAACAGAATCATTTACCAAACTGGAGGATGGGTGACGGCCCACGCTGATGGGAAGAAAGTCAAGTTTAACATATAGCATGTAAGCCATTATTAATAATGCTTATACACCCAATGACCTGTGTATTTAATAATCCATAGTTAATATTCCAAGCTCAATTACAGGTAGACACTCAGTGTCCAATGACTCCATTTATTTGGTGTTATTCTAAAGTTATATAGGCTTAATTACAGGTAGAAATATTCAATAACCACTGACCATGTTTATTTGAGTTTATTCTAATGTTATACAGAGTTAATTACAGAGAGGCTCTCTCACTGATCATTGACTATATGTTTATTTTGATTTATTCTGAAGTTATATGGAGTTAATTACGGGTAAAAGTACTAAATAGAGTGCATCATTCCAGAGAACAGTTTGACTCCTACAACTCCAAAAGCTCAATCTCAACCTTTATATGTCCTAAACCACACTTGGCATTAGGCATGATGCCAATAGGTCCATGTTTATCTGCTCTAGAGAGTCCTATTCTACTGACTATACTAATCTAAAGCAAGTAGACAGGCTGTGTGCATTTGCACATCTGTGTCAGCAATGGGTGCAGCTTCAAGTAGCTGAATGCATACATTAGAAGGGGTTCACAAACATTTGAAGATACAGTGCACCACTTCAAAGACGACCTTCACAGTAACCATTTCAAATGAAATGAGAGCTCAAACATATTCAAAATGAAAATGATCCTTGTTTATGTTTGGCCTTTCTGGCTTTGATCTACACATAGCTGTACATTTCAGCACTGAGACACATTTAACAGCAGCCCTTCTTCCTCATACAGGCAGACCACACAGCCCCTAAAATGAGAAAGCCACGTGTGGGTTGCAGCGCACACTTCCTAGCGAGTGGGTTGAAAGATTGTTTCCTCTGCTTTATCCGCACGGACACGCTCAATCCGGACTGGCCGCGCTGTGTATTCGACATTCCACTGAAGGCCAACCGGCATGACTGTAAATATGCACTCCAATTAAAGAGCTACCCAACTTCCGCCTCAGACATAAGAGCTTCTGTGTGAGACGAAGTGTCAAAATATTATGGCAAATCTAGCAACATTGCTAAAGCAGTGCCTGGAACACTATAAATGTATAGAGTTTGAAGAAGGAAGGGCATGGAGGTCAACATGTGGAGGTGTACAGCATGTCACAACTAAATATTTGGCTTACTTATAGCTGTGTATAATCAGTGTGAACTCTGTACTGCTCATATTAAGAGTGTTTGTAACCTTTTCAAATGGGATACTAATCTTGGCAGTGCCATCGAAAAGTTAATACCACTTCTTTAGTCTTGTTTTGGTACAACATTACATCATCTACTTTTCCAATGAATGGAAAACAGTATTTCAGGTTTGAAAAGAACATTAAGATGACAAACAGACTGTGCACTGCAATAGAGTGCTACCTGCGGGCAGGGCAGAAGTCATGGAGCTTCAGGGGATCAAATTAATCACGTTTTGTTTCCATTCTTGCAATACACCTTTTCAAAGAATGCGTATAGTAATGTGCAAGTTGTTTTTGCTCAGAGATCTCGAAGCAGAGTGTAGCTGTACTTCATTATTTGGTATATGTACTCTAGAACATGATTTATCTTATTATCAATACATTAAAATCAGTAAATACTGAGGTAAAAATACCATACATTTTATATAAGAACATTAAGTAAACTGAAAATGGGCACCTAAACTTTTTGATATGACAACACAAAGTAGCAAGTGGCAATAATATAGATGGTTTTAAAAACAATCAAAAAAAACCTTAAGAAATAAAAATCTAAAAAGTGTGCCTTACACTTGTATTCACTCAGAGGTGCTAAATACAAATGCATGCCACACTTCCCAGATCTCATTTCACTTCACATTTAATTGCTATTTTGTGAAGGTGTTTTACATAAGATCCCAGTAAAATACATAAGCTGATGTTGCAACATTGACCAAATGTGGGAAAATTCAAGTATGAATACCTTTTTAAAGCACTGTACACTCATCACTCAAAAAAAGTTGCACATAGAAACAATCAAGCAACAGGAATGAAACTTGGGTGGGCAGGTTCGACATCATGAGACATGCAAAGTACTCAATTTCACGCTTGGCCACAGGACATAAGCAAGGACGTGCCTTTTCGCTTGACTTGACTATATGAGGTTGTCTCTTTGTATTAGCTTCCATTCTGACTCATGCTGTTGTGTTGGTAGCATCATTTGCAAGTGAAGTATACATCTGAGAAAATTTTGAATGTCATTTGAACAATTGTAAACACGGCAATGGTATCTGCAGGAACTGCATGACAATATCAGGATATCAGTAGGAACCTCTACAACTCCAGGCTGAGATGTCTAACGTTGCATAATAACCAATGCCATACTGCCATACCAAATCATTTATTGTTCCTGGCAAACTTTACTTTCATTCTGATTAGCATTGCAATCTGACACTTTCAGTATGCAGTGATCAGTAGCTACCAAAAGTGCTCCAAGGAAAGATTGATGCTCTTCGAGGCACCACCAACTTAGGATCTGCTTCTAACATCTTGGTACCCAATACCACTGGACCAGCAGCTATAGTCTGTAGTCACTGTGGAGTGGCCAGGCCCATGTATCCTGTTCAGACACTCATTTCCTCTCTGTTTTTCCCACTTCCTGAGGGTTGGGACTAGGCAGAACCCACCAGGTTAGCCATTAAGTCTCTGTTTTTTCAGCATCAGTCATTTCCTGCTTAAAATCACCTGATCTCTGAACAGCTTTAAATGTAAGAAGCACAGATTTAATCTTTGTGGAAGTGGAACTTCAAACTGATTCTGGATCAGCAGTTAAAAAACATCATTACATCATCATGTTCATTTCCGCATTGCCAAACTGCAGTGCAGAAGAACAATATCACTGGGAGGAACCAAAGCTTCTTCTGCAAGACATTGAAACTGCAAACTTTACCAACTAATCCTGTTTAGAGACTGTTAACCCTTTCATATACACCATGTGTTTTCTTCAATAAACTATTGGCCATCAGAATAGATGTTTACCAGCAAATCAAACAGAAGTGTAGCCCCACCCACTGCATTACAAAAAAGGTTGGCACACTGAAGCAAGTCATGGCAATACTCCAGTCAAGGAGGCTGAAAAAAAAATACTTAAAATGAATCTTATCTGATTTAGCAGATAAGCATCTGATTCCTCATGTTATGAATCTATTTTACCATTTACATCTAAATGAAAACAAAAAGGTTTATTGTCAGATCACATTACACAGGTGTACAGCTTAGGTGCAGGTCCTTTTCAGGACTAAAAACAGACGTATAAAAATGCACATGAACATTTTTTACACAAAATGAAACTTTTTGCTGTTCTATTTTGAAAGTCTTAGAAAACTACCATCATGATGAAGGCCTTTGACTGTAATTTTGGGTGTCTAAAGGTTTGTAAACATATGTAGATGATCATGTCTGTTTATTAGTATATATTCCTTTATTTTATTATTGATTAGGTGATCTGAGGTAGGTGAGCACACTCTGAACCATTTGACATGCTGTGGATAACAATGTGCTTGTGGACTGGGATTCAGAGTAACTGAGCAGCTACTTGCTGCTCCAGAGATAGTTTGAGATCACTCCATACAATATATTAGAGTTCTTGTTCTAATTATTTTTGTATTATTGTTTGACCTTCATTGTAAATGTATATAAAGCTATATAAATAATTTTTGATTGATATTAAAAAATAGTTTTTATATGACTGAACACTTTACTACTTTTAAAACTGAAAATGTCTCTTTTAGAAGAGGAACCCTTCAACTATTTTGTGTGCAGATGATGATTTTCATCAATCTGCTGATTATTTTCTCTAAGAATCTGGTAAAATTCTCTGTACAGTTGCCTGTTTTCTCATTGCAAGAACAGCTGAACTGTGTCAGCACCGTGTGTTATTAGCTTAGTTAGATTGTGCTCGTCTGTAATTTTGACTTGGATAACAATCAGACCATAATTTATTGGGAATCAGTGCAGAAATCCAAACTCCAAAGGGTTTACTTTCTCTTGCAACTGTGTCCTTTCATTTGCATGTCATTTCATGGATGACATTTTCCTCCAAACTATTAAATTCAGAAAATAAACTCAAAGTATGTTTAAAATGTGCAGAAATATCGATTAAAGTTTAATATAAGCATAAGATTCCTGTATAAGATTTGTACACTCAATTGTACTTCACTTTAATGTGTTATTTGATGATGAGTGTGCCAACTTTTGCACAAGACTGTATAATAATTTACAGAACGGATTGTTGAATATTGATAGATCAGCACATTTTCTGAAAAAAATGATAAACATATAAAATGTGAAAAGAATGCAGTTAAGATTGAATAATTAAAATCTGCCTTATATGCATTTTCTTTTTTGTTTCAACTAAATTTGTGCTGTGGGCCAAAGATGTGGGAGGGCTAAAAGATACAGGGATCTCCACATTTGTGTGGAGGGTCTTTATAATTCCAGTGGAGGAGGACTATGGGGCTAATGTGGCTAACACGGCTATAGTTCTCTGTAAGTGTAGTGCCAACTGCATTGTGACAAAGGCACATTATCGCATTAAACCTCATCCATTAGATTGAAATAAGACTTGTTTATGTGGATTCCAAAGTCACTGACTTACTACATCTATAAAAAAAGGCCTCCTTGACATAAATTTAAACAAGTATGATGTGCGGATTACATGATGCTAACAGATGAATTATGGCTTCCGCGCGGCTTCATCCAATGACATTAAACGCTGCATAAACTATGAGACTCTGTGCACTTCCTGGTCCAGATTTAGCCGCACAGCAAATGGAAAAACTAACCATAACTGGTCTAATGGTTCCACACTAGCACGGAAGGGTGCGACACAGCCTCAGGAACCATTTGGTACTGCAGTGGAAAAGCGGCCTATGAGTCAGAAGCAATTCATGTAACAATTACACAATGTCTTCCTCATCACTGGTGAGAACTATGACTGATATTCTACTCTAAAAACAATCACTGCTCAAACAGTGCTGGACAGACATGCTTTATTTATGTCATCTATAAATTGACCGCTGTTTTTCTGTTGTTCATCATAACTGCCCATTGTCAGAAGCACAGGGTGTTCTGATTACAGCTCTCAGAAGATTGAAGATTTGGTGGCTAAGACTAAAAAAGAATAAAAGGGGAAAAAAGAACACAACACACACCCAACAACAGGCCAACCAGGCAAGATGAGCTTCTTTCCAGCATGCCGATGTCTGTTCAGTTCACGTGTTGGTTATTCGCAGGTTTGCGCCCAAAGTCCCAGATGTTCAACTGACTCATACACATGCAGCCATTAGTAAGAGCACATTTCCCCACCTGGATTGAACTAATAAATGGCTTCATTATTTTCTCCACTTGCAATCTGATCTACAATCTGTTGTAGTGTATTGTGCATCTCACAAAGGTGTGAGTGTGGGCTGGGGTGGGAAGACCTACTTCTAAGTGAGCCGAGGGCATGAGGAAGCCGGCAGTGAGCAGTACGAGCTCAGGTGAGCGCCTCCGAGAAAGTCTAAGATCTCACAATAGTGATGCAAACTCACAATGATCTCATTCATGGTCATGTTTAGACAAAGACCTTGACTAACACCGGCGTCCCATATATACACTGTTAGATTTAGAGCACTTAACTTCTGGCCATGTGATTTCAGAATATAGCTGTATCTAATGATTCCTATGTTCATGAATGAGCAATCTTCTGCTTATTTCAGAGTCTTTAAAAAGGTCAAACTATTAAACACATACAACTATTAAAATAAAAAAGGCTTTCAGGATATATTTGGGCACTGCACTGCAGATTGTAAAATCTGAAAGTGCCCATGAGGCTAAACTGTATTCATCTTGCCATTGGGGATGCACTGATATGACAATTCTGATAGCGATACCACTATGTAAACTTTGGCCACTTTTCCACTGCAGGGCCAAATGGTTCCTGAGGCCACGCCATAGATTTTTGTGCCATTGTGGACTCTTTAAACCAGTTAAGGCATGTTTTTCCACTTGCATTTGGATAAACCAGGACCAGAAAGTGCACAGTGCCTCTTAGTAATGCAACATTTGATGTTGTCTTATGCATCTGGTGAAATTCTTTACTCTTGCAGTACAACTACAAGGCTACTGTAGCTAATGCTAAGAAAATTACTCAAGTTCAACTGTTGGCATAGCGTAATCTGCTTGCACAAGTCATACGCATATGAAAGCACATCAAGGAGGCCATATTATAATTTAGTATGAAGCCAAATATCACTGGTCTGTTGAGGTTTAATGCAAGTGTCTACCTTCAACATGCAGTAAGCACTTCACTAAAGGAGAGCTATGTTAACTACATTAGTCTCACAGTCCTCCGCAACTGAAAATACTAATGACATCCATCCATTTTCTATACCGCTTATTCCTGTATAGGGTCACGGGGGAGCCGGTGCCCAGCCAGCAACTCTGAGCGCAAGAGTGGATACTAATGCATCTCAAAAAAATTAAATACTGTCAAATTGAAACCTTGTCATATACTTTATATTCATTATATTTCTTTTAAAAGTTGATACTGTTATTAGTAATATATCTAAATTTGAATAGAACATTTTTAATATTCAGAGGTTCTGGATTTCTGGTTTTCACGAGATATAAACCAAACTGATCAACAGCAAAACAAAACAAAAACAAACAAAAAAAGGTTTGAAATGTCACTTTACATGTAATAAATATGCAGTATGACAACTTAACTTTTTGAATGAAATTGTCATTACAAACAAATGTTTTTGATATTCAATTTTTTATGTACATGTATATAGACCTTCTTTAAGCTCTCCCACTGAACAAGTATACATGTAACCATGCAAATCCAATACCATTGTTGAATTAATAAGCTGTACACCTCCTCGTGTGGGAGAGACATAAGACAACTTGACTTTAGATTACTTCACAAAGTTAGAAAAACAAAAAATAACTAAAGTTTAGATATAAAATGTACTGTACACTATTCTTGATATTATAAAACATTAAGATTCATTAGAGGAATACAATAATAAAAGTTTTAAACTGGTCAGAGTTCCTGGCTGAAATAATCAAGGGCCTCTGATCTAAGGGATATGTAATCATTTTCTGAGAAATGCTGTGCGACAATGAGAGCCTAGTTAACGTCGGTTCCGAACACAATGAGGCTGGGTAACACATAGAAACACACTTCCTGTCATTTAGGGTTGGACTCTGTGTGTGTGTGTCTGTGTGTGTGTGTGTGTGTGTGTGTGTGTGTTTGTAAACCTCTGCAGAGAAGAGTAAAGAGTGCTGACGTGGGACTTTCCCACACTTCCAGCTCTGCATCCGGCCGACACTCGTCACTGGGAGTGCTGAAAATCATTCAGTTTTGTAGGGTAGCAGAGCTGCATTTGTTTTGAATTGATCTGTTATCATATCCTAAAATCAAAACACACATTCAACTTCACCATCTGGATGTTCCAAACAGCAGCAAACATCCGTGCTTAGTTTCTGTAACTCATGTTTGATGAACTCAGATCTTGCATACTTTATCATCTTTTAAACAAATAAGCTATTTTTTCTGTATGTAAACATTATAAAAAAAACATATAGTATTACGCCACCTTGTTTCCACTCCTTTTACACATTTGTTTTACACTCTATAATGACAAACTGTTTGTCAATATAACAAACATCAAGTACTGGAAAAAGTAATGAATACAAATAAATGACAATTACAATTTTTTAAATAATTTTTGAACAAAAAAACCTTTTTCACAAAAATAAATTTAGTGAGTTGCACTGGCATAAGCTAATCTTTATAGTGAGGTTTTAGCAGGTTAGTCCACAAATACCAACAAAGTGATCCTGTTTGGTACTAGCAGGAAGTGATCAAGTGAGCAAGAATATGCTAACATATTTTGCGCAACATTCTCCTGACACCATCACCGTTGTACTCACACCATTTTTCTGTCATTTTATTATTATTTTTCCAGACATGAATAGCTGTTCCCTTTCTGTTTCACACTGCATTGCAGGGTTCTGACTATGCAGCGTGAATATTTGAAGATACCAACTTTTCTTTATCATACATACTCAAAAATCTAGTAATTAGTAAACCTAGTAAATAGTAGTAGTAATAGTAAGTAACTGGAATGCACCCAAAGTGATCTGAACATCGTAAGAAGCATTTTATGCAAACAATTGTTTTGCTGTTCTAAACAAGACAAGTGGTTGAAAATTCAGTTTTGCTGCAACTTTGCTATGAGTTTGCTGTAACTACAACTCACTTGATGGTGCAACAGAGAGGAGTTTGCCCCTCTATTACGTATTAGTGTGCAGGAACCTTCCAAATATTGCTGCTTTCAGTGGTTGTCATGGTGACAAATGAAGCAAAAAAGCAAAAAAATAAAAGGTGATTGGCTGCTTCGCACCCTGCCTGCTCCACACTAATCCCCACCTCCAACAGCTCATTACTGATTCTTAAACATGCATTTTTCAAATGTGCTGAGAGGGCAGAAGACCAGCAGATTTGTCACCCACTTCACTAAATGTTGACATGATGTTTAATGACCCTGTGTGGACTGTGATCAGGAGGGCTAACACTCACCTCAGCTGCCTGGGTCTCCTGATGCAGCAAGGTCAAACCAGTCAAGTCCTCCAGGAAGGAATGGGACGAGTTAAAAACCTTCAACAAGAACTGGAAGCCATCTCTTTCGTAGTGGTCGAGCACCTGTGAATCATAATGGTCAATTTATAACTCATTAGTATTTAGATGATTCAAATAAAAAACAGCACAGATAACATTTTATAGGTCAAGAAATATGCAATAAAATGTAACAGTAAATACGATACAAAAATTAATCCAGATGTTTGAATACACAATGTAAGCTCTTTTAATGAATTTAACAAGGTGTGGATTCAATGGAATGCAAACATTTCAAATGTTAAATAGGCTGCTATCATTTCACAAGACAACAGATTCCAATAGCTTTAGTTAAACGGTACTAATGTTACTACTACTGTAAATAATTATGTCAAAATTAACATCAGCTAATTTTATCGACATATCAATATAAAGTTAATGAAGTGAAAATTTGCTGAAGAGTGCTTTCTACACACTTCTAGTGACACAAAAATCCATGCACATGTTCTTGTTTGCTCAGGTTCTTAAAATACATGACCGACGCTGCCAATTTTACTATCACAACTGACTTTTAATTCGTCCTAATTAACATCATTTACATCAACCTTAAAACTGAACCCTGTGGAATATATGCTAAACTGATGCCAAAATAATTTATAGTAGTTTCTGCATTAATAACAGTATAAATACAATAAAAAACTTGGGGATCAAAAGGGTAAATGCCATCATGGTGATCATAGAATAGCACAGCAACTGCTGCAGTAGAAGCTTCTCATTTAAGACGCACACAACACTTTACACAGAAAAACAAAAATCAAGACATTTATGGTCTCAAAAGGAAGAACACCTGCAATGATAAAAGTGGATCAGACATGATCAGACGTATCAGCCATGGCTGGGTTAGAAACCTTTTATAGTATGCATGCTATGAAATCTGCCTATATTATACTATTGGCATCTAAAGGGCTTGGCCTGTCTTTAATGATAACACTGAGTCAAACAGCAGATAGTGTCACACTTGTCCTGCACACAATGGTGGGCTGGATATGAGGCCCAGACATCTGGCACCACTGCTGCCCGTTGGCCTGAGAGCACTCAGCCACCTTCTCTGTCACTGCCCCTCAGCCCCACAGCCCTCCACAATCACACTGACTCCTTTCATAAGCCCCATTCTCTGAGGAGATAGGGTTTCTGCTGGGCCCTGATGAATGTGCAGCAGTGTTGAGCTGAGGAGGAGAGTGGCGTCTGCTTTAAACCAACCAGACATGGGCAACTGGATGGGAGGGGTAGGCTTATGGAATGAAATGGCATGGAATTAAACGGTGATGTCCCAAATTTAGGGCAATTTTGATGTTTCAAGGTCTGGCAACCACGGGGATGAGTCATGTAGCTGGGTCCAAGGTTGTGAATCTCATGACCGGCTGGTTTTAACTCTTCTTGGTTAAATAGGTGGACAAATTCAACAATGAAACAAAAGATTGCTCTGACTCTTATATACTCCTAGAAGGTTTTTACCCACCACACAGACGCTCAGATGAAACGGTCCTTTGAGAATTATATGGGTCACTGTACATTTTGGCCTCAGTGGCAACAGAGAACTGTGAAAATACTGAGAAATATGGAGAAATGCTGACAATTCTCAGTAGTGTTGGTTTAGATATCAGGGGTTTGCAGGTTTGATCCCACGTGATGCCACAGCTATCAGTCAGTGTCTGGTAGCCCCAGAGGGTCCCCTCCTCTCATCACTCAGTGGGGGTGATGCTACTCAGTGTGGTAGTTTAATAGTTGATGTAACAGTATTGTTAGTTAGCATTCTCATCCACATGTTCTGAACTCCAGTTGTGTAGTTTTAGCAACAGCTTGAGAAGATATGGTGGAGCTTCCTCATGTCTTACAGGAAGTACCGCACCATCACTGGTGGCATCAGGTAATAGGGGGAGTTCTTGGTAGTGGAGGTAAATTGGAAATTGATTGAGTAGAAAAAGTGAGTTAAAAAAAGATACCTGGGAATTCAATCAACCCACTAAATTAAAGAATACCAGAAAAATTAGAAACACTGGTTTACATTCAATGAACAAATTTCAGACACAATAGTACAATTTTCTCCCCCATTTTTGTGTATCTTTCGTCCCCAAAAAGGACCACATTTTCTTGGGAAGCAAAATGGTGCCCAACCCTGCATTTAAAACAGTGCTTGTAAACAGAAACTCGTGCCTAGCAACGTAGTAGGAAGGCGAGAGCAACTTTTTACGAGATTCCATAATCATCACAAGTTGATCCCATCCATTCCACACCTATTGACAGATGTGGCCCATTAAACCACTGCAGCTATGCGATGCATGGTGTGTGTGTGCGTGCGCATGTGTGTGTGGTTGGGGACAGAGGGTGTATTTGTTTGTCTGTGTGGGCATTTTCAGGACAAATATGTCCTCATTTGGTAGGACAATGAGAAAAGACACAGACTTTAACATGGCCCTGACTGTGTAGTGTATATTTTTCATTTGATAAAACCGAAAAAAGCTAAATCTGCTATTTTTTAGTTCTTGAGGGTAAGCTTGGGCTAGAGTTAGGTAAAAAAAATTCCTACACATCATTGCTGTTACGTAAAATTCCTGTATCTCTGAAATGGCAACTTCACAGTAGATGAAAAACCCCTTCTCATATCAACAAATTCCGAATGTAGTATTGTAGTATACTTTGTGAGTGTCCTGCCTTTTTCACATGACTGTAATACATATTGCACATATTAGATATAGCTACTTACATTTAGTGCTGCCAACATAAATGTATTAATGCACACAATCTGGAATGAGTTCTATTCTATGAGTTCTAATTTGGTCTTTTTACAGAGCCTAGTGATGAATTAATGTTTCAAATGAATTAGAGTTCAAAAGGTTGACTAACAACATTATTATACACATACAATACATATAGGTTTTAATACATATAGCTACTTGCATATATGATCTGCCAACCCGAGACATTGTCTGTGTGTGTGTATCTGTGTTGATGTGCAGCACATCTGGTTTACATACAAAAAGCTCCCCAACTTGGACAAACTCCTCCCTCCGTTTCTCGTAACTTCCCGTGTGTAGTTGTTTGGAGAGGCCACAGAGGCTCTTGCCTTCCCACAGATAGAGCCTTTACAGAGGCTGTGTCGGCTCTTTGAAGCTGCAGGGTCTGCTGTATGTTCATTAGGACTTGTGAAGCTGTAAAATAAACACCGGCTGTAGTGGATTTGCAGAGTGAGGACAGTGCCACTTACTCTAGTGTTTTACAGAATGGACACATGTAGGCTGGTGTGAACAGAGCTGTTCAAACAGAAGGTGATTTAATGTATGCACATGTTTGTGCACCTCAGTCTTTAAGTTCTAAGAGTGATTTCTTGCTCTTATTTTTATGGTGCTTTCTTTGGTGGCAGGTTTCGAAGTGGTTTATTTCAGCAATGTGGGTCTTCAGACTGGTTTAGGGTTGGGAAAAAAAAAAAAAAACACAAAAAGGGAAAACAGAAAAGTCCCCAAATTTACAAGCGTTTGTCTGCTGAAGGCTGAATTGTTTTGTTTCCATGGTTTCCTGGTTGCACACAGCTGACAGCGGGTGCAAAGCTACTAATACACAACTGCCGGACGAAGGCCAAGTAGAAGACGCCAATCCCAGGCTTGTTTTCACAAAGGCATTTAGGTCCTGCATGACCACCTGTAAGAGGACTGTGATCAGATGTGTTTAGCTGCTGCTTAATTTATAATACAGACTTTTTAAGCAGATATCACATCTCTGAAGATAAAACTACACGCAGTATACAGCACGGTCAAATTGTTTCGGGACCGGGAAATTTTCAGAAAAGAAGACAAAAGGTGACATTATGTCAAATTTATAATGGCATGAAATCTAAATGCATTCACACTCTCAAACACAAAAGCTGAATATTATTATAATATCATACATATAATATCATATATGAACATTGGGTTGGTTTATTACACTGTACATATAATGTTAAATTAGTTTAGTAGGGTTAGTTTTATGTTAGGAGGTGGGGTAATATAATTAAAGCCAGAGGTTCTCAGTGATTTTAGTCAATGTCAGTCAGTTTTTAATGAACTGAGCCAGTCAGTAAAGTGGTGTCTTTTGCCTTCTGTAAAATGAGCCATAAAGTAACCTCAGGATACATTTATCCACTTGTGATGTTTGAAAATATTCTGCAATATCCTGTAGGGCAGTGCACTGGCAAGAATCTGGCAATATCAAACACATCATGAGACAGAGGCACGATTTGATATACTGCAATATATTGCGATACTGTTAGTATTTACAATTATAGGACACAGTCACACATATTATTATTATTATTATTATTATTATTATTATTATTAGTAGTAGTAGTAGTAGTAATAGTAGCAGTAGTAGTAATAAAGAAAAATAATAGTGGCAGTAGTAGTTGTATATGATTTAATCTTGATAGGTCAATGATAGGTCAATGGAATAAAAATCAGAATTAAGCTAAGCATTAAGAAATGGTTATGTGCTGCATGACGGCCATTACAGAACAGGTGACACAGTTCTTTTGATTTCTGTATCTATATATTATATATTCAAAAGTATCACCATCATATTTTATCTGTTTGATTTAAAGTGATATTATTTTTTTATGTAGATACTGGCTGATTAATAATATCAGCCATATAAGACATACTGACCAAAAGTAAAACAGAAAGACTTAAAATACATCACTTAAATGAATAAAATGACATTTATTATTATTATTTATTATGATTTTAGCTTTTTCTACTTCAATCCCTGTTTAATGTAACCATTTAGCTACCGTATATATAAGTATATAATATGTAATATAATATCTAGTGTAAGTTTAGAAATCCTTCCTGGATCCCAATCATAACTAATTGATTGATCGGTTGAAAATGTTGAAAATGGAAAATGTTAAGAAATCCGAACTAGAAGTGATGTTGAAAGAAACAGCCTACAATTTTATAGTATAAAGTAAAAAAAAAGCACATCTAAGAAGAATTTCCAGGAAGATCCAGGAAGAATTTCTTAGATGTGGCCCCAAGACTGAAAGTACATAAAGATAACTCTCCTCTCCTGATACAGTACAGTGAACGTAATATCATTATACTCAAGCATATCAATATTTCCTTACACCCTCAATATCTTATATTATTATTTTCTCAAGTATGGATGCGCTAGATGTGGGATTTAGTTTCATTGTGTATGGCACAGATATCTCAGATTGTTCAAGCCTATGGTAAATACTGGATAACACTCAAATCCAAAAGATGAGATGAAGACATCAGAGATGAAAAGCTGTAGGTTAGTCACTGTGTAACTGTTTTACTATATAACACATTTCTTTTGAAGTGTCTTAATCAAGAAGTCAAGATTTCATATCCCAAGTGAATCAGACAAGAAACTTACAGTCAGCGTGTGGACAACATTACTGCACATCCCCATGTCAAATGAATTCCATCCAGTTTAAGAAAGTAAAGCATCAGACTGAATTGTTTTATGAGAGGAAAAAGATGGGAAGAGAAGAGGTGGGAGCTGTTTGGGGGCAACTTTGTGAGAAGGGCTGAATCACTAAACTGAAAGATTTGATGTAAAGGAAGGCACACTCTCAGTCAGACTCAATGTAGAGAGAGAGAGAGAGAGAGAGAGAGAGAGAGAGAGAGATTGATTAAATGAGAGGATTTTTTATCTAAGAATGTACAGTATGTATATTGTGTTTCTGTATTTACTGTATCGATTTATTTATGATGCAGTTGGAGTTCTGTGTTGTACTTCATTTTACAGTTACACCAATAAACCTTCTCTGACTCCTGAGTGTGGAGAGAGAGAACGAGAGAGTGCGAGAGTACAGGAGAGAGAACAAGTTAGAGAAACACACACACACACACACACACACACATCCACATCCACACATGGAGAAGAGATTGAGCAGCAGAGCTCTGATTTATGGGACGTGAACTCTTCAACACCAGCGAGTCCCCGGGGAAAAAACACTTCAATCCAGCCTCTAATTACTCACATACGACCCTGACATCAACAAGCAACTGAGACCTAATTGACACCATATGGCTTTTACGCACATGTATAATTTACCCTGCCAGGCTGGGAGATTGCACATTTATGTGTGGGTGGGTGAGTATATATACATATACATACATATTATATACACATACATACACATACACACCCACCAAGTATCTCCATTTTGAATATGTATGTGTGATTTTACATTGAACTCTGAAAGACATCGCCTCAGCCCATACGTGTCTCTGTTTATATCCTGATATTGATACAAATATATACTGCCCAGCACTATTTTCTATTTTATTTCATGCAATTGTTCTTTAAATTATTTCAGAAGTTCAGTGAAGTAGGGACCAAAAGAAATGCTCCAAAATGCCAAACACACACACACACACACACACACACACACACACACACACACACACACACACACACACACACACATACATACATATATATATATATATATATATATATATATATATATAATGAGGGACAACATTGAGCTATATCAGAAGATTGAAACTTCCATAGAGTGGCAGGACTTACCACCGGTGAGCAAGCTGTGCATTTGTCAAAGGCCAAACTTGCAGGCAGAACGTTATCAAACCTGGCCAGAAAGCCTCGAATCTACACAACAGAAAAAAAGACAGAAATGAATTATAAAGCACATTTCAAACAATACCAGCTGATCAAAGTGCTGCACATATACAGCAATATATGAAAAATCTAAACACAGCAGAAATCCACTCTTTATAACCAAGTGCCATTTGAAATTTTCCATCTGACTACAGCGCCACCTGGTGTGCACAAATGAGGAATGTGTTTAAAACAAGAGTTTAATACATCAGCTGGATTCACAAAGCCTCTCATTAAAGAAACTTGAGAAACACTCACATGCTCTTAAGAATGGGCCTCATTCAGCAGTACTATTGCAGGAAAGTCCTAACAATAAGTTTACATCAGATTAATGATGTTTTTAAACTACAGCTCAGTTCACAGCTCTTACAATGACAGATCCCACAGTTAACTACACAAATCTCCAGTAAAATACTACTGGTGAAAGTCAGAATCTGGGTTTAAGAAGAATTCTTTAAGAAGAAAAACTGCTGAATGAGGCGATTAAATGTTCATAAATGCAATGTTCTTAGATATTCTCTTTAGAAAACATTTTAACACAATCTTTGGGGAGCTATCGTTCTGTTTGTAATGAAACCTTAATGCTGCATTTTATATGCTGATCAAACATTTGATCATAACCTGATCAGCTGATCATAATTGTCCAATATTCACAAAAATCTCTGCAAAATGGAATAAAAATCAGAATCAAGCTAAGCATTAAGAAATGGTTATGTGCTGCATAACGGCCATTACAGAACAGTCAGAGCAGCTGCCACAGTTCTTTTGATTTCTGTATATATATATTATATATTCAAAAGTATCACCATCATATTTTATATCTGTTTGATTTAAAGTGATATTATTTTTTTATGTAGATACTGGCTGAATATAATATCAACCATATAAGCCATACTGACCAAAAGTAAAACAGAAAGACTTAAAATATATCACTTTAATGAATAAAATGACATTTATTATTATCATTTATTATGATTTTATCTTTTTCTATCCCTGTTTAATGTATCCACTTAGCTACACTGTATATGTAATATAATATGCAATATGATTAATATAATATGTAATATAATATTTAATATAAGTTTAGAAATCCTTAAAGTATTTCCAGGTGAAAACATTTAACTGACTGATTGATCAGTTGATCAAAAAAAAATGTTAGGAAACCGGAACTAAAAGTGATGTTTTGAGAATTTCACATTGAATTTCTTAGATGTGGCCCCAAGACTGAAAGTACATAAAGATAATTGAGTAACTCTGTTCCTAGTTAACACCATGTACTAGTCAGGAAAGGTGACAAAACAGTATGCTGGAGTTTTCCTGGATCAAGACATCCATAAACACCACGTTATTATGCACATACTGCATGTAACTCCTCGCCAAGTGACGCAAACATGACGGGAAAATGAGAGAGAACTCTGTCTTCAATTACGCTGCGGTGGGGTGTCCTGTTCTGGGCTCCTCACTCTGCGTAAATGCCAGAAGGTTGTTCCTTTTTGCTCCTCCGCAGACGGCTGGCGCTTGATCTTAATTGAAAAGAAAATTGAAGAAAGGTCCCGAGAGGCAGATAAGAGGAACGAAGGCATCTGCATGTAGATTGAGAGGGATTTAGAGGCTGCTGATGCATTACACATCAATAATGAAGCATGTGGAGAAAGGGGAGGGGGATAATTACTGTGGTAAATGAAAATGCAGAGACTTCACAAAGTCAAACCTCTGTCAGATCTGTTTTCGAAGGTTCGCATACATTTTCACTCAGTTATATAAGTGGCCTTTACAGAAAACCGAAGCTGCTATATTAAAATACATAGTTTGAAAAATTTCAAATACCAGTTAATAATGAAAAGGAATACAGTGGGTATTCAGATCTATACAGTGGCTGCAAGGCTTGGACACCTCTGCTCAAAGTTTATTTTACATTTACTTAAGTTAAAGACGCATTATTGATTATTTAAAATGATTAAAACACTGCAAAATAATTTTATTTAGTGTGATTTCTGAGTGAAAAAAGATTCGGAGCATAATGATTTAACTTGATCGGTCCATGGCTTGCTCAGAGATACTGTCAAAGGTCAAGTGATGCAAATTTCAAAACTTTACAAATTGCCGCTGACCAATGAAAAACAGTTATCTCTAAAATTTCACAGGAGAAGACAACAATGCTCCTAACTTTGGAGTGGAGGTTGATGTAAAATTATTAATTTTAGAGCATTAATTTAGTCTGTTCATCCAGAATAATTCACACAGTGTACAGAGCAGCTACAGGGTTCAAAACAGAAGGCTAAAATGGACTTAAATGGAGATACATGGTTCAGAGCAGACAATAAGATGTCAAAGCTTTTCTCAAAGAAATGTCAGTTTACAGGAATGGTTGGAGAATAGGAGAAGTTGAGAAGTCGAGAAAACCTTTAAAAAGAAAAGGTACTAGAATTCCTAGAAAGGCAAACTAAAACTAACAGTCAATAGACAACAGTTCTATCACTATTGTGCTGCGCAGAAACACCCACACTAATATAAGGTGTCGTCTGAAGAAAATCCTGGATCCTCGCAATTTTATGTCTCAAATATCTCAAAAAGAATATGTAAACAGAGACGAGGGAATGTAGCTGAGACATTGCAGTACTCCTAAAACACACAAGGGGGCATTGTTGAATAAAGGAAAAAATCCACTTTTGGATGTAGGAGACAGGAATGACAGGGGAAAAAAAGCAATCACACAGTACGCCAACAAATTGAGTGCTTGTCCATTCGCCCTAAAAGGAAGTACAAAAGGGCAGTACATGCTGATCTATCAGCAACAACACCCTTTAAAATATACACACGTTTGTGAACACCCATTCACCAGTGAATGCATTATTTTGCTGTCTTAAGTTCTACCTACTATTGACAGATTTGCAAACACACATCAACGGCTTGTCCTTGCCAATAAAATGGGACTCTCTAGAGTAGATATCAGGTGTGGGCTAGAGGGGTATGATGCCCCCAGCACTGAGGGGTGGAGCAGTGGAACTGCGTTCTCTGGAATGATGGAGCTCCATCTAGTACTTCTGAGATGAGGTGGGGTGGTGGTTATCCAACATCCTGACATGGCTAACACTGTTGCCGCTGAAAACAATCAAATCTTCACAGCAATAATTCAGATTCTATTAGAAAGCCAAGACACAGTTCTTCCAACAAAAGCAGGATGAGCAGGTGTACCAATACATTTGACCATATAGTATATAAAACAACCTCATAATGGCGTGTCCCCTTTTTAATGAAGGCGTCAGGAGACACCAGGGGGTGCCGGGAGGTGTGGAAGTAAAGCCTGGCTTGTATATTTCTCATTTAAGTTAATGTTATGTGTGAAGGCTCACATTTCTGCAATTAGGTCTTCTTGGAGAAAATGACAGTGTGTTGTTTGGACCCTCGTGTGTAGCCCACGCTGCTAAATGCGATGTAGTTAATAACCCGGAGCGTTCTGCTTTGATGTCTTTGGCTTTGTCGTTAGCCCCCTGCATGAGCGTGCGTGTGTGTGTGTGTGTGTGTGTGTGTGTGTGTGTGTGTGTGTATGTGTGTGTATCCACACATGCAAGCATGTGTATGTGTGAGAAGCTTTACTGAAATTACTTGCTAAGCCTCGCCAGGCAAGCAGGGGGTCTAGCAGTCGCAGTTTGTGAAGCACTTTATTACTGACAGAGCTGAAGGATGCTCCGAACAGTGAATTAAATGTGAAAGAGTGAGACACTCTGATGTTTGCGAGTGTGTGTAATTGGTTCACACTTGTGGGAACACACATGCATGTTGTTATATACATTCATAAACATGTTACAGTGTTGGTGAAGGCAAGAAGACTTACTTTCTAGCTTCAGTATACTACACTGCACAGGCTGGAGCTGCCTGATGCACGGTGCGATAATCAGAACCGCGTGAGCTCATATCATTGCTTTACAACTGTGTGGACAAATTTTAAACACTGTTTACATATACAAATAAAATATATATAGAGTTCATATATCTCTATTTTGTACATCAGTTCTGTGTTGTACACCAGCTGTTTAGTTCTTTTCCACCTGCCAAAAAACACAGTTGCTCAAATAGTTGCACCAAGAAAGAAGTGTCGGATTGCAGTGCTATTGGAAAGGAAGATAAAGGTTACCAGGAACATGGCACAGTATCTGTGTCTTCCGAAGTGAAATCTTGGGTCTGCAGCAAAATGCAGACAAGCATCGTCTTGCTGGAACAGCGCACTGGAAGGTGTGTTCAGAAAAGGTAGGGCCATCGGTTGCAGGACCTCATTAACATAACTTTGGACTGTCAAAGTGCCTGTAATGAAGACCAAAGGTCATCTGGCATTATATGACATGCACCCCACACCATGACACCAGGCCCTACGGGTGGTGGTAACATATGTAACACCAACCCATTGATGTTGGCCAATGTAACACCGAAACACTGATCTCTGACCAATGTGCCTCCACGAATGGATTCATTAGTCGTCTCCACCAAGACGAAAGCAGAACTCGTCAAAGAATGTGACTGGCTGAGTCCTTGACAGTGTGGTACATCACCATTGCAGATATGAATATACACAGACTATATGCTATATGTCCACATTTTTGTGGACATCCCTTATAATAAATGCATTGTGCTACTTTAAGAAGCACCCATTGCTGACACAGATGCCTAGTCCCTTAAAAGAAGTACTGCCAATAGAGCAGAACTCTCTAGAGCACCTATTTTGAGATTAATTGGATTAGATTAATTAGATTGAGATTAATTGAGTAAGCATTATGTTTGGGCGAGAGAGCAGTACTGGTTTGTCTGTTTATTGCATCATTGCATCCTCTGTCCATCCCTTTCATGAGCACTTTAGTTTTGTTGAGCATTCAAAGTCCAACCAAGAGTGGCCATCCTTATGCTAATGTAACAGAATTAGCAGTTAGCACTCTCCCTCAACTGTCCATTGATGTTGATTTAATTGCATTCAGTGAGATTAGGATGTTGCTCACCACCTCACATCAAGCCCAACTCCTCTACCCATCCCAAAAATATCGGAGGGAGGATCCAGTCCCTCCACCACGCAATGCTGGGGGGGGCTTTATACTCCTCCAACCTGGCCTGGCATTAGGCATGGTGCCAAAATGTTTATCTGCTCCAGAGAGTCCTATTCTATTGGCAGTACTTTTCAACCTGTGTCAATAGCAACTAAAAGTATCAAAAGTCTGTAGCAATATAATCACATTACTAGTATTTATTCTGACCATGCAGGTCCACCACCAGCTGAATACTGATCCGGACACTCTCAATTTTATGCACTCATCTCTGTAGTATAATGGAAGAGGATACACACACAGGTGCTCTTTAGAGTCATCCGGTGTGGTGATTATGGGAAGAGGACCAGTTTCTGGGGTTTTCTCTTCCTTCTCATCCCTCTTTTCCCCTCTCTGACTGCAGGAAAACTATAAAGCAGACAAACATCCCTGAGCATTCGACCGTTAAACGCTGAGGACAAACAAGACTGCAACAACAGCCCTGGCCATGGAGAGCCTTCCAAGGAATCCTATTCATTATGGATTAACTGATCCGCAGTCTTCTCCCCACTTTCCTGACTCCGGCTTTTTTCTTCCTCCCCATTTCACAAAATCCCACTTTCTCTTCTTGATTACTGCCATGGCACACTGAACAATCACAGAGAGGAGCACTTTAAGGTCGCCCTTGACTGACATGTGCCCTGTGTGTGTGTGTGTGAGAGACAGTTGGATTTAATATACTGTGAGGTCAAAAATAATCTGCTCCGTTTTTCTATAGTTGTCCTTTTTGTCCTACAATGTCAGGAGCAACAAAGCTTCATGTTTCTTTATTATCTTGTATTTGGCTGCAGCTTCATATTCAAAAGACTTGAGGCTAACTGCAGCCAAAGGTGCTTCAACAAAGCATTGAGCAAAGGTTATGAATACTTATGTACGGACATTATATTTTTGTGCTTTCATTTGAATAAATTTGCAAAAATGTCAAACAAACCTTTCTCACGTTGTCACTGTGGGGTATCATAAGTAGAATTTTGAGGTAAAAGTGAATTTAATCAATTTTGGAATAAGGCTGTAAAAGAACAAAATGTGGAAAAAGTGAATTGCTGTGAATACTTTCCAGTAATAAGTGAAACTTAACACAACGGAATGCATTCATCAAATGGTGGGTCCACAAACATTTGGACAGACACAGCTATTTGGCTATTGAACCTTATACTGAAATGAATAGCTAGAACTCAGAAATTGCAGTAATTCAGCTTCTATCTTAGATCTTATCAGCAAAATGCCCAAAATAATCACAGAATAATAATGACAGAATTTAAGGGACTAAGACTATTTTTGCCCGATGACATGTTATAACACTGTATAAAACAAACATTTACATGGTTCCACAAAGTAGGAGGAGCTAACTTTTAATGCCCTTTATGGGCTCATTTTTAAGTGGTGATTTTCTCTGATCCTTTCCAAAACCTGTGTCTGCACTTATGTTTACATCCCAATGAGAGCAGCTCCTCGCCTCGCTTTACTCTTTAGAAATTGGCAGAATGATGCGCTGATGCGGCAGTGCACTCACTGTTTGCTTTAATGTCACATGCTCTATCCCCTCACGCCCTTCCTCCCTGCTGGCTTGTGCAGCGAGTTATCAGCCAAACTAAACGAGAGCAGCCTCAGTGCTCCTGTATTCACTGCACAGCCCTCTTCACTGCATCCTAGTCCATTAACCACTTCCACCCACAATAGACCTGATTGCAAGCTTCCGCAGCTAATTGGCCCAGATTGTCCCAAAGAGAATTAGTCCTTTCTTTAATGAATGTATAGATGTGGAGAGATGACTTCCTCTCTGCCCAATCGGTGTAATAACAAGGCATCACCCTTCTGAGTAATAAGGGATATTTAGGAAACATTATAAAGCACAGTCGTGAAGACTGGGTGCATGGAACAGGAGATGGTCATGAGGGGGGCTTCTGAATCATACTGGCACCAATGTAATAGTGGGTGGGACTTGGGGGGCCCTACCTACCATACGGCCTACAGTTTCTCTACTAATTCATGGGAAAAGTCCACTGTTGTTCTCTGCATAATCAAATAAAAAACGAGTTGTTCAGAATGCATGTTCAAGACCCCACAGCACCACCACAGAGCAGGTTTGGGTGGTGGGTAATTCTTAGCACAGCGCTGACACTGACATAGGGGTGGCGTTTTACTATGTGTTGTATTTGTATGAGTGGAGCAGTGCTGCTGGAGTGTTTGAACCCCTCAGTGTCACTGCCGGACTGAAAACAGCATCCTGTGAGCAGCATCGTGTGAGCACTGATGATGAACCAGAGCATGACCAACATAACGTGCAGCAACAGATGAGCTTCTGCCTCTGTCTCTGGAGCAACTAAGCAGGCATGGCTAATATAGTAGACATAGTGTTCAAACACTCCAGCAGCACTGCTGTGTCTAATCTACTTGTACCATTGCAACACACAATGTATATTAACAGAGAAGAGATACATGCAGGGAGCAGTGTGGCAAAATAGTCCCCCAAATATACTTCCAACATTCCATATAAAGGTTGGTACACGGGTGGGTTAGAATAGTAAATAAAATGGTTACATTATTGCTGTAGTCATGGTGACCAATGCCTGCTTCCAGGCACAACTACAGTAAATTGTCTGTAAATTTCTTTATAATGATGCACAATTTCACACCGAATCCCCATCCTGAATGATGCTGAGATGTAAACATCCCATGTACCACATAAATACACAAAAAAATTGAAAAAGCAACATACCAATGTGCAATGTTTGCCTTTTAAAGTGCCAACTCTTAAACGAGAAGGGAACAAATTTAAGCAGATGTTCACACATGACTGCAGCACTGATTGGGCTACAAAGTAGTTTAATTTAACGAGGTGTAAGAAAAACAAGTGAATGCCTAACTAAGCCATGTGTCTGGATGGAAGGCAAGCCAGTGAGCGTGTGAGCAAACGAGAGGGAGAGAAGGAGTTTTCTGGATGAGTGGAGCGACTGACCTGATGAGGGACAAGGCCGAGTGAGGTCGGAGGCTCATTCATGCGGTCATCACTGCTACTGGCCACTGCATAGCCTCTGGAAGGAAACACAGAAACGGAAAAAAAGAGAGGGAGAGAGAAGAGAAGAGACACACGATGAATATTAAAGCCTCTCTGTCCTCAAACGTTTCTCATCTAAATAAGGATTCCATGCCTCAGCTCCCCCAAAATTCATCTCTATTTTGCCGAGCTTGGGTGTGAGCGTGTCTGTCCTGCTTCTGCATTCAGGCACACACACATCCCAAGGCCATAAACACTGCATAATCTCCATGACAGGAAGGGTGGCGAGATACAGCCACAACACGACTCAGGATGCTCTATCAGTAATGAAACATGCAGCTGGTCAGTATCGTTTATGCTCTCATGACATCTATGATAAATTCACACACACTGTGTCATTGCATCATTTATACTTTGAACGTAAGAGTAAATATCATCAAACTGCCCGACACACATGCCAGTTGCAGTATTTGGCTGAAGAAACAGACATTCTGCACATTTTTTTTTTGTTAATTATCTGTTAATGCATCTTTTCTTACAAATGCGGTTTGACTGATCTGATCGTAATCCGATCATACTACATCATGGAAGTGTTGACACCTAGCTTTTCATGTGGAAGCGAAATCAGAATGGGTTTCAATCCCCACAGTTGTCTCATAAAATTAGGTGTAAACAGCCTCAAAGTCTCTCAGTATTCCATGTGAATTTTAGATGTGGACCTACCACAGTGGTCTTGGCACAAAGCACAAAGTTAGGCAAGATAACAAATGGGCAGAGGCTGGTGTAATGCTTACTTCACAGGACTGACTGTTATAAACGCAAGATGACAAGAAACCAAAGAGGAAATTATACATGTAACTAAGTATTTTAAGGTTGTTGATCGGGTAAAAAAAAGAAGCCATTTTCCCTTTCAATTGAATATTTTAATAACACACAATATTCAATAACACACAATATTATAATAATGTTATATAAACTCCTTTGATAGTGTATATGCCCTGACTAATAATGCCTTGTGAAAGGAGCTGCAGTGAGTAGTGAGTGAGTAGAGATTTATGTGTTGGTATAAGTAAAGAGCTGAAGAAGGAGCCGCAGGCTGTGTAGTGAGTGAGTAGAGTTTTATGTGCTGGTATAAGTAAAGAGCTGAAGAAGGAGCTGCAGGCTGTGTAGTGAGTAGTGAATGATTCTAACTCACGTTAAGGATCCACTTTACTGACGGAAAATAATGCGACTGCAACATAACATGCATCTCAAACAGTAAAACAACACCTTCAATATTGAGTCGAGGTTTCTGCATATTTCCTGTGGAGATGGCGATCATCTGGTTTGAGCAAACACAAAGAAATTGCAGAGAAATCGAACAAACCGCAGATGTTTCGTTCACAGCGTCATGCACATTGCAGCTGGGCAAACTCAGTGTACAAAGATGGACAACTCAGAGAAGGTATATGGAGGCATCAGTGTGAGATCCAAATTTTTGTCTGACAGATCTGTGAAAGTAAAGCACTATAGCTCGAACTGTGAGAAACGTTTTCCGTAATGGAACTCAACATCATAAAATGACACCGAGACACCTGCAGTAGAACAGTTTACACAACAGCCAAAACAAAACCGTGAGCGGAAGCTCGTGAGCAGAAGTATGCAAGACGTATGCTAAGACCTTAAGAGTTATGAGATTTAATCCATATTTCAGCAAAACTAAAATATTATGTACCTACTGCACTCAGCATTAGTGACACCATGTTTTCAGCAGGCTCTGTAAAAAAAGAGTGAAATTTGGATGGACGTTGGGACCAAACTTGGTAAAAAGATTCATTTGTGCTAAAAGAATAACATATTCAACTTTCCAGATTAATTGCTTGAATAAATGTGTGTTAAAATAAACGTATTAACATTAAATAAACCAACAGTATATAAAAGTTTTGCTGACTCTTAAAACTTTTATTTGAGCTTCAGGGTTTCTAAACGAAGATGTAAACATTCAGCAGCAGCAGCAGCAGCAGATCTGGCCCAGACTCTCTGCTATCTCTGTTTAAGAAAGGACTGCAGAATGTCTCTCCCCTCCAAAACCACAGAGACTCCCTGATGTATTCTTCACACCACAGCGTAATTACTTTTCCTATGCTCATTTTTCTCCTCAAGGCTGCTCGCTGAGCCGGCAGTGAAGCAGAATGTGAGATGGAGACACTGGCACTCTGGAGCGCAGCCTCAGATGTGCAGCGCTCATTAGGAAGATGAATGGAGGATTTTAACTTCAACAATGCTTCATAAAATGCGCCGTTAGCATGGGATGGGCAAATCCCACTTTCGAAGTTCACTTAAGGTACTTCGTAACAATAATTATATACTTAATGATGTTATCATTCGGTTCCAGTCTGCATTTCTCACTTCAACTCAATTAAAAAAAAAACAGCGATGGTGCCAAAAGGAACAGAAATGAAATCATATGAACAACCATAACTTTATTAAATTGAATACATTATAGAATATTAGCTGCACACAAATACCAGCTGCAGAAACAAAGTATGAAGTTTATAACCTTTCAAAAGGTTAAATGTCATGTGACCAAACTGGAAAATAAGACTCATCACATCCACTTACCAGAGAAACCAGGAAATACCCACTTTATATCTAGATTTTTATTATTTATTTGCCCAGCTGTCAGCTTGTTAGCCCCACAGTATGCTATAAAAACACTGCATATTCAGCTGTTTGCCCTTAGAGGGAAACTCTGGATTGCAGTGATGTAATATATATTCCAAACTATTCCCTTTTCCATATTGCAAATTTTTTATCGATCAATTTTTTTTTTAATTACAGTCCAACGCTTAGCTGACTGTTTGTTCTTTGTTTTGGGATTTCTTCCTCCATGCTAACTGGGCAGATATTCAGACAAGCACTTGAATGGAGAATGGAGTTATTTGCATTTGCTTATAGAATGGCCCAACCAGAAGAGACACACACTGTTTTACAGAACATGGAAGTTGTCTTCACATACCCCCTATATGCTGCTAACAGAGGCGGTAATCCAACTGAAGCTGCAGCAGAGTCACCCAGGCAGTCGGAAACAAAATAAAGGGGCCGATGTTTACTCTCTGAACCTGAATTAGCCAATCTCTGGCTGTCAATAATTAAGGGTTAAGAAGTCAAACAATCAGAGAATCAAGCTCATCACTGGCACGGAGTCCTTAACTACAGTCGCAGCTAATGCCCTGGGCGACAAGATTACCAACAGTGTTCACTGAGAATAATGTTCACACTACTGCTGGCTTATGTTTTCCAGGTGAGTGTGAATGCTAATAGGGTGAATGAGTCTGATTAAGTGCTGCTGTTATACACAATATGGACAAAAGTATTGGGACACCTGCTCATTTATTGTTTCCTTCCAAAAGCAAGGTATTAAAAAGAATCTTGTTACGTCCCTGAGTTTGGGGACTTTTCTTTTGGTTTGTGTTTAATTATTTTTCCAGGTTTGCTGCTTTGACTGGTGGTTGGCTGCTCTGGAGAAACCCTGATTGTTGCTCCACCCATGATGACTTCCCATTGGCTGGTTGTTTTCGGCGGGAGACTTAAAAAGGACTCTTTGTTTGGGAGTGGAGAGCTGCATCTTTTTTCTCTGAGCCGAAGAGTGTTGCTCCCGTGAAGGCCCACCAGCCCAGACCAAGCTTGCTTGTTTCTTTGATTCTGTAGGTTTTTGTAGGGGTGACCTGCCTTTTTGTTACAACCTTTTGCCTTTGTTTATGTACAGAGTAGTTAGGGTAATTGTTTGTATTTTTGTTTCTTTACTTTCAGTATGAGATAGTTGCTTTCTTTTGTTATAGTTGATTTGTTTGTTGTTTTGGCCTGGGGTCACCCTGAAGTCTTTGATTCTTGTTTTTGTTCCTTATTTTGATTGTTAAGCTCTAATGCTGAGAAAATAAAGTCTTAATTAATTATTTTGGGTGTAGTCGCTTGGTCTGAGGCTGAGTGGGCGTTCACACAACACTTTTTGTTGCGTCCTACCCCTAGGGGACGTAACAAATCTACCCTGCTTCTATGGAAGTATCTGTCTCTATTGTGCAAGGAAGGCATTTTAGGCATTCTAGATCTTGGAGCATTGCTGTGAGGATTTGATTGCTTTCAACAACCCATCTCATACCCAACTCAAAAGTAGGGGTATCCAGAAACATTTGGACACAATGTAGCTTGTTTTGATTATATTATTGTATCATTGGAGCCAACAGAACTGTAACCATTAACCAAACAGAAAACACAGTTATTTCATAAAATTTATGAATTTTAAACTGATGACAGATTGATACATCTCACAGAAGATCTCAGACTGATATTTACTGATATTTCATCAGGGATGGTGGCCCACTTCTTGAAACCTTCCTGCTAAGCACTCTCTTACACTAGACTGGTCAATCACCACTGACTCCTCCACCATCCACCCATCATGCTCTGTCAAAACCTCCCTTGATGATCAACTGAACTTCTTTGATCACATTATAGTCACAACCAGGTCCTGCAGATTTCTACTTCACAACATCAGGAGAACATGACCTTTCCTGACAGCAGAGGCTGTGCAACTTCTTACTCAAACCCATGTCATATCCAGACTTGACTACTGCAACTCTGCTACAGGGCTTTCAGAATGCTTCTCACGTGGTCTATAACCTTCTGAAGTTCAATCACGTGATGCCTCTTGAGCCAGAATAAAATACAAGGCTCTAATTCTAACATTCCAGGCATCAAGGAGCTAAGGTCCTCAATAGCTTTGTACCTTGATCCAGAATTACACTCCCCCTTAATTCCTTGACTTCTGGGCTCTTGACATATCCTTCCCTAAAATTAAAGCATTCATGTAATGTAAAAATTTTGCTGTTTTAATGTTTTAGACCCTCAGTGGTGGAAGCAACTTCCTCAAGACCTCTGCAGTACAGTCTCACTGTTCCTTCAACCGTGGTCTAAAGACTCTCTCAGACATCATTTAGGTGAAAATCTTTTGTACTTTTCTTCCTAATTTCTGCAAAGAAAATCACACTTAAATTTTTGTGTATTATTATTTTGTATATACTTAGATTAAGCTATGGTATGACTTGTCTCTTACGCTGCAGATTCTTACTGTGTTTAGAAATACTTTGATTTTTGGCTTTAGCTACCACTGTACCACATTTTTGGAAGTCGATCTGGATAAGATTGTCCGTTAAGTGCCTAAATGTAAATGTTAAAACCACTTGATAGAAAGAACCTCACAACTTACAGGACTTTAAAGATCTGCTACTAATGTTAGTTTGGATGTCAGATACCACAGGACACCTATCTTGAAGTCTTGTGGAAACCAACCACTTACAGGTCAGAGACGTTTTGGTGGGGTCAGAGTGACCTAAACAATAATAGAAAACAGGATTTTTTTTTACCAGCTGCATCATTAAATTAAATGACTTTAAATGATATTACATGCCCTGGGATATAAATATTGCACATGATTACACTGCGATTCAGAAACAATATATTGTGCAGCCCAAGTCACTACCATTCTGAGGCCTCTAAAATGCAGAAGCAGTCCTCTTTAAAACTATGAGAATTCTGCAATGGTATAAAATGTCCCTGCAATTGTATGCCTCTCCCTAATCTTTGAGTCATCTTTTGTTGCACTTCTTCCAAAGCCTTTTATCCAGGCCTAGCAGAGCCTTTCTCCATAATGGTCTAATGCATGTGAAGAGAGTCTCAGAGTAAGATGATAGTTGTATCTGGGGCAGCGAGTGGCACATTCATTCTAAGCCATCCGCACAGAGTAAACACAGAACAGGCGACTTTATGAACACTGTAGGTACATCAAGAGGATAAACAACATGGTATACATATAGTAATACAGTGCAATTTGAGCTTAATTTACATGAAAGGAAGATGAAGGCAGTCTGCTTTGGCATTGGACTAACTTGTAATGAAGGTGGTGACATTGTTGACCTTCTGTTTCCAAGCTAAAATAAACTAGAATCAAATCCCTCAGTTCTCCTGCAACATCCTGAACCCACAATATAAAACGATATGAAGTTTAACACAGAAATGTCCCCAAGCTATACAAACCTTTGGTGGAGGCACCAACTGATCATGACAGAATATCAGCAGTGTGTATAGTGCCCCTACTGGAAATAACTACATACAGCAACAGTGAGCTGTAAAGACTGATTTAGACTGATTTAAATGTGTTGTTAGAATAAAAACAACATAATAGTGTATTTCAAAATCTTAGAATATTGAGAAATGTTTTATTCATTACATAAAAAGAGCAATTTTTTTTTAAAGTTTTCTTAACGTGGGCTAGGGACCACCAGTGTGCCATGATGCACTCTAGTGGTCTGCAGGCCCATCCTCAAGGGTAGTCAATGGTCCATATTGGTAAATAATAAAAGTAAAAATCAATATAAATCATATTCATATTTTAAATATTAAATAAACCTTAATAGAAATGCACAAATTGCATTACAGAAGTAATGCAAGGTAAATTAAACCTTATCAGCTTGAGATAATGCAGACACGCCTGACAATTAGCTAATCAGTTTCTTAAATGACAAGAGAATGGTGACACTTTTCCTCAGAAAAAGCAACAAAAAAGAAATAAATAAAAATTTGAAAGTACAACCCAGACTACAAGATGTGGTAGTAGATTTTAAGACGTGTTATTTTTAAGCAAATTTTCAGGCCCTTATTTTCAAGTTTTCAGCATCAACATGCTGAACGTGCTGGCAATCACCACATGGACAACTGTCAGGTAAGCACTCTTCTCCATAATTATGGTTGCGTGGGCTGAATTAGAGATGGTATTTATACTGTTTGAATAACAATTTATTAAAACTGGAAATTAGTCTAATAATTTGAAAAACTATTTCTTAAAAAAACAGACATAGGAAACATGTCAATTTACAGGTACAGAAATATAACATTTTGAATCAGAATGTAAAATGAAAATTTCCACTATGTAAATTTTTTTGAGGGGCAATACTGCAGTGACAAAAACAATGGAATAGAAACTATAAGAGAAAATATAAGCTAATGAACAAACCTAACAGACCCTCAACAAAGTAAAGCCCCAACTCTGTCACGGCAATATTTAATAACAGGTGGTTTTAGACAGGTAATTACTGTGAATGTTTTACTGAGACATTTTAAATGGAAAGAAAGACATACGTATGAAAGCTTACTTCCCAGATAAGGGGATTTTAAAACTAATTTTCACAGGAGCCTAAAACTTTTGCACAGTACTATGTGATGTAGTGGGTTAAAGATGATCACCTACCCCTCTGGGTGCTGGAGTATGGAGATCATCAGCTCCACTGCAAGGGCTCCAGCGATCATGGCAAGCCCAGGTCGGCTGACTGTACACTGCTGGTCCAGTGTCCTGTCTCGAGTCGACTGCAAACAGAGATTTCAGCACCAATCAGTAATAAATTGCTGGTAAAGTAACAATGCAAAAATACATGCTTTGTAATAGTTATTAAGAGTAAAGATTCTCTGGTGCTGCATCATTAATACAATTAATAACATTCCAGCTGAACACAGGCAACTCCAGTTACAGCAACAGGGCTTAAATGAACACTACCCTCTAATGAGGATAACAGCATGGACCTTTAATTCAAGGCCAATCACACACAGCACTGTGTCTACATTTAGCATTCAACAGGGCAATCAGTTACTAAACAAGAACGAAGACTGCAGGACACATTTGGAACTCACATCACCAGGGGCAACAACATCATTGCAGAAGTAGCAGCCAAGACGGTGACCAGGTATGTTGGAGAACAGAGATGCTCCTGAGAGCGAAAAGAACAATCATTAAAAAAATGTCTTAAACAGAGAATTAGGTGGCCAACAGTGTTTCTGAAAATCTCCCTGTCCACACGAGAAGCAAAACAGCTAGAAAAATATTGTAAGGATGTGTAATCAAGCTTGTAGCAAGGAAAACAACAGATTGAGTGTGATTACTTATATTTATGAGTAAACTTTCTTAACACATGAAATAACAAAATTTAAGATGTTCAAACTCATGTCGATTATGTAGTTTATTCTGACAAATTATTTTCTTGATTTATTATCTTCTGCCAAAAACATGAATCGCAGCCACCAATCACAGTTGTCTCTGGTGTTGACACAAAGAGGACCACAATGAAGGATCAGTTGTGTAGTCAACAAGTAAAAATTGGACCCTTTGACAATCGCAGCTCAGATTGAGATGGAGATCGGCTTTTCTGAGGTACATTCCTTGTCTTTCTTAAATTGTAAGAGCCTTCAGGCTTATTGTTCTACAATGACTTTTTATTAATAGACTTAATCAATGTGGCCATTTGAAGGGTTGTTTCGTGGGTTAATTTGTTCCTTATCTGAATTACCTGGTACTGCTGGAGTAGAGGATGAAGAGGAGTCAGAGAGAGGAGATGCTGATGAAGGGCTGGAGTCTCCAGTATCCAAGGCCTTGGGTTTTTTCAAGCCGTGTCTCATGACCACGAAGGTGTCGAATCCCAGAGCGGCATTAACGATAAGCTGTTACAACAGAGAGGTTAGAATGGAGAAAGTCCATTTGGTTTTAAAGTGATGGACTAGGATGTCTGAAAAGGTGAAGGGTGCCTTTCTCAAGATACTGATTAAGTCAAGAGCTATTCAATGAATTCTGAATGCAAACAACTCGGGCAAGGACTTCTGGGTGCATTCGAAGCTCTAAATTAGATATCATCATTATCTACTGTGTATTATATTAGTGAGCAGATATCAGAATAATACACCAATAATAATAACACCAATCAGAATAATATATACTGGAAATAATGGATACATTTATAAACATGTCATTTATATTAAAGGTAATTTTACCTATAATATTACCTAAGCAACAGATGTTATGAACTCAAAATGACCTTCTCAATATGACCACTGAATACATATGTCTTCATTTGGAGCACACAGGCATCACACAAACATGTGGCAACTCCTAAATGGTTACTTTACAGGAGAAGGAAAAGCCTTCTTAGCCTTCAGTGGAAGTTAATTCCAAATCATTTTGTATCATTTCTATTGGTCCACTCATCATGAATATACACAGTCCAGTCACATTATTACAACCACCTACAAGTCTCTGTATTTTGTATACATATTTGAGTAAAAATGACCACCATACAGAATTGCTAGTGTGGCTTTAGCATGCTGGCAGCTGGCTTGCTCCAACATTGCTACCATCGCTGCTCTGACTACAGTCGTCATCCTGAATCACTAGTACAGGCCTTTTTTTCTGAGATTCTCAGGCAAGCAGATATTATTTTTATATGAAATTATACCAAGAATGTTCAGTATTGTTTCATAATGTGTGGTTTGAGTTTCTGCCAAAAAAAATTCATTTCAGTGCACCCTAAAGGTAACACTGGTTCCTGTAAGAATCCCTGGCTCGATTTTGAAGGCCAAACAGGGGCTGAGTATTGCTCATATACTTTGGTAACCACTGTCGTACACTGTGCATGGCGTAAAGCTCCTGTTACCGCTGCCTGTTCTGAACCTGGCCCAAAGCTGTTATTACTCTATGCATACCAATGGGGCAAAAATGAAAGCAGAAGAAAAAATCAGCACCTTTCTTTGGCTGGCAGCAATGACCGTGGGAAGCCATCGGCTCTCTCGGGTGTCCATAAGCAGGAAGACGACGTCATGAGCAGAAATGAGTGCCTCCAACTGCTCCACATCACGCCGTGCTTGCGCAATCATCACCTCAGAGAAATTCACCGGGTGGCCTGGCATGGGGATGCTCATGTTGAAACCTTCAGCGTTCTGCAGGAGAGAGACAAGTGATTCATTCTTTAAAGCGCTGAAGGAGTGCTGGATGTTCCAGGTACACCTTCTACCATTATATGTGTGATGCAGAATAAAATAAAGCTCACCATCTACACAGCAAGGGAATAAAACGTGTAAGGTTGTTATGCTTACTTGTTCAAACATAGATAAATACAAATAAACTACTTAAACCCTTATGATCTTGAACTTTCGTTACACCCTAAGGATTACTAATGGATTCATAATCATCTTCTTTTAACACTACTCTTCTTTTAACTGTGTTCTTCATCTAACTGTGCCCTTCTGTTAACTGTGCTCTTCTTCCAGCTCTGTTCTTCCTCTGCGCTCTTCAAACTACACTCTCCTTCTAACCAAGCTCTTCTTCTAATGGCACTCTTCTAATTGTGCTCTTCCAACAGCACCCTACTCACCCTACCCAACTGTGTTCTTCTAAAATATCTCTTCTTCAAACTGTTCTGTTCTTCGTACATTTTTCTTCTAGCAGAGCTCTCCTGACTGCTCTCTTTATCTAATTGTGCTCTTTTTCTAGTTTTACTAGTTGTGCCTTTCACATTTCGTATTCATGATTATAGTTAATGCAGCTGTCTATCCTCTGTACAACGTCAAAGGAAGAGATGATGCAAACCCACCAGCCACTCAAGTGAGCAGAGGATCATTGTTGCCATTCTAATCGCATACCACTCTCTGAGCGAGGGTTTAATAGTGGGGGTCTCTTTGTGGGTGAGCGTGTGCATGGTACATAGTGCAGAGTGGTGAGGACAGAGGTAATTATAGTGCAGATAACAGGGTAGTGTCTAATTGGCTCTAAACACAGGGGTTCTGTAAAGGTAAAGAATGCACTGCTCATTAGCCGAACAGGAGGAAATAATCAATACAAGACGGAGACATAAATAAATAATGACCGGTGTGTAAACAGAGCAGAGAGCTTCAGCAGGGTGGCCAGAGGAGCAACTGTCAAAGCACAAATTACACACACACACACAGGTACTTTGGAGCTGCTCCAATACAATCACACACACGCGCACACACACACACACACACACACACACAGACACACACACACACACACACACACACATTCTTGCCTTATGTGCTATTGCTGGGCAATTCAGAGACCTGTCTCATTTACTTGATTATAATCTGTGTGAGAACTGTGTGAGCTGGATGCCCACTTTGGTCAGTAAAGTGGATCACTGTATGGACTTGGAGCTTTCTATGAGCTACCATGCTTCTAGAAGCCAAATGCTGTCTTTATTGATGGATGCACTGCAATTCACATTGCTATGGAAACACTTAAAGATCTGAAAAACTATAAAAGCAGGAAAGCAACAATATGGTAATTCTGGTGTTTATCTAAGCTTAGTGGCATTCTTTTGGCTGCAGTAGTCATTTATAACATCTTTCTGATATACTCTGTGCAAAACATAAGACAGTGGCTCCCAAACACACTGAAAATAATGTATTTATTAATTATGAACTGAAGATTTTGTGAAACAAATTCAAACAAACTAATACCATGTCCTGACAAACACCACATTTAAAATGTTTTAAAGTGTAGGAGCTTTTAAAGTAGAAATATTGGATTGATTATGATGATGATGATGATGATTATTATTCACTATCTACAGTAAATTAGAAAAGTGATATCTACAAAGATATGAAGTCCCTAAAGAAGAGAAGACCAAAGCCACTTCAACTGTTTGCTTTGACATATTAGATTTAATGGACTACAAACAAGTGTCCCTTAAGGTCCTGTGGATGGCATTTCCATTTATTTGAACACTGGATTTCCGAAGAAGCAGGTTCCCTACAGATAGCAACAGACCTATGTGGTCGTACTGTGACTTTAATCAACCGTTTATAAGTAGTTTTGACCAGGAGTGTGGGTGTCCCCTCCAGATTTGAGAGATGTTCTTTGATACTCTCGCTCTTGGCTTTGGGGTTTATTTTTTTCATACCTAATTGACCTTTTGTCTGATTCACTGGATTTATGTACAGCTGCTTTTTGACAATGAAAAAATACACAAATAATTTGTTTTGATTTGATTGCTGAGTAACTGCTAATTTGAATAATTATGTGTAAGTGTCCACTTCAGTGTTCTGTACACAAAAAGAGTGGATAGTTGCCAGCACCTCATCTTCTGAGCCTATAAAAACAGACCAGCCTTAGCCCAAAACCTGCTCATAAAAAAGTAAGACTCTATGATGAGATACGGCTGCACATGGCTGTAAGAAATGACTCTTTTCAACACCTTTCCATCATGGCTCAACCTCATTTCACAAGGCTGGGGGTCGTGAGTGGGGTGTTAGGGCTGTCTAATTAGCTGCAGACTGAAACTCAGCAGGGATGAATTAGGCAGGCTGCATAAGACCACCATTTCCAAGCTTCAGGAGACTTGGTGTAAAGCTGAAGTTGAGGGAGATTGGTGGAGCTAGGTTCATTCACTTCCTTTAAATGAAAATGAAGAACTGGTCAGAATTGACAGGAATTTAAAATTATGATCGTTATTATAAAAAAAACCCCCAATATATTCAGATTTCTTGCACCTCTTGTGTGGTAACCATAGTGACTTCAAGGCTAGCCATCATACAGTGGCTCAGGGGTTAGAACTCTGGGTTCTAACAATCACAGGATTGTAGGTTCAATACCTGGTCTTGGAAATGTGGCCACTGTTGGGACTTTGATCTGTCTCAGTTGATAGCATCTGATCTGTATTCTCTATAAGTGGACAATTATAATACACTGACCAGCTCAAGAAGTGATCTCAATCTCAGCCCCTCTGAAGGCTTTATTGTCCTCTTGATCAAGTAATTTAGAGATATGCATATATATAAGTTAACACAATAAGCAAAAAAAATATTTTTAAACATCTGATATTTTCCTTAAAATGACTGCTGCTTCTAGTAAATTGATACAGTGTTTAAAAAATTAAGCATCCTGGGCCAAGGAGGCAGGATTGGTGAAGGCATCAGATATACTGTAATTTTCCACGACACAAACTCAAGCCATAAAGCCATAAGCCTGATTTTCCTGTTCTCCTCTCACAGGCTTTCCAGCTCTATTCAGTCCACAGACTTTCCAGTCCTCCGTCAGTTGGTCTGCTGCCACATCTCTCTCAAGTGCAAGGCGTGGTTTGTTGACCACTCTGTGGAACCTGAGGCAAGGCTCAGGGAAGTGTCACGTTCATCACAGACTGGCTCATCAGCTTTTCAGTGGGGATGGAGTGAGGACAGAGTTAGATAATGTGGGGTTGGGATGAAGACATTTTGGGCAACAGTATTGGGTAATGTTGAAGCTAAAGTAGGGACAGTGTTGGCTAATGTTGGTTTGAGAAGGAGAGAGTGTTGGGTAATGTTGTGGTAGAAAGGGGACAGCGTTAAATAATTTTGAAATGAGAAGGGGACAGTAGAGAGATCAGGGATGGTCTAGGAAAGATTGACAACATGATTTTGGCATGAATGCCTGTAAGCTTCAATTACTTATTTGCAACATTTTACTTCATCATGCTGAACCAAAGTTTTAACATTTAGGTGCTTAAATCTACTGTAAGCCACTTAAGAGGTTGGTAAGCCAAGATCAAATAAGTGGTTCAACCTTCCAAAAAGTTCACTTTTCCTCATTATAGCATTGGTCAGGTCAGCAGGTTGAAGGTTGCTATTTGTGTCAGTCTGTACTTTGTTAGGTCTGGGGACTATTTAGAACTCTTGGGCATACTGTTATTAACAAGCGCAGTCTAAATACAAAAACGCCTATTATTTGTGGAGAAGAAAAAGCACCCAGGAGCTTCCAATGGCCACTTAAAGTACAGTGCGTCTTCATTTGAGGCATACCATTCTATTTAGAAATGAATATGGCTAGGTTTTGTCAGGAAATCATTCCAAGGCTTGTGTTAATTTTGATTGGCCACAGATGAGTAAGAATAAATATGGTTCATTTCAATCTTATCAGGGTACAAAAAAAACAAAAAAAAAAAACATTATCATTCAGGACAGCTTTAATTAAATTGTATGACTTCATACAGAATTCTGATAAAACACTTCATGTTTCTGTGAACTTTCTGTGAGAGACCAAAGCATGAACATAAGGGAACGGAACAGTGACCAATATACTGGTTCATCCGCTACACCAGCTGAACTGAACTGGAGGAGGGTCCAACTCACAACTTACAAGACTTCAAAGTGAACTGATGCTGACATTAGTCTTGTTGCCAGATACCACAGACCACCTTTAGAGGTCTGGTGGAGTTCATACCTACCTAAGAAAAGTGGCACACGATGGCCCATCAAAAAATCAGGAAGATGGCTTTCATTATTAATGCACTTGCATGTTATTAGTTCCAAAGTTTCACTGAAGTTCACTAAAAGGAGTTTCTATCATTTTTCTATTTAGAAACGTGAAAATGAAAATGTACAAATACACCTTTCCCCCTCAAAGTGGACTGTCAAAGGCTGGATGATATGGAATAGAACTCATATGCTGATATATTTCAGTTGAATGGCAAAATACGATACAATATATGATGTGAAAAATACAAAGTGAAAAATTAGGACACCATCTTCATTTTTTCTTTATACACACCAAGTCATCTTCATGCCACAGCTTTGTCTAATGCACCCTCTATGCTGTCTGAGAACTGACTGAGAAGTTTTTTTTCCAAGATTGAAACAAAACATTATTTTAAACCTTAATATAAACAATATCACAAATATATTGTAATATATCCTAAAATTTTGAATAGGATCATGGTATACATGTCCACTACTGAAGGAACGTTTTAAGAACCAAGATAAAAAAAAAAATCAAACAAATTCAACCTTAGTAAACGTTTTTTGATGAACTGTTCTCATGAGCTTCAATTCAGTTTACCAAGAAGTGGTCATTTTTGTACAATCTTCCTGGGATGTCTGGATCCAACAGCATAAATCTGTTTCCTCGCTCCTAAATTTCAGGGCTTCTGGTTTGACACAGTGACAGGGCTGTTGAGAATGATTAATGTTGAGAAGCAGAGGAAAGGAGGGGAGCTGATGAAATGGTGGATGAACAGATGGAGTCAGAGGAGGAGAATGGGAGGGTGACTCGTTGGAAGGAAAAATGGTTCAAGAGACGTAAACAACGGCAGACAGCAATCCTACACTGAGGCATGAGTACACAGTCTGGCTTTAAGCCTCACTTACACCAATCGAGTGTTACTTCACTCTCACAACATTTGCGCATACCAACACAATTCCCTTGCTTACACACAGGAAATGTCCCTACATCAATTTTGTTGCTTAGCAATCAAAATTGCACAGCATCTAATTATACCCAGAAAACTGCCACACAGTCCTAAAAGAGCGCAACGTTACAGGATGGTCTAAGGACAGCGCAGAGCTACAGCCACAGTTTTCTACATCGAGCGGTTTCTAGGAGCCTTAGGATAATGTGACATAAGCCCTTCAGGCTTTTCCCACAAGGATGAGGCAGAAGGTTTCTGGCACAACTCTCTTATTTCTAAACTACACTCTAAGTCTTATTTTCAGAATAGGGCTTGGACGGTGGAAAAAGTGAGTAAAGACCAATGAAGCAAGAATTTTTGCCATTGATCCAATCCAATTACTTAAACATTGAGTGTTGTCTAATACTGATTTGATATTTGTGTTTTTAAAGACAATACATTCACATAATGTAGCCAAAGTACACTATATGAACAAAAGTACTGGCTTAACCATTGGATTGAATGGTTTCATTCAGTTCAATGCCATAGCTCTGTAAAATAAGGCACCCAGTCATGGAGTCTGCCTTTACAACCATAAGTGAAAGAATGGGGAGCTCACTGCATAGTGTGCATTGGGTGGTACTGTAACAGGATGCCATCACTGCAACAGTCAGTTTGTGAAATTTCTCCCCACTTACATACTCCACAATTAACTGAGAGCAGTATTATTAAAAAGCGTTTAAGAGCCACAGCAACTGAGGTATTCAATACTGAGGCACGTAGCACGTAAAACCAATGATCTGCTTATTCAATAGTTACAATATTAAAGCAATAGAAGGAGAGGAAGTCCGTCATCTCAAATCTAACAGAATCTAACAGAGTCTGTGTCCGTATGCCTCCCTCTGAGCCAGCCTAAAGAAGTGGAAAGAAATGTGTTCCGATTACCCCAGTAGTTCCCTGTGAAGTGCACTATGCATGCGTTTGCCTGTTTTAACTGAGGTTCTAAAACACAGGGAATGAAAATGTCCAGTTTAAAAGGAAACTCTGAACTCTGTAGTACCAATTATCACTGCACAAGAAGTATGTGGTAAGCTCACCCATGAGTCATCGTGTATTGCGTGTTAAACAATGGGAGCTCACCACGGGCAGTGCAACACAATGTCTAAACATGACAAACCTGTTATATGACCATAAATTCACATTTATTCCCATAAAGCGGCAAAAGACTGTGAGGAACGTCATGCACTGTCATTTACGTGATGACATTGCAGGGCATTCCGAATGAAATGATTCAACCACTTGTAGTTCCTTAAGCTTATAATCATGTAATTATTGTGTAGGGAATACAAGGGCAATGCTTAAGAACCCTGTGGAATGCAATGCAGCTAAGGTGTCTTCCTCTAAACCAGTCAAGCCACTGAAAAAAGTTCCACATTTCAGACAATGAAATTGTTTTTTCAAACAGCTGCTCATTGCACAGGCTGTGAAGAATGTCTGCAATTGGCTCCGTCACTGACACAGCACTAAAGACAATGGAAAACAATGGGTGGGGCTTCAAGTAGCCAAAACCTGATGAATTAAGATACTGAGAAATCACATGAAAAACAGGAGATCGGACTGAAAATGGCAGATAACTGTTGTTTTTATACCTACCTTACAGGTTTTACTGTATTTTCTTAATACATAAATGTGGCAGTACCAATGTTTTTTTACTGTTCTAATTTATTCAACTTTAGAAAAGTTAAATACCACAAAGTACAGTCATTTTTGTGACGCCATTCAATGTTATCTCTGGCTGAGGTTTTCAAAATTCATGTCATTCAACTGTTGTCTTCATAGAGAACTACAACAATTAAGACCCGGAGCTGCACATAATATGTTTAAAAAAATTTAAATAGTCAACTATTTTTTATTTTTGCAGAAAAGGTCTTACATTGACCGTTTTTCTGATCGCCTTACCCGTTTAAACAAATATAAGTTATACGGGTAAGACATACTGTTCAGGATTATCTAAACAGAGATGTTTTTCACCCTGTGGAAGACACATTTATATCTTTATGTCTGTGCAATCTAACCCTTTCCTATGAGATTCCAATGCAGCAGTGCTCTTCTCCTACATCTAGAATGCAATAAAACCTCGTTTATAAATCATAAAACTGTTAATAATTCATTTCCTTACTGATTTAAGAAAATAGAAAACTTTGATAAGAAAATGTCTTTTCTTGAGTTCCTACGTTTTCATGTCAGTAGATAAAAAATAAACCCGTTTCCTCACCACTCCAGGGAAGATCTTCCTTAATCTGTCCACAGCAGCCAAGGCTTTCGATTTCCCTCCACTCAGACAATCTTCAAACTCATATAGGGGCTGCCTCACGGGGTTGGAGTAGGAGATCTTTGCATTGTCCACAAATGTTATATGCCTCACTCCCCAGCCCTACACAGAAAAAATGGTTGCATATAGACAATAATGATGAAAATATGAGATTTTAATTCAGTACCACATCAAGTTATTGCAATGTTGTCTTGTCTACTCATGTTTTAACATTTAGTAATGGTTTTAATGTTGTGGTAAAAAAAAAAAAATTAATGCAAAAACAGCAACACCTACACACTGGATTGACTGTACAGACATTAGATGCCCTGCAGAAAAGGCTACATATCATTGTCCTCCTGAAACAATGGCTGCATTTCCACTGCAGGGCCAAACAGTTCCTAAGGCTGAGTCGTACCATTCTGTGCCAGTGCGGACCCTTTAGACTGGTTATGGTTTGCTTTTCTATTTGTTTACTGAGACCATACTTTATCTGTTAGCATCATGCAAGTCTCTCTCATCTGAAAACACAAAAGTCTGTTTGAATCTAACGAGATGAGGTTTGACTAGAAGACTTAAAACTAAAACACTGGAGAACTATAGATATATTGGCTGTATTTGTCTCATATTCCTGTGGCATGAAGGCATGCAAATGTGGAGCCAATCAGTGGATCCCTGTATTTTTAATCCCTCCCACTGAGTGGTTCTGAGGCCCCAAACACAGTTAGCTAACCATGCTGAGAAAACTGGGCTAGGCAAGGTTTGTAATCTGTCTGTGCCAAAGCGTGTTCATATGGAAAAGCCATCAATCCGTTACCATACGTGCTCAGAACCATTTGGCCCTACACTGGAAAAGAGGCCAATATAAGGAACAACTGCCAGATTTACATTATGTCAAAAAGTGTAAAAGGGGGTGTGACAGCATACAAGATCAGACTCTCACCATAAGAGTCCTTGCCACGTTGCAGCCCAGAGTACCAGCGCCAAGTAACAGACATTTTGTGGACACAACCTTATCGAGATCCAGAGAGGGGACCAGGCGCCAGCGCATCAACTTCAGATTTAGATCAACTGACGACTCTGCAAGCCTTAGATACACAGGTTACATGACATGATCAGACACAAAGTTTCATTATTATTTCTGTATCTATGTTTGATTAGTTCAATTTATTTAAAAAGTACCATCAATAAAATATGACTAATAACAACAGCAATAACAAAAATTATTAATGGAAATAATGGAAATTATTAGCTCATTCAGAGAGAGACAAACTTTAGGATCAGGCACATGGTCATTAGGGGAGTAAGAAAATATTAACATAATAATGAGTCACAGTTCACTTTTAAGGAAGACCTGATTTGATTTGGTCTAACCAGTTCTGACATTTTTTAAATATTGTACAAAATATATCTCAATATCAATATTTAGGACATAATGCCCAGTCCTAATAATAATGATAGATTTAGCAGTCCTAGTGCAGCAGGGTAAACGGAGACACTTCATTAGCATATGACGAGGGACTGGAAAATGGAAGTGTACAGCACTTGCAGGCAGCTGAGTGATTCATCAGTGCACTCAAATTATTACTTGTTCACATGTTGTACAACATTTTCTTAAATCAGATGGCAATTGCAGGCACAGCAGGTACAGTTATTCCACCTGTGGTTACAGCTGTTCATTTATGTTCTATACAACCCCAATCTCAATGAAGTTGGAACGTTGTGTTAAACATAAATAAAAGCACAATATGATGATTGCAAACCCCTTTCCTGCCTATATTAAATAAAATAAACTAAAAAGACACAATGTTTAAGGATCAAATGGATAAACTTTATTGTTTTTTTGTAAATATTCACTCATTTTGAGTTTGATGCAATGTGTTCCAAAAAAGTTGGGACAGGGACAACTAAACAAAAGTTGAGGAATGATCAAAAAACACCTGTTTGGAACATTCCACAGGTGAACAGGTTCATTAGAAGTGTCATTATTAGGTATAAAGTGAGCATCCCGAAAGGAGCAAGGATGGGCGAGGGTCACCACTTTCTGAACTACTGCGTGAGCAAACAGTCCAACAGTTTAAGAACATCCCTCAACATGCAATTGCAGGGAAGTCCATAATATCATCAAAAAAATTCAGAGAATCTATAGAAATCTCTGCACGTATGTGGCAAGAACGAAAACCAACACTTCTAAAACTTCGTTCCCTCAAGACGGCACTGCAATAAAAACCGACATCTTTCTGACGGATATGAACACACGGGCTCAGGAACACTTCAGAAAACCATCGTCAGTGAACACAGTTCATCACTCCATCTATAAGTACAAGTTAAAACTCTACCATGCAAAGCGAAAGACATCAACAACACCCAGACATGCTGCCGGCTTCTCTGGGCCCGAGCTCGTCTGAGATGGACTGATGCAAAGTGGAAAAGTGTCCTGTGATGAGTCCAGATTTCAAACTAGTTTTGGAAATCATTATGAAGCGAAAAAGACAACAAGAGACCCCGGACTGTTGAGCAACCGAAGTTGTACATCAAGCAAGAATGGAAAAGAATTCCACCTAGAAAACTTCAACAATTAGTCTTCTCACTTCCCAAATACTTATTGAGTGTTGTTGAAAGGAAAGCTGATGTAACAGAGTGGAAAAACATGCCCCTGTCCCAACTTTTTTGGAGCGTGTTGCAGACGTCAAATTCAAAATATATAGTGAATATTTGCAAAAAACAATCAAATGATCTGTTTGAACATTAAATATCTTTTCTTTAAAGTGTATGCAATTGAACATAGGTTGAAAAGGATTTACAAATGATCATATTCTGTTTTTATTTATGTTTTACACAACGTCCCAATGTCATTGTAATTAGGGCTGCAATGATTTAAGAGTTTTAATCCCTGCTGAGATACTTTCATTACTTCTACATGTCATATATAGGTTCTACAAACTAATTCAGCAAAACAATTTAACTGACAAACAAGTACATGAAGAAAACACTTTACTCCATTTACTCTGAAATACCTTTTTGGATCCATGCATTCACTGAGATTGATGCTTCTTGGTCCCATCAACCCTTTGGGATTCTTCTCCCAGCCCACACTCTTAGGACAAGCTATCAAATGAAAAACAAACACTTAAAATGTTAAATACAGATGGTCTTCAACACTAAATCAGTCAGGAATTTAAGAGAGCAAATAAACTAATGAATAAAGAGAACTCCCAAATTTAACTGTAGAACCCCAACAGTGGAGGGGAGTTTTTGTGGCTGAGTGAAACCAAAACTGAAGAGCCTGCTGAAAGTACTTTGGTTATGAAAGACAATATTTTAATATATGAGACAGTGAAGATATACAACTTAGCCATGTGAACAAATTCACATCAGATTATAGATACTGAACTGGAAACACTGTTTATAATTGAAATTTGTTGATCTGATCTAATTAAGATGCTATCCCTCCCTCATGAGACAGTGACATGCTCATCTTGAAATTCATAACCTTTTTGAAGGCAGTCATTAACAATCCAGAGCCGAGGCCAGGGAGCAGATTAAGAGGCTACCCTGCCCACCTGCTAACAGCCCTGACATCCTTCCCACCCTGTCACAACAGTGTCAGTCTCAAATAAAATAAAAAAAAAAGATTAAAACTGAAATTGAATCATCACTAGAACATCCTAGAACATTAGAACAATAACTTCATAACTAAATCTCTTCAAATGAAATTAACACGGACTGGGTTTTTAATCAGTCGGCCTCGCAGAATCCTTGATTAGATCATAGAAATACTCTGCATAAATGACCAAATATAGACTCAATCAGAATCATTTAAGAGCCAAGTGCAGAGTACTTCAGTATACAGTCCAGTAAAATTAGATCAGTGGACTGGCTGGATTGCTTTACCCATTCAACAGACAGACTACATTTGGCAGGTCACCACAGATTTAAAGTCATTGCCACAGATTTACTCAAGGAAATATTACCATAACCAATCCTCTGCTAACAATAACAAACTCTTCTCCAAGCCTTCAGCAATGACCTGCATTTCTGTAAGCTGTCCAACAGCAGGATATGTTTAAAACCTCCCTTTTATTCCCTTCCTTGAAAAGAAATAGGTCTTCACAGCATAGAGAGCATCATAAACAACCTAAATCCAGCATTTGACATTGAACAACAGTTGACTAGGTTGGCCAGAAAACTGGTAGCGGGGTAGAAGACTGGTAATCTCCTTCCAACCCTATAGCTACTACCTATAGGTATTTATTAGTCCTAGTCATGTGGTGTCCCACAAGGTTCTGTTCTAGGAACACTCGAATTATCCTTGCATATATTTGTGTTAAATGCTGTCACTCATGACATGAACAATTATCTAATTAACCACTGCTTCGCTGATGACAACTTCACATACCAGTCTCACAAACCCAAACAGCCTCTAAGAAAAAGCTGCCTTAACACACTGATCTTCTGTTGCTTATGGACAACTCCTTTGCCATCATCACACTCTGGTTTCTTAGTAGTGATTATAATTTGATGATAATTATAGTCTTTTTATTTTTGTGACACAGAACATACATTATAATATCATGGGTTATCATTAGTGCATAATCAACACAGACCAAATGTATACTTCATTAATAGTGTAAATATAATAGTGCTTTTATATATCAGAGTGCAAATTCTGAATACAAAATCACTTTATTTAGTATGGCACACTGTTTGAATAACAGTTTTGTTCTAACATTTTGCCATATCCCTCACCCACACTGCTAAATACCAACAGTACTGTACTGAACTTCTATCAGATTGCTAATTCAGAAGCAATTACAACTCATTAAAGATCATTCTTGGTTGCCCTGGGTGGCTTATATTCAGAATATTCTATTGGTTAGCTTTAATATAATACATCACACACAAAAGCCTTTAAAACATCAAAGCCATTCTACAGAGGAACCTGAGGACCACACATTAACATTTAAATGGTTTCCATCCATTTCAAAACGTCAGATAACAGGACAGTGTATGTGTGGTTATTCTAGGTCATTCTACTGAGGAAGAAAAATTACCTGCAGAGAGAGACAGGCTAGGAAGCTTGACCTGAAAAATGATACTGTGCTGTACTGAGCGAGTGCCTTGTAATGTCCTATCCCTGAAGCAGAGAACCTCAACCATGTCCAGCTGCGAACCCCTAAAACACAAACACAAACACCTCATAAACCGACACTGGTGGCCTGAATAGATTTATAATGTGGAGAACACAAAGCATCTACTGGTAAACACATATGAGCTCAGTGTTAATCTCATGTCAGCTATGCTGTAAATACACAACTCGTTTCAGTGGATGCACAGAGTAATGGGAGATCTCACACGGCAGCATAAACACCTCAACAATTCATGTGTAAATACTAAAGCATTGACAAAAGTAGAGCATGGGAACAAAGCCAAAAACACCAGCTGTAAATGGGAGAATGAGGTTTGGCTATGTTCACAAAGATTATGAATTAAAATTATGAAAATAATGTAGAATAGTATGCCTGCATGCACTGCATTTACAAAATTAACATTTCACTCCACGTTCACATACACTCATCATCAGAAAAACAGTTGCACCCAGAAGTAATTAACCAACTGCAATGCACAACTGCACTGGTGTCATGCCAGACTGTCATGAACCCATTCGTGGTAGCTGGTCTTCTTTAGTGATGAGTCTAGGCTTTTGTCCAGGTGAAGAGGACCAATAAATCTGCATGTGCAGGCACTGTGGTCAGCACCATGTCACATGCCCAGAAGGCTTGGTGTTATGGTGTGGGGTGCATTTTTGTATTATGCCAGATCACCTTTGGTCTCCATTACAGGCACTTTGACAGCCCAATTTTACAGTAATGAGGTCCTGCAATCAGTGGCCCTATCTTTTCTGAATGCACACTCTGGTGTGTTGTTCCAAAAGGACAATGCTAGTCCACATACTGCTGCCATTTCAAGAGCTCGCCTTCAAGACAAAGATACTAGGCCATGCCCAGTTGCATTGCCAGACCTCTCCCAAATTGAAAATGTGCAGGATGCACCTAATTGCCCAAATCAGTCTACATTTTAATCATTTATTTTTCCTTCCAAATAGTATTGCAATAGAATGCTCTGTAGCAGATAAACATGAAACTTTTGGCACCATGCTTAATACCATTGAGCACTATGGAGCTCTCTGGAATTATTGTGTTATATTCAGTATTTTTGGGATGAGCTGGGGACCTGGGGATTAGGTAGGGTGGTACTCATCCAAACTCCTGACCTCACTACTACTCACTCAATGCAAATCCTCACAGCAATGATCCAAATTCTAGTATAAAGCCTTCCCTGGACAGTAGACGTATACTTAAACAAATGCAGGATACACTCTTTTTAATACCTTTGATTTGGGAAGAAACAGGGAGCAGGTGTCCCAAAATTATTGTCCATAAAGTGTCAGTATTTTATATATTTGCCTCTGGTGTTGGCACAACAACCAATATGCTAGACTGTCTCTGTCCCAGCAACTAGAATGTTTTGTGAAATGTTAGTTTGTATAGTGCTTCACCATGTTGCTGACCAACAGACACTCTTGTGCACTTGTGTGAAATCTAGCCTATACTAGCCTTTACTATTGAGTCTTATATCAACATAAGCCTTGTTAAAGCAATATTTACAGACAACAACAGTGTTGCCCTCATTGTTATACTTCCACTACTGTTTACACTCAATATTTATAGGGAGATAAGTGTAGCATCTGCTGTCTAATTAAACTAGGGTTATAACCATGACAGTTCTAGCTTTTATTCACACAAAAGAAGTTGATGTTACAGGGGATTTTAGGCATTCGAAATTACACTAGTTTTGAGATAAAGTACTAAAATTCATCCTAAAAAGTGACACAAATCACTTCCTCTACTTAAATGTTAAGAGCATTGAAATACCATGAAACAAATAAGGCTTCTGGAATGTAGGGAGGATTTTCAGACATAAACTGCACTACCAGTGGGATGTGTGTTATGACAAGAGTGTTATGTACTCACCATTTACTGGCGAGGACGACCAGAAAATTACGAAGAGGCCAACCGGGGTGTTGCGAAAGTGTGCATGGGTCATACACACCCACAGTCACCTTCAAAGCATGTAAGAAAAAGAAGGTTATGTTTACATTTCACATAAACTACAACTTTCAGCTATTTATACTGAATAACAGTAGTAAGATTATCAGCATTTCCATGCTGTTAATCATCCGAGAGATGGATCTTCACTGCTAACAAAATAATATAGGAGACATCCAGGGTAGAGCTGGGCGAAATATCGCTGTTTATAAATATATTGTGATATAAACAGAAAACAATATGGGCTGAGGCAATATTGTTTATATGGAGTTTTAAAGTTTTTAAATAACCCTCTAATTTAATCTTGCAGAAATCGTTTATCTGCTCCCTCAATCTGCTCCGCCCCCTGCCCTCAGATCCGCCTCTAATATGCTCTCTTCTGCCACCACTTGCTTTGTCACATAAACACCATGGAGGGGCATTAGAGAAAGCTCTGGCATGAAGATGACTTAGTGTGTATAAAGAGGAAATGAAGATCACATTTTTAAAAGTTCATATCAAAGTTTATACACTACCGGTCAAAAGTTTTAGAACATGCCCATTTTTGTCAGTATTTATTTATGTTAAAGCATAAGCACTAAACTGCCAGGACTATTGAGGGAAATAAAGTAACAACATAAATGTAATTCATAAAAAAAATGGATGGAGTACTACAGGTGGTTGTCCTACTTGAAGGTTCTCCTCTCTCCACAGAGCAACATTGGAGCTCTGTCAGAACAACCATTGGGTTCTTGGTCACCACCCTTTCTAAGGCCCTCCTACTACGATCACTCAGGTTGGCCAGGCGACCAGCTCTAGGACGAGTCCTGGTGATTCCAGACTTATTCACTGTTATTCAACTTATGAACTGTCTACTATGGGACCTTATATAAACAGGGGTGTGCCTTTCCAAATTATGTCCAATCAACTGAATTTTCCTCAGGTCTCCAATCAAGCTGTCCAATTAAGGACAAACCTGAGTTCAATTTGACTGTCACGGAAAAGCTGTGAATACTTATGTACATGTTATGTTTCTGTGTTTTATTTTTAAAAAATATGCAAAGATTTCAAACAAACTTTTCTCACTTTGTCAACACAGGGTATTGCATGAAGAACTTTGAAGGAAAAATCAGTTTAATCTTTAGAGAGTTTAACATTTTGGAATAAGGCTGTATCATAAAATGTATAAAAAGTGAAGCGTTGTGAATACATTCTTGATGCACTGTATCTGCTGATATTGATATATTATTAAAATATAGATATGCTGACCACCTGGATCAGCATTACAGAGAAATAAAATACAGTACAGTATAAAAGTACCATAAGTATAAATGCAGCATGATGTTCTGCTTCACTGCAGTTCAGTAACTTCAAAAATCACCAATGATTTTTCCATTACTGTGCATCCAAACAACTAATGAAAAACTATCATTTCCAGCTAGCATGTACAGATTTATCCTTCCTCTTAAAATATACCTTAATTAATACTCAATTTATATAGAACATGTTTCAGCAATCATTAAATCTGTATTCTAATGGGGGGGGGAAAGCATATATTTCTACTCATTGCATTGTTTCACAATGCTACCATATTCTTCAGTCTGAATACCTTCTTTAAATCTGTGAAGAACAAGCTCCAGTCCTTCAGCAAGGCCACTTCAACATTCTCCTCCGAGTACTTCACCAGAAAATATGGAACAGCTGTGATTCCACTTGAGCAACAAAGGCCATCATATGCCATTTGAAAAGAAGATATCTGCAAAATGAGATGAATGCATCACATGCAAATTGAGGCCACATCTGAACATAAATGTACTGTAATAAAGGACCATTTGCTGTAGTTAAATTTAAAGAAAAACAGCAGCAACCTTTTAGCACCTCCTTTTTCCTCACTACAGAGGTTCTGAAGGAGTAGCCACTGGTCTTCATAACAATCATAAGCGGGACATTTCCTGGTTCCTTCAACATTGTTACTGTGTCATTAGTGCACAAGTTATGGCCCTCATCCATAGGATGTGGTTTTAGGATGCTGGTTACCAGGCTCATCAGCACTGATTCGAAGTCATGCCCCAGTCCCTGCTGGTACCACATCCTGAGATGTTTTTCCAAGATTTTCTGGCAAGCAGACTTCATGCACTATTAAATGAACACTCAACCAGACTGTAGTTTGCCTAATTTTTCATTAATTTCACTGGCGCTGCCCTTTTAATACACACATCACAGGTGAAAAGGCCAGAGAAAAAAAATGTTCAAAACTATTTATGTATTTTATGCAGTAGTTAGAAAAAATTATATAAAATCATCTAATAGTACAATTCTCACTTGAAGTTTGTTTTCTGAACAAAAAATTAAATACAGTGCCACTTTAATTTAATTTTACAATTAAACACAGAAACAATCTTGAAAGAGTGGAACTTTCTAGTTTAAATATGATTCTTTTTCACAGGCGACCCAACACTGTACTGTAACACTCTGCATATGTACACTGATCAGTCATAACATTAGCGTCACCTGCCTAATGCTGAGTAGGTCTCACTTGTGCAGTCATAATAGATCTGATCACTCAAAGCATGGACTCCACTAGACCTCAGAAGTTGTCCTGTGGTATCTGTCACTAACTGTGGAACCACAATAAGCATGAGTGAAACTTAGGTGCCGATGACACTGTTGCCAGTTAATCGACTGTTTTTCTTGGAGCACGTTCGGTATGTACTATCCTCTGCATAATGGAAACACATCACAAAACCAGCCTCGTTTAGAGATGTTCTGACCCAGTCTAGACATCAGTTTGGTTGTTGTCATCAGATCCTTACACTTCCTGCTTTAAAAACATATAATTCCAAGAAATGTTCACTTGCTGCATAAAATATCCACCCCTTGACAAGAGCCAGTGTAGCTGAAGATAATCAATGTTTATTACTTTACCAGTCAGTGGTACTAATGTTATGGCTGATCCGTGTACATATGTTTATACTGTGTCCAAACCTCAGGGCACTGACATCACATATCCTGTAATTCAATGTCCTGAAAGATAAATAACTTTAAACTAAACTCTTCTACCACAGCAAGTCTGAAGCTTAATTTATGGTTTGTGTAGCAGATATGTTTCCCTCCACAGCAAAGAGGAACCAGAGAGCATGTTTTGGATGTAAAGCCCACCTGTTTGGGGGAGAATTTCTGCTCTAGTAAGATGGGATCCTTCACTAACTGAATTCCTTCCAGGAAACAGAGAGCAGGGAAACAGAACCAGTAATAGAAGTGGTATTTCTTCAGATCCTAAACAAAAAGCAATGACAAGAAACACTCAGAATACATTTTTTAATATATAAATAGCCAAAATATTGCTGACTGAAGTACTACAGACAACAGAGGGTGTTTAAAATAATTACATGAAAACTACTGAAATAATATTCTAATTATCCACAATTATAGTCATTTCTACCCAGGTTATCTACCTTAAAATTCAATTACTCTTTTCCAAATATGAGCCAGTTTGTGTTGATTTCATGAATAAATGCTGTATTTATGTAAGCAGCAATCTTCAGGGTCCAAACTGACTCGTACAATATATGCTCCCTAAAGAACTGTGAAGTTTCATAGCAATCTGCCAGAACATTAAACATTAAATGAGAGCTTCCCCAGTGCCTAAAGTCTCTTAATTCATTTTAGAATCATGGTCTCATTCACAGAGTTCTTCATTATGATGATATTCTTATAGCCTTTTTCAGCTTCATGCAAATTAGATCAAAGTAATTTCGATGTGGAGTTGCAGCATTGCAGGAAAAGCCTTCTGTAGATGGTCAAAAAGTGTCGGACTGCAGTGCTATTCAGAAGGAAGATAAAGGTTACCAGGAACTATAAATGATTAAAAATTTAGACAGAAATGGGTGATGTTTATTGAGACAATCTTGCACAACAACACTGGAGTCTTTATTGATGTTGATGTGGTGTTAAGGGCAGTCATCGTAACAGTCTGCACGGATGTAGTCCTACATCCTGCAGCCATCTGCCAATAATGCTGGCACTAACAGGATGACTAATGGAGGCCATTGCTCACTGAATGTCTCCAATGGTCACTGCTGAGTCACTCTGCACATGTGAGAAATTCCATCAGTTCTCCCTCTCCAAGGTTCATTTAGGTCTCCCAGATCCTTCATGTCCCTGGTGCGTGCCTTCTCCTATCCACTGCTGTCAACAGTGTATGATAATATCGATAGTATGGCGCACAATACATCAATAAGACCATCACATTTCCCACAGCCAAGTAATACAACCCCTTTGGACACTTCCAACTGCTCAAACCAGGAAGTAGGTAGATTTTTACTTTCTGAATCTGGATGTCCCACCTCTGATAATAGTAACTGTTGACAATGAATTGGAATTACCACCAATAATTTCAAATAAATTATTGGATATCAAGAAATATTTAACCCCTTAACCTTCCTGGGACAACTGATGGTTCTCATTTTCCCTGCTGTCATAACTTAGGAACAACTCAGACCATTTTGTATTACTTTGCATGTATTTACTCAATAGTAATCACAGAACAAAGGTGATTAATCATCAGGTATCGTTATTAGAATACATACAGCGAAGGTCAGGAGGATGAACTTGGTCAGCACTGTAGGGTCTTCCAGTGCAGCACCTGATTTTATAGCATTCCAAATCTGTGAAGATGACACTTTTAAGCATATTTAACACTGCATTTACCAAATTTAATGTTTAATATGTCAATAACAACAACTAATGGGATCATCCTACTGCCACAACAACAGCCTTCAGACATGAAACAAGGGAAAGGTGTAACTAACGAACACTTATTACCACTGCATGATGTAATACAAGCACCCACCTCACATGCTGCTCTGTCTAGAAGAGCTTTTTTATCTGTAGATTTAAAGGCTTCCAGTGTGTTGGTATTGTACAGGGTGCCTACAGCAGGACAGCAGCGTACAGGTGTGGGTCCATCACTGCACAAAGGGAACATTTATATGAATATAAATTAAAAAATAATATCAATTAACATTAATATCAATAAAAAAATGAGTTTCATCAGGTTTCCTCTGAACTTCATCACATCACCATTTTTGTTGCACTAGGCAGCTTTCAAAAGCACTGATTCATTTTAATAGAATTTTCCATCACAGTTTAATCTTGCAAATTTAATGATTTAATATCTCTCAGATATTAATAACGTTCAGATATTAAATTCCTTGCTAGAACAAGACACTGTTGGGTTTTTGTCTTAAACCTTTCCTATTGACATAAATCCAATCACGAACTACACCACAAAATGAGACTTGGCATTTACAGTCTGAGTTTGGATCAGCCACCTTGCCTGGCCCACTGACATTTTTCAGTAATTTGTAGACTGGAGCAATATTAGATCTACCTAGAGACATCATCTTTCACTTCCTTCCATGTGTCCTGCTTCCAAACTCATTTCAACATGGATGACTAACTGCAAGCAATTTTTCATTATGTTAAAATTGATGGTGGCTTATTATAACACCACTGTGGTATCAAAACAATATATTTGAAACTATATATGTAATTGTATAAGATATGAAAAGAAACAAAGCTTCATTTTTAATGTACAATGTGTAAACCAGATTTCACTCCATGTCCCGTTAGACATTTAATGATTTTATATACAGAAAGCTTGCAAGCTTATTTAAAAGGGAGATTTTACTGTAAAACTACAGACTGTATGCAAATTGATTATAAAGTGGTGTTATCTCAAGGGATGGCTTGGGAGCACCAACTCCTGTATGTGAGTGAGGCTAAACATTGGCCAGTATGCTCATGGCAAGGAAACGTGAATGATCAGTTTTTGAGTGAGGCATGATAGTGGCTGCCAAACTGATGGGACATTTCCACAGTTTCATGGAAATTTTAACTGTCTTGTGTGTAGTGGGAAAACCTCACAGGAACAATTCTGGACAACTTGGACAGCACAGTGCATTACCCTGCTGTAATATCCCATCATTGTGGGAGTTCATGAAGGTTAGGAAGATCTGCAAATGGTCATTAAACAATGTAAGGTGTGGCACCAGTCAATGACGTCTTTGTGGAGACCAGTGAACTCAATCCCTGCCAGGAGAATACACCCCACACCAGGCTGCACTTGTTCACAACTGGGGTCCATGGCTTCTTATGCCATGAGCTGGTCAGAATTTAACCTCAACACCTTAAATTATACAGGTGTGGGAATTCCCATGCCGTCCCCTGAGGTCACTTCATAATCGATTTATATACTGATAATTTGTGACTCTTGGCACATGTAAAAATATTGTATTCCTTCTGCTAATATTCCATTTTGCATATGAATTTAATCTAGAAATCTAATGAAAAAAAATCTAGGAAAAATGAATTGACTCCATTAATCCAACACTTTGAAAAACTTCGAAATGACATCATATTGAGAATAAGACAACAACTCACACATCAAATGCACTGAACTCCAGGGTCAGACGTGTTGGCAGGCCAGACGGGTCACCTAATTACACCAAAAAAAAAGTTTTAGTTCTGACAGTCTCATTTTCACAGCCAACTTTTTTAGATGGAACTACCTATTCATCACTGCCTTACCACAAATTCTGTCCTGACATCTATATTTAATTGTCACCAAGGGACCGATGAGATGAATAATGATTAATGCACAAAAAGCATACCATGCACAAAAACAGAAATACATCTCTTCTGCACATGTATCTGTTTTTATATAATTCACTAGAAGAAGATAGCAGAGAAACGTGCTTTCCATCCCCCAAAACAAATTTGTTTTTATAACCACGATCCAAAAAAAACAGGCCACAAATTAAACTTAATACTAAATAACCCTTAACTAAATCATTATTCTCCTCTAAGTGAAGCCAAGATATTTGTATTTATGGCATGATTACTGCACTATTGTGCACTATAGCCCTGTGCAGCATCAAGATGATCAGATCATCATCATCTTGGAAAAGGTTGCAAAGCCATTTCTAAATCTCAAGGCCTACAAAGGTCATACTATCTAAATGGAGAAAAGCTGGAACAGTAGTCAATCTTCCCAAAACCTCTCCAACACCAAGTCATATAATCCAGAAAGTGATGAAGAACCCAAGAACATCTAAAGTACTGGAGACCTCTCTGGCCAAGGTCAGAGTTAACCCAATCATCTAAAATCACACCAACCAAACATTCTAATATAACCCACCAAAAATCCACATTAGCAATGTATGTCACAAAGGAAATATTTCATACAATAAATAAATGACTGGTGTATTGCATGGTGGTGGTAGTGTAATAATGGTGGTGCCAAACCAAGGAGACTTATACTGTTTCTATTTTAATTTGTTCCAGAAAGTGCAGAAAACAAAATTAATGTAATTAATACAAATATATTTAGTGTTAATTTGTTCTTCAGGCCTCATCAATGGCAGAGTACTCACCATTATAATAATAACCCCTTATGCTTTTTGGACTTTCATCCAGACGGTAGTCATTCAGCTTCTTTTGGGTGAGCTGGTGCCAGAAGCCGGCCTCCAGTGCACTTGAGAAAGGTGCGAACTGCAGTTTTTGAGGAGCTGAACCCTTTTCAGCCGACTCAGCTGCCATCTGAACATAAAACTCGGATCATCCAGAGAAATACTGCATGACAGAAGACGGGACATGAAGTTCCATAGATATTAATAAAGACACTGTACACATTCAGAGGATGTGCAAGTACAGCTGTATGGTTACAGTCAATGGAAACGGAAGTTCCCTGAAGGTGCAAGGTTTAACTGTGTATTTTGTGCAGTGATTTTTCTCCTTTATCAATAAAAATTTTAACCTAATTTAGAAGTGCCAATTACTCAACCCTATTAGGACTCTTATCCTATTACACATGACGCTCCCAACGAAAGGAGAGCGAAGACAAGCATATGCTACCTCTGATACATGTGAAGCCAGCCACTGCCTCTTTTCAAACAGCTGCCATTACATCACTGCTTGACAGCCAACATGCTCAGCGGTAACAGAAGCCTGTGCCAACCAGCATTGCTGTGGGTATGATGTGGGAAGATAGCACAATCTACCAACCCAGAGAGAGAGCGCGAGGGCAATTTTGCTCTCTCAGACTCTGGCTGCCAGTGGCAAGCAGCATGACCTGGGATTCAAACCCCCAATCCTGGTGGTGTGTAATTTTACAGTCCCAACCCCAATGCTGGTGGGCTTCTCACCCTCCAGCTGAGACTGATGGTGTGTAAGGGTTCTACAGTCCCAACCCCAATGCTGGTGGGCTTCTCACCCTGCAGCTGAGACTGATGGTGTGTAAGGGGTCTACAGTCCCAAACCCCAATGCTGGGGGGCTTCTCACCCTGCAGCTGAGGCTGGTGGCGTGTAAGGGGTATACAGTCCCAAATCACAATGCTGGGGGGCTTCTCACCCTGCAGCTGAGGCTGGTGGTGTGTAAGGGGTCTACAGTGTATCTACAGGCTGCTGTATGAGTGTGTAACTAAGCTGCTGCTGAACTGCACGGTTCCTGGTCTTCACCCCCATCTACGAGTCCTGACCGTCAGAACAGGAGTTCAGCAGAGGACTGGGCTCTACAGAGGGCGAGAAAAGAACAGACATCCACAAGAAAGTGCAATAAAGGAGTGAATCCTCTAGACACTCACCAGAATCGAGCTTCCTGCTTTCAGTCATATGACTGGCGTCGCCACTGCGCAGCCGCAGAAAGGCGCGAGGAGTTAGGCTAAAAGGTGATATTTAACGGAGTTGGTTGGCTAGGTTGAAGAACTCCACAACTCATATGGAAGTCAGCAGGTCTGTGTTTTAAAGCACAGCTCTGTAAAGTTCTGTAAACAACAACGCCACCGGCTGGGTCGGGCTAGCTAAGCTGCGGGCGTTTAAAGGGATTGAATGAAAGAAGTCCGGTCCAGTAATTAGAGTCAGGAGAAGACCGGGTCACGCTCAGTAAAGCTGCTCGCTCGCACCGCCAGCCAGGCTGTTTCCAACAGCAGGAGTCCAAACAGGCTAGTTGAGCTGAGCTAAGCTTAGCTAAGCTAAGCTAAGCTAAGTGTAGCCGCGTTGCCAGGGAAACCGACGGCGCCTCTCGCGCTCAGGCTTGCGCAGACAGGAGAGCGGAGGAGTAGAGGACGAAGAACCAAAACAGGAGGAGAAACGCGCCCGCGAGGAGAGCAGAGAAGACCGAGAGGAACCTGTAAAGGCCGCTTCGTCTCATCCTGACACTCAGACTCCCGCTCTCAGACTCAGACTGCTGCACAGCTGCCTCACCCTGCTGCAGGTTCTACCAGTCCTACCACAGTCCTGCTCCTGTTCCTGCACCGAGAGCCATGAAAAAGAGTCCAGGACTTCAGTGTTGATGGAATTGGCCGCAGTTCAGTATAGTTCAGCATCTGCAGATCTCTCTCTCTCTTTCTCTCTCCCCTTTTCTGTGTCTTTCTTTTTTCTCACTCTTTCATTCTGTCCCATTCATTCTCTCTTTTTATACTTTTTTCTCTTTCATTCTCTCTCTCTCTCTCTCTCTCTCTCTCTCTCTCTCTCTCTCTCTCTCTCTCTCTCATATATCCATACTCTATCCATTACAAGTTGACCCACGTAGATAACATAAGATGTCCTTTAATTAAAGAGCAGTATATAAACAAAGATGTAGAAATAAACATGTTCATTATTTCTTGAGCACAGCACTTACGAACTTCATACCTCATACCGTACTGAGCATGCTGCTGGAGAAATTGAGTGTCTATCTGACTCATTTGCATTTCTTCAACATTACATCCAGACTTCAGCCATTCAGTCCATTCATTTTCCCAAGAAGGCAATCATTACAAGCTTTAGTGCAGCACAACAAACCTTCAGCATTATACTCGTAAAAATACAGCTGCTTTAAATAGTTCCCTGAGTGGTACAAACAGAACACTGTTACATTTGCAGGGTTGCCAGATCTCACAAGAGAAACAAGCACTTAGCTCATTTCTGAGATCATCATCAAAAAATAGTGTCAGGTTGCAATGCTGTTAGTAATCAATTATTAAAATTAAGACTTATGTGGTTGTGGTTTATTGAGTTACAGTCTCAGTAGTGAGAATGGAAATGGATAAATCTGGCACCTTTACACAATGCAATAATTGAAATTATAATGTTGATTAATGTGTATTGTTAATTGGATAAATGATTAAATTACAAGTGAAATTAATCAATAAATGAATCTGTGAGAATGAATATTCAAAATTATAGTGCACATAACAAACCAGTCAAGTAATAATATCAGTGAAATGGGAAAATTTTCCATATAATAAATTATAGTCCACCAGGCTCAATTATTGTACTGGAAAAAAATAAATTGTCTTTTGTCCTCCCGGTCTTGTCATTGGTTCTGCTTCTATGTAACACACACACACACACACACACACACACACTCACACACACTCACACACACTTTAATAACCTGTTCTTGCTGGCTAAAGAAAGCTGATAGTGATGGACTGCTGTTGATTTGTTTCAGTGGGGAAGGAGAGGAGGGGAATGTCGTACAACAAAACTAACAGTCAGTTTTTATTTTTTTTTTAAACAGGTTTAGAGAAGAATGACAAGGTAATGGAACAAGCCCAAATAAGAAACACTTTAGATATAAGCATAGGAATTGCAACCCAGGACTACCAATACTTGTAGCCCAAGTTTGAAAGAACCATGTAAAGAACCATTTGAAGCCTGTGCGTACCTTCTGTGAGCATGCTGTACACTGCCAGTTGTTTATTGCATAGATTCTGTTGCTTCACCCATTTTTGGAAAGGCTACTTCAGCAAAGCAGCCTCACATTATTCACATAGCGTGTTCAGAGCCACTGCTTCTAAAGGGCAAAGCTTGACTGCTGAGACCCACATTTAAGTCCCAGTGGTGCCATACTCTATCAGTAGTGCCCATGAGAATACCATTAAAGTGACTGACAGGGTTCCACTATCCCCTGTCAATGTAATTGATGAATCAGCAGACAGAACTGCTCAGAGTGTTTTAAAAGACATGGCAGAAAAACAGACTGATAGTAGCCAGGTTTAAAATCATAAAACTGACTTACCATGAAAAGATTTTATTCTACTATCCACAGTTACCAGCGATAATCTCAAAACCCATTAAACTTGCTGAAGTTCTCTGAGTTGCTCAGTGGTCTAATGTTCTAGCACTATGATCCAAGGGTTGCAGGTTCAAATCCTGGCTCCTTGTCAGCAGCAGCTGGAGTCTGAGAGAGCAAAACTGGTTGTGCCCTCTGTGGGTGGGTACATGGAGCTCTCTCTCCCCACCCCACACTCATTAAGATGCTGGCTGGTGCAGGCATGTTTTGGAGGAAATGTGCTTGTCTTCACCATCCTAGTGTTGTGAGCATCATATGTGAAGGGGACTGGGGTTGGATATTTGGCACTTCCAAACTGGGTTAAAAAAAAAATATCTACTATTGCATAGGCCCCCATATTCTCTGACCTGTCAAGGCAATAACTCCACAAGCCCTGTGGTCTCCTGTGACACCTTCACATGTTAACACCAGATCCTCAATCAGTCCTTTAATTTATGAACTGGTGCTTGTGTGGACATCAGTGATCCTCGGGGACCCACAACCCTGTCTCTGATCCATGGGTTATTGTTCCTTGGATCATTTTTAGTAGGTACTGACAACTGCATACTGGGAGCATCCCACAAGGCCTGCTTAAGTCATCACAGTATGGTTCTTGTCAAAGTGTCTCAGTTTACTTCCAACACATTGACTTCAACAACTGACTGTTTACTTGCTCCCTAATATCCACCCTTTGACAGGAGCATATTCATCTGGCAGTGGTTTTAATGCTATGGCAGATTGCTGAAGATACTACCAGAAGAATAAATGAGACATCATAATAAAAGGCTTTGTAATAAGTGCAAGATTAATTTCAGTTTTGATATGGTGTCTGCCAGACCTTTGTGAACCTGCTCAGTGTGATTATCACGTGATGAGTTGAATTTCAATTTACAATCCTGCACCATTTGCACTTGTCAAGGAATTATGTTAATGAATATGACTCCCGGTGTTTGCCTTAACAGGGTCAATATTTGGCTGCATTATGCCAGATGTTTTTCTGGGCTACCATCACTGACAAATACCACTGAGCCAAATGGAAAACAGATGTAGCTTATAACAGGAAACAACATTAGGTTTCAGAGCTTTGAAAAATTGTATCTTCAAGCTGCATTTGGTAGCTTGTCATCTTTTACTTTTGTAGTGGAAGCCATTTTCTCAGCTGTCATTCATTGCTGAGGTTAGGAAAGTAAAAAACTTAAAAGACAAGGGTCATCTTACTGAGGGTGTCTGATCATATATGGGTATTCTGGCCTAAAACTAGGGCTGCATGTGGTTTAAGTCATAATGTGTAATGTTCTAAGCCTCATTGGTTTCACAAAATTCAAGATATTTTTTTTACTGTCAAGACACATCATAAGAAGGTTTTTCCTTTGTTTTACAATCACTTCCACTCCAGTGACATTCCAACACAATTCCAACACCAGTTTCAAAATATCAAAAAAAGTGAATGTCTATCTGTGGACATGTTTCTATGGTCTTTATATGTCCAAAATACAGCATAGTATTGTTACCAAATGGTGCTAACCGGGCACAATACTAACAATAATAATTCAGGACATAAAATATGGGCATATTTTGGTTGCAACACATTTTGATTGCATTCCTCATAATAGACAGGTAATCAAGTTTCTTTAGTTATTTTTGGAATTGGTCTAGAATTATTGGCTGTGATGTCATTCTTAGCTCTGGCATCTGAATTCCAAGGTAAACGGATGTAGTATGACATACTAATGCATCCCAACGGACTGAAATGTGAATAAGGTTTTAAAAAATTATATTAATTACATTTAACGCCCTATATTTTAAGCTTTTTTTGTTTTAAAGTTGATACTACTTAGTAATATATTCAAATTTGAATTCAACATTTCTAATATTTTAAGATTCTGGATTTCTTGTTTTCATAAGCTATAAACTGATCAACAGTACAACAAAAAAGGCTTGGAATGTCACTATGTGTAATCAATATAAAATGAATGAAATTGTTACCACGAAGGAGCTTTTTAATGACATTCAATTTTATGCCTAATATCCCCAAATGCAATCAGAAACAATTATCTGAAGATAAAACATGCTTTGACTAGAACATTTAAAAAGCAACCAGCACACCAGATAGCAAATTATACCTATAGAACAAATAAAAACCAAGGCACAGAAGACAGACGTTAAAAACCCAAACACAAGACACCACAACCTTAGTGCCACTGAAACCAACCGAGACTTTATTGGACACTTTTACCTTATATGTACATTTAAATCAATGGTAAAGCAGCTTAATCTGATGCAGATTATGGAAAAAATGTCAAGTGACACAGCAAAAGAAGCACAATAACACTGTTCAGAACCAAAGACACGAGATTTCTGAAGCCATGTGACAAAAAATGTACAGTCATCTACAGCCCACTGCAGGTGTTCAACGACACAATAGGCCAAAAAAGAAGACAATCAGTCTACAAGCCTTACAGGCCACCACAAACACTCAATCCAACACATAGATTCAACACAAATGAATAACGTTTACACAGACGCATGGCGGCTGTGGGTTCAGTGGTTAAGGAAATGTCATGGTTTAATCCGGAATATCTTTTTGAACACTCTCTTGAAATTCTCATTGCAGAGCGGGTAAATAAAAGGGTTCAGAGTGGAGTTGATGTAGCCCAACCAAATCGTAAACATGTGGAGGTCATGGTGAACACAGGTGTTGCACAAAGCCATGACCATGAAAGTGATGAAATAGGGGATCCAACACACCATGAAAGCAGTGATGATGAAGCCGAGCTGCCTCGCAGCTTTCCGTTCCTTGTGTACCCGCATGTTCTGGACACACTGTCTGGATTGCTCACAGAACTTTTGCCACGTTTGCTTCAGAGTGAGAGTGTTGCTGGTGTCCACTGGTGGGCTACTGCCATGTTCCCATGGTGATGTAGGTGACTGTGCAACGTCATCATTGCAGAGAACAGTGGTGTACTTGTGAACATCAGTGGTGGGTGTTATCTCACAAATATTAGCGACAGAATTGGGCACAAGTACATTACAGTCGTTAACTGATACGAACATTCTGAGCTCATCGTTCTCCTCACACTGCAAAAACCTCAGAGGTAGAGATGGCTCTTTTTGGGATGCCTCATCAATGTCCTCCTCCTGGCTCAAGGAGGAAATCTCATTTGTTTCCCTCAAACTTTTTCTCTTGTGCTTTGAGATATTAAAAAATGAGGTTTTGCGGCTTTTGGCTTTTTTATCAGCTGAAAGGTCACCAACCTCCTCATTGGTGTCCTTTGAGTTAACAGGCTGTTCCAGAGTATACTGATCCAAGATACCTTCATTTTTATTGTAAGTAGCTTGCAGGGCTTGACTCTCCTCTGAGGCCTTAAAGAAAGTTCTCTGCAACTGATTTGAGTTGTGTATGGTTCCATCTTGATCTGGTGGTACCCTGGGACAAGTGAGGCTTTCCCACTGTTTATAATGTTCCCGCACAGCTATGAAAATCTGAGAGTAGAACCAGAGCATCAGAAAAGACGGGATATAAAAGTTGAGAATGGCAGTTACTACTTTAAACCATGTCACAAAGCGAAAGTCTGTGTCACACTTGCTCTCCAACTCGGGCTTCTTGTCAACGTGGGCAAACATCCGCCAGCCCAGAATGGGAATGATCCACGTCATGGAGAGCAGCCAAGCGCCACAAATCATCAGTGTTGCCCTTCCACGTGTCCGATATTTCAAGTACCTCAAAGGCTGCCGAACAGAACGATACCTGTCCAAGCAGAGGATGAATAAACTGAAGATGGAGGCAGTACTAGCCACGTAGTCCATCACCAGCCAGAACTGACATACAACACGACCCAGCTTCCACTCATTCTCAAGTAGGTAAACCATGTTCAATGGCATTACAGTTGCCCCAACAATAAGATCTGCCAGCGAGAGACTGACAATGTAAAGGTTCCCCACCGTGTGCAAGGTACGTTCCTTCCTCACAGCCAGAAGGACCAGGACATTCATGATGACCGTCAACAGAGACAGTGTTCCCAGGAGAATTCCCAGCACTGCATTGTTCATGTGATGTTGGAAGGGAACGGATACATTTAAATAATTAGATGAAGTGAGATTTGTATGGCCTTGCACAATTTTGGGGACTCCACTGTCTGTCGTAGTCTCCATTGGAGAGGTCCAACCTCCTTGACTGTCACCTGATGTCAAACATCTGGAGGGGCGTATCAACACATTGGTTCTTCAAAGGCATGTCCATAAGAAAATTCCTGAAAAACAGGACAAAATGGAAATGAATTAAACATCAGCACTAATACCACCCTTAACTGACAGTCAAACGGAATTGCTCAGATGTGCAGATGTCCTACTCGGATGTCAAGCAGTTATTTTGGATGTTATGTTTGAAGGTTTGAGCCCTTCTTTTGAGGTAGAGAACCAAAAAAATATGATTTGATCTGCCAACAAGCCAATGCCCGACCTCACACCTCTCATTTATTGATGGAGTGGGCTGAGGAGTGAGGAAGTTCAAGTGATGTCATGGCAACACATTCACCAGAATAAAAATCCAGTGAGATTAAGTGGCACCACATCGGGAAATGTGTGGAGACATGAGACCCAATGACTATAGGAAGTGTGTGGACAGCAGGGAATAATGTGTGGGAGGCGGTTCATTCAGATCAGTTTAAGAAAAAATAACTATATGATTAAATGGTGCCAGATTGTCACCAAGGTGAAAGGAGTCCTACATAACACTGATACACATTCTGTGTCAAATTTTATATCATTCAGTTGTTTTGTTGTCAATAGTCGACACAAAAAACTATTTGATGAATTCTTTTAACTACACATGTGACTACAAAGGGTTCTTTGAGTGATGCCATACATTAATATTGTATTTAAAATATAAAGATTTATTTAAGAAATGTGTGATCCTTTAAATTGGAAAAGAGCATTAACATTCACTTCTTCAAACCTTTAAAAGGTTCTTCATAAACAAATTCCCTTTACAAACATATTTCTTTATTTATAAATGTGACATAAAGACCCCAAAAGCAGACAAGTAGAACCAAATCATGCACCTAAACCTTTCCAGTAAAACCCGTTAATGTGTACAAATCAAATTCAGCTTCATTATGTTGGGTGGGTTTCGTTCCAAAAACAGCTTTCTTCAACCCCTTCCATAACATTTCTATTGGACAACATGAATTTATTCCCCTTTCAAGCTGATAAATCTATTGAACTGTGTGTCTGTGGGTTATTCATGTGTCCTCTCCATTTTTTCTGAAAATTCTAAATCATTCACAAACTTTCAGGCACCACAGTACGTACAAGGAAACATACTGTTGACATCACCCCACAATTCCAATATCGGTGCATCCCAATAACATTTCATGACAAATTGTAATGCAGGAATAACATAATTACTTTCCATTACCCTCCAGCATAACAGGATCCTTACGAAAAATAAAAGAAGCAGACAGATCGGGTCTGGTTGCTAAGGAACAGTGTCTATGCTCACTTCGCAGTCAGCTGAAAATGTTGACAGTCACCTTCATTCTACCTTCTCAAGTTCTCATCTGTGTCCCTCCTGCTGCTCCCCTCGCACTTCACACCAACTCTCTTTGGTGTCCCAGTGGGACTCGAACTGCCAGCCCTCTGTGCTTCATCTTGCCATTTTGAAGGTCTTCAGCTCTTTCCATCCCTTTGTGTTCCAGACCAAAGCAGCTCAAACATATAAAGATGCCTTCCCAACATTGTCCAAAAAATAAATATGTAAAGAAGTTTCTTGTCTTGTAGTACCCAGGGACCTCAGTGGTCTTCTTCATTTCAGGGAAGGCTTTGGACTGAGTGCACATCAATGAAGGGACCTTTTATTATTGCAATGATATATAAGCTTACTCTAGGCTGTACATCACCAGTCCCACCCAAATATCATAAGAATGTATACTCATTTGTGCCTTGTATAAACAATTTCAATTTAGACTAGAACACGGCTTTCGTTTGAGGCCCGAGTGCTAATCTCAGGCATCATTTCGTTGCTCTGCTACATGTGCAAACTTGCTCTGCTGACCTACATCATAGCGTTTAGGAAAGATGGGCCTTTGCTGTAAATTACTTAGTTCCAATTGAATCATCTCAACGGGAATTTAAACAAATACCAGCATGCCGCCCAATGTGCAAAAAAGAAAGGGATTGTCCAGACCAGCTCTACTGGGATTGCCAATTAACTCATCTAGAAACCATGCTTGTATTATGTCTCCATCTCCAGCAGGTTGGATTACTGCGGTTTCAGAACCCTGCTACAGGATCAGACTGTTACGTTACAGCCTTATTCCAAAATGGATTAAATTGACAAAGTTTGTTTGAAATCTTTGCACGTTTATTAAAAAGAAAACACAGAAATTCAACATGTTCAGGAGCATTGTGTTTCCACTGATCATCCTTCAGATGTTTCTACAGCTTAGTTGGACACCTGTGGTAAATTCAGTTGACTGGACATTTGTAAAGGCACAACCCTGTTTATATAAAGTCTCATAGTAGACAGTGTATGTCAGAACACAAACCAAACCATCAAGTCTAAGGAGTTGTCTAGACCTTCAATTATGTCGCAACAGATATAATCAGGGTATAGAGAGATTTCTGCTGCATTGGAGGTCCCAATGAGCACAGTGGCCTCCACCATCCTTAAATGGGAAACGTTTGGAACCACCAGGACTCTTCCTAGAGCTGGGCACCTAGCCAAACTGAGCGACTGTGGTGGGAGGGCCTTAGCCAGGGAGGTGACCAAGAACCCTATGGAACAGCAACCGTATTGCCCTGCCCTAGTTAGAATCCCGAACATTGGAAGTGTGGAAAAATCTCCTTGCAGATTGCAGAATACTCCCACCACCCTGTTTTACAGAAGTGGTGCTTTGGAACCTGGACAGGAGCTGAGGAAATATCTTCTGGTAGATTTCTTGAGAAACATACTACTTTCTTACTGCATAGACTTATAAGCAAAAGGTTATGGCAGCCTGCTCAAACGAAATGATGAAATGCATGGTTCAGAGGTTCAGACTGACTACATTTATATTTTTTTTAATACAGCATAAGGTGTAATGACACAAACCATACCAACAACCCCCAGACTGTATAAACATACTTACAAAACAGCAATCGATAATGCAGCCCAGCTTGAAGCTCAAAGGTGACCAGCTAATTGGCCAACTCGTACCTGTCTGACCGTGATATGCCATTCATTTTAATGCACATGAAGTTACTTCCATCTCTCACAGCACATCACACTTCAAAGTTATTTTGTTGCTTTCAGGTTTGTTTGTAGTATCAATCAATGTGCATGTATCTGGCTGGATTGATTTTATAGCAACTGGAAGTTAACAAGATGGATGGTTTTCCCTAAATCTGCTTGCTGCAGAGTTAACAAGTGAGGTGTCATTTGAGCTGAGATGTTCTGCACTTCAAAATGAGCCAATGTTTCTTGGGCTTTTTGTTTCAGAAACCCTGCTGGTTCCACAGAGAGCTCAAACCATCTGATGTTTCTGTGAAAGGAATGATTTTGATGAAGAAGAGAGGGGAGCACAAACTTGCATGATAAAATATAACAAATAATTTACATTATCTTAAATTTCATTTTTTTTAAGTTCAGGAAGTTATTTCTCCATATTCGACCTGAAGACACTTTCTTTAGTTTTAATCATGGTAAGTGTGTTTGAAATCCCAGAATCCACTCATTATTTGAATTTTACATTGTTTACACTGTAAACAATGTAAAAAAAAAAAAAAAAGAGTTAATCCTCTAAACAGGAGTTTGCTGTTTTTGTTGTCAATTCAATTGAGAAGACTGTAGTTGTGGGTTACAGTTGAATTGAATTTTTGAGCCTAAGATCAGTTATTGATTATATAGAAAAAAGAAATTGGTTAAAGGAACTATGATTTCTCAGGGTTACCTGATTATGTTTCACTTTCTCTCACTGTTCTGCTTCCTTAAAATAGAATTTTATGAATTTTAACTGCAAAATCTACTGTATAACTGTAAAAGTCAGTGACCAGAGGTCTTTGACTTGGCACACAATCCCTCAAAGTAATGCGAGCAAAGGCATCCCATCTTATGCAAGACATCAATTTTACTGATCTATATATAGCTTATACAGAAAATGGCCAACAGCTACAAGGAAAACATTGCACAGAATGCCTTTGGCCTCATTACACTGTGGATCTTACAATTCAAAAAAAGCACAATGAGGTCCATTTCCTAAACTCCAGCCTGAAGTCAACATGACCTTTATGTCTTAGTTTTTATTCTGGCTCATAAAATGCATCAGCAATTCATCATTAAAAGAGTAAGTTCTGGATTTAAATGGATTTTTGATGATGTTGCCATGCATCAATGGGTGGGGCAAAAATATTAACTCTCAATGTTCTTGTCTGGTCCAGTGGATTGGGATCAAGTCCGATGAAGACAAATTTGAATGGATCATGTGTTGGTTTCTTAAAGCTCGATCCAGTTCCAATCCTTTGTCCATAACCTCTGTATACTGTCACCTCTGTCTACTGGTGTCTCTGTTTTGCCAAATACACAAAGCCCAGGCTTTTATGTACACAGATGAATGGAGAGCACAATGCTGCGTTCCATCATTAAAGAGCTTATGAACTCATGTAGACACCATATGAATTACACATTTTACTATGATTTTGGTATGTTTACTATGAGGTGTATGTTCAGGCCTTCTTACTTCATAACAATCTCTGTTCAAATCATTTCATTCTGTAATACTTGCATTTGGACTTACACTGTCCTGACTTACAAATTCCTCTTAAGACCAGGCTGGGCCAGAACAGCACCCCCACACTCACACTGCTATAGACATAATACAGTACCAGTCAAAAATTTGGACAAAGCCCTGCTCAAGATCAGCTTTTGTTGGTAGCTGGGTTCACATGGTCTAAGCTGTTTTGTATGGCTGGTGGTTGAAATGCTCATCATTCAGGTGAAACCATCCCATATACTGATACCCTAGCTGGTTAATCGTCCTTGTTCCATGACCAAGCTGGTGTATGTGTTTGTGTATGTGTGTGTGTGTGTGTGTGTGTGTGTGTGGTGTGTGTGTGTGAAATGCCTATGAGCAGCACATCTTAAATAAACTATGTGGCTGTGTTATTTATACAGATACAAAGAACAGATGGGACCATGCCACATGCCCCCCTAAATCAGCACACGCTACTGAAAGTTCAGACTGGACTTCAGACACCTTGAATTTGTTACCTCTCTACTCTTCATCCAGACTCTAGGAGCCTTACTGTTATGTGAAAAGAGGACTTTGGACCAAAGCATCTTAGCATTAAGAACATCTCAGCTGGGTGAGAGAGTGCTCAATCTGATGCTCCCTCAACCATCTAAGAATCATCTTTGCAAAGAAGCTTTTAGGAAACCCACCCTAGTTCTTTTCTCCTTAGCCCAGACACCAGCTTCAGTCCACTACTTCTGAAACTCTCTCAGGTTTTGAATCAACTGTTCTTGACAATCCTCTCAAGGCTTTGGTCATCATGTTGCTTGCACACCTTTACTCACCAAATGTTTTCCCTTCCAGTCAATTTTCCATTAATATGCTTTGGTTCAGCACTCTGAGAACAGTCAGCTGACCCTCTATGTGGAGGGGGTCGATGATTGTCTACTGGAAAAAGGTCAGGTCAGCAGTCTTCCCCATGATTGTGGTTTAGTGTGCTGAACTAGACATGATATTTATACTGTCTAAATAATAATTTACTCAAACTCCAAATGAAATAATCTAAACATATGAGAGACTGGATTTTTGATTTTCATGAGTTATAAACCATACTGATAGTAAAACAAAAACTTGAAATATTTCACTTTACATGTAATGAATAATACAAAGGGCAGTGAAAAAAATAACTGTTCCCACAATACTCTGTTTTGAGATGCACTAATATTCATTCACACCATTAAAACTGCTGGACATACAGTATCAGTGATCCCACTATTTCAGAACAATGTCTAAAATTGTTTCTCCAAGGCCTGTTTAATTCTTGGCAACACTGAATAGACACAGCGGCCTTGATGTTTCCTCCTCCCACCCAAGTCCTTGCATCAACCATTAATCAGAAAATAGCAAAACTGATTTCAGAGCACATTTAAATCTACTGTCCTGGTTGCTAAGAGCATCTAACGTCTCAAAAGACAGGACTGTACATATTTTTTGTTCTTTGATGTAAAAGTTGCTGCTTTGAGAGTAAAGTTGGAACTTAATGATGGGTATTCTTGAATGATATTTATAGATACAGCTATAGAAAAAAATATCAAGATTGGCACAATTTGTACACTGATCAGTCATAATAATAAAACCACTGACACTAACTGAAGTGCATAACATCTGGATCCAATGTCCCCTGTCATTGGTTGGATTAATTAGACAGTAAATGAACTGTCGGTTTTTGAGGTTGATGTGCTAACATTGGGAGAACTTTTATGTAATTAAGATATTTTATATATCCTAAAATATAACAAAGTGCTTTTAATAAAGACAGACGGTGATCTAGCATTGTATGAAATTGCACCCAACACCATGTCTTCTGGATGTGTGACGGGAGACAAGAATTTAATTAATAATTAACAGTTAACAAATTGATTTCGGCTCTGACCATGGTGCTTCCTTCATTGGTCATCTCCACCAAGACAAAAGCAGAACTCATCATTGAAGGTGAACTTCTGCCATTCAAAGTGACTCTATGACAGTCATGCATTACAACACCACTGCAGTCCTGCATTACAATTGGTTGAGTGCGACTATTTTTTTGACACTGAGAGTACTATTGACTTATTTGTAGCATAATTTTACTGATTTTATTGATATGTCATTCTTTTGACAGATTGTACACGATAGAGAGGAAACTGGGGTAAAATAAAAAAATGAGGTAAAACAACAACAACAAAACCCCCACATCTAAATAAACTACTTCACTGATTTTATATTTTCTAACATTTTAGATATTTAGACCTCATTGTTGCAGAATGGCTCTGCTGGTTCTCTATAGTTGACACCTATGCTTTTGCAAAAACAAAATTTGACTATAACATACAGCGTTAAAATCAATAATAAGCAGAACAGTCTTGTTGAGTGACGTGAGCCAGTGACCCACCCCATCAACATCAAAATGCAGGCCTACCCTCTCATGACCTTTGGTTACTGGGCCACAAACCACTCTACTGAACCTGTTGATTTTGTGATCATAATAACATCTGTTTGACCCTGTTTGCTCACAGTCAGTGATGTAAGTGGTGACTGACAGCTCAAACCACTCCTTAAGTGCTTAAGATGGGGCCGATAAGTTAAGTGTTTGCAACAGTTAATAATCAATTGGACTACAGTTGGTTGACCTTCACAGTTCAGCCAATACATTAGAAACACCTGGCTAATATTGTATAGGTCACTCTCATGCTGCCAAAAACAGTTCTGACCCATCAGGTTATAGACTCCATAAGACCTCTGATGGTGTCCTGACACCTTAGCAGTAGATCCTTTTAGTTCTGTAACACAAGGGGCCTCCATGAACATTAATGAGCCTTGAGCACTCAAAACACTGATGCTGATTCACTTATCTATTCTTGGGACACTACTGGAAGGCACTGATCACTACATGCCAGCAACACACCAGCACACCTGCCAGATGTTTGGAGATGTTCTGACCCTGTTGTCTAGCCATCACAGTTTGGTTCTTGTCAAAGTGTTTCAGATTTTTACAGTTGCCCATTTTTATTGCTTTATCACCTCAACTTCAAGAATGGACTGTCACTCACTGCCTAATTTATTCACCCTTTGAGAGGATGATCAAGATAATCAATGACAATCATTCCTCCTGTTGTGACATGTTTGAAGTGTCAACTAGGAGAATGTGTTAATGTAGTTTCATGTAATTAGGACAGCTCATTAATGAAAAATGCATACACACAGCTTGTCTAGTCCCTGTAGATATGTACTTAATACTTAATAGCTGCAGAGAAATGGAAATGTGTTCTTTACAAAGATGCCGCTCCATCCAGGGCTTTTGGGAATTGGAGATGAAGTAGGGTGGTGATCATCCAACATCCTGACCTCACTTAAGCTCTTTTCACTGATTGCAATCAAATCTAGTAAAAAGTCTTCAATGGACTGTAGAAACAGTTACTCCAACAAAAGCTGGATAAACATTTTAATACCCTTAAATTTGGATGTCCTACTGCTTTTGTCTACATAGAGTATTTCCAAAATAAGCTGCAATAAACGTCAAATTATTCAGGAAGCTTTCCCGGGAAAATCGATTCTTTATGAACGTGTGCTCTGACATTCAGCACAGCTTATCTATCAGCAGGAGCAGTAGAGGAGCTCTCATTCAGTCAAAATGGTATTTGCTGGGCTGTCTTCTCAAGGTTGCTTAACCTTTCTGGGACAATGTGCTGGAAAAATGTGAGGATTTAAATAGCGGACTTCCAAAATGATCTATTATACTTTTTAAACTACAAGAAAGCTGTTTAGGTCCTCTAAACATTTTTCAGTAGCAAATAAAGCAGCTTGATAAGTGGTATCCTTGGATCTGACCATTTCACAATTTCACTTATACATTCTTTTGTCAAGCTAATATAAAATTTCACCAAAGTTTGTAGCATTCAATCAATTATTGGATGAATCATTTACTTTTTCTTCCCTAAAATGAACTGTGCAGATCAAACTGTCCTTGGGACATGAAACTTTGTCTAGCCTCTAGAAACCCCTAGGACCAGGCCCCCAACATAAGATCCATCAGTTTCAAAGGGCACAAGGTCATGGTAATTTACAAACCATAAAATCCAACTCCCCACAAATTTTCAATTTGGATATTTTATCACCACCCATCTCACTTGCATAATAGCTTAAACCCAAAACAATCTTCAAAATCAAGATTTACTAACTTCTTTCTGCTAAACACCCCATACTAGTACACTAGGCCTCTCTTGGCTGAAGTGCTTGGCCTTGTGTATTGCCACATATTTACTGTTTTTTTATCCTGTTTACTCTCAATACTCCAACATCTTTGTGTAAAACAATCCAGCATATTTTTTTACCTAATTCTTGTTTATTTGTAATACTTGAACAATGTTTTGTTTCAAATGTGTGTTAGTAGTTCTCATAAAACAAAACAAAATCATTGTTTTTCTAATCTTGATTATTCCCACAGTTTGTCAACTTTGGGCGAGGAATGTACAGAGTTATGGGAACCAGCACACCAAAGATCTGCTCCACAAAATGTAGGCATTATGCTTCAAGTTACTCTAGATTTATCCATACAAACTGTTGAAATGCTGAAAGAAGGTGGTGAGTTCAAATGACTGGTAGGTTAATGTTGCTATAACTTTTAAAACACACTTTAAAACTGTATTTATTTACCGCAGTAAAGTAAAATATATTTTTAGTGCCTTCGTGGTTATTATACTCTTGTATTAGTGCTGTATTATTTGTAAAATGTAATTAATAGAGATGCAATTTACTTGTGATGAAAAATTTAGGACACCCTAGGCCCTATGTCTCAACTGGAAGAACTTATCCTGTCAAAGTTCTTTCAGCTATGCGATATATCATTGTCAGTCTTTGGAAAGACAATTATACATTTTCCTCAAGCCCCCTCTGATACAATAAAGATTTCATGGTTCCTTCTATGATGGAGTACTCTCCAGGCCCAGCTGCAGCAAAGCAGCACCAAACCAAGACACTTCCACCTCCGTGCTTCACAGTTGGTTTAAATAAGACAACCTCATTCAAGGTCCTCTCCAACAATGATCTAATTGTTTGCAGCTGATGTGCTGAATCTGATTTAAATTTTAGGCATTTTAGTTTAGTTTAAATTTTAGTTTTGATTAATTGCCAGGCCAGCCAGTGTCAGAGCTCAGGATCTGTCATGGTACAGTGCACCTTGGAGCAGAGAGGGTTAAGGGCCTTACTCAAGAGTCCAACAGTGGCAGATGTGGTTACTGATCAATAACTGGTGCTCCAAACACCAAGGCACCACTGCCCTTATAAATCTACAGAGTTCACATAATGGCAACAGTACAAACAGGCTGACTGGGGATCAGGAGCAGTATGTTTTAAACAGTGGGATATCATCCTCACTAATATTCCTGAACCCTTCACTGTGAGTGTGCAGAACCTTCAGATGCAGAAACAGATTAACATCAACTTCTTAAAATGTATAAAGGTTCTTCACACACACACACACACACACACACACACACACACACACACACACACACACACACACACACACACACACACACATACACACACACACACACACACACACACACCCCTTACAAAGAAATGGTTCCCTTTTTTCTATGGCACTGCTTAAAAAACGCATTGTAGTACCTTTATTTTTAAAAGTGAAGGTCTACATGCCGGTGAAAGAAAAGAATGAGTGAAGAAACCTAAGTGCTTTCAGACAGGTGTAGAGCATAATACAATTAAGCCATTAACACCCTGCCATGGTCTGTGAAGAGAAGATAAAGCCCAGATGACCTCAATTTTTGATCAAGATTGCAAGAGGAGATCTAAATGGCTTTGAAAGGAAATTCATTATTAGATAATTGATGGAGGTTCAGCCACAAGGAGCTCAACTGGCCAGTGTGTACTAAAGTTACACCTGCATTTAGATCTGGGGGGAAAACGTCAGTAAAGCCTGGACACTGTGGTGGAAAGAGCTCATGATGTTCATGCATTAGTGCAGTATGTAGCAGCAGCTGTTCCTCAGGTGACTGAGAATGTCAATGCAGTACGTGATCAGGCTGCGTCCGCAAATATGGTCAGTAAACAACCACACAGAGTCTACAACCACATTGCAAAGTCTACAAAGTTTGAGTCCCTTTAAAGGGAAGGGTCATTACAATGTTATTCAGACTGATTAGCTTTATCATGTAATGAGGTGCCCCTTTGCCTGGATGACAGTGCCTCCATCCACAGGGGTCACTGAATGGTTTGATGTATATGGAAAATGATGTAAATCGTATGCTAAGCCTTCACAGCCCCTCATCTCAAGAGCTTCGGGAAATGTAAGATGTATTAAACAGCACTCTTCATTATCATCAATGGACAGAATGAAATATGTTTTAGAAGATCCCTCAAGAACAGTTCCAGAGGAAGAATACATGCCAGTGTGGATTTGTTTCTCAAATCAGATCTGTTGAGAAGAGTGTCTACACTGTTATTTGCAAGCAATCGGATTCAAGTCTGGACAGCACATATCTATCTGCATGGGTTGCTATGGTAACTATGTAAGCATCAGTCACGGTGGAGCCAGGCTCTTTCGCCTCTCTGGATTTAATGCAGTCATTATGTGTTGCGTTGCAAGTGACGCAAAAGACAACCAGTGTCCAAACTGATATCTGTTCTGACTGTAATCAGATTTCAAACCACCTGGAGCTGATTCTCAGCAATCAGATTTCATGTGTTTTGGTGCTATCAAAAAAAAGATTACCAAAATCAATCTTGGTACAATCTAAATAGGCTGGACATTGGACCTGGGCTGGCAGTCTGAATATCACCTAAGTTGTCCTTTAATTTGTCTCCTGTCAAATGAGTTACATTGTACATTTCCTCAGTGTAAAGCAACTGTGAGCATGTCCAGTGATAACAGGTTAGACAGTTCATTTGTTTTGTCAAACATCTGACCCTTAAAAACACTCCTTTTCTTAAATAACTGACTGCCATAATAGTCAGTCACAGACATAGATCTAAAAATAATTACTACATTTCTCAGAATGATAATTCTGCACCTCAGAAAGTGTTTGTTTTCAAAGATTTAACGTAAAATATCAACATAAGGACTTTAAACCCTCACAATTATGACTCAGGACCTCAGAATATTCTAGTAATCCATCCAAAGATTTGACTTAATCTACATCATCCCTTCGTTTCATCCAATTTACAAAACAATAACTTAACATTTGGATTCTAATGATCTCAATCTCAGACTTACTGCCTCCACACTCAGACTCATTTCTCAAACTTGCCTTATCATCATTAAAATACATCTTTATAAGAGCAGGGTCGAATGTGGGTGCTGTCAGCATGTCTTTATGAAGTCGTGAGTCTGGAACACAGAGAGTGCACTTTCTCCTGTGTTTGGATGGAAGCGTCTACACGGTCTGTGTGTTTATCCGCTCAAAACACGTTTGTAAACATGGTCTCATAACTTGTCTCTCGTAGAAAATGTTCCACCATCTTTCCTTTTCCAGCTTCGACACTGATTACATTAATAATAGGACGAGAAAAGAAAGAATAATGGCTCGAAAAGCGTCCCCGAGAAGCTTTCTGTCCGAACTCTTCGGTCCACCTTAAATAGCGCCGCGGTTCGCTGAAGGAGCCGCAGAGCTCCGCGTTCGGGCTGCTGCGCGATTTAAGGTGGACCGGCGAGTTGGAGTTGGAGAAGTTCCGTCACCACCTGTGGAACGCTGATGGAGCAGCGCGGCTTCTCCAGCCTGATAGCCTCCATCACTCAGAGTTTTCACTCCAGACCTGCACCTCTCTCCGAAAAACACAGATTCAACCTTCAGCACCAGCCACCGGCTGATGAACTGAAGCCACGACACGCTGCTCGTTTCCTTACCGTTTAGAGTCCAGACAGACGTGTCCAGAGGAAAAGCAGCACTGGATCTCCAGTAAGGACAATGAGGTGCTGCTAATGCATTACTGTCCTGATTGTGAGCTCCCTCATGGTTGAGATGGTAGCACACACCCACAAGGCTCTCCACACACACACATGCACACGCTTCCTCAAGCCCACCAACCTGGCCAGCTCATTTCTTTTAATAACTGGTCATAATAACTGGGTTTTGTTCGGTCAGTGTTACTGTCTGCTCCTGACATGATCTGAGGGCCTTATAAACCCAACCACACTTGGTATATTAAATGGTGGGTCAAATAAACTACATGCAAATATAATATTGATTGATTGATTAATTGATTGATTGATTGATTGATTGATTGATTGATTGATTTTTTGATAGATTTTTCTTTTTATATACATCTAAACTAAACAAATGAAGAAAGTTTGTTTATGTTTCTTAATCATTTCAATATTTCTTGTCCACAAAAACTAATGTAACATTTGATGTGAAATTGTGATTCAATACAGCCCCAGGTTCACAGTATAGACCAACCAATGATACTTCCACCACCAGGTTTCACAGATTTGTTTTTTATGCTGGAACACAGTGTTTTCCTTTCTCTAAACATAATTCTTCTCATTTATATCAAAAACATATATTTTTGTCTCATCTGTCCAAAAAAATTAGTTCCAGTGGCCTCATGTGATCTTTAGACAGAGGGGAAAATATGGGGGAAAAAATACATTTTATGTGAGGACTATTTTGCACCCGCATGTAACTTAAAAAAAATGTTTTAGGCCAAACCCATATCAAAGCCATATCACAAAACAGTGTGTCAGGTATCATCTTGTGTATTCAGAGCCATTTGGTTTAACAGCTTTCTGTGAGGGAGCTTTTAGAGCTTCAGACATCTTCCTTTCACTACCTCTATGAACAATTCTGACTGGGTACATTTCTATTTGACTCCAAACCCACTCTTTTATTTATCCACTGTTTAGTACCTTTCATTTAACAAGGAAAGACTCACTCAGATAACAAATTCACACAGAATGTGTCATCTGAATTTGTAAAAATAAATAAAGAAATAATAGAAATCAGTTCTGTTGTGTCTGTAACTCCTCAACTAATGATGAAAAAGAGTTAATACCCCCTTTTGTTAGATAGATGTTTGAAATGCTAAAGGTTTGTTTCAATCACTCTAGTAGTTTCCTTTGGACTACACAGAAAGTGTGGCCATTTAGGTGTGGATGCATATTGAGGGTGGATGTACTCATTAATATAATGCTAATATTGTCAGACAAGGTGGGCACTAAACAGCTATTAGGGGACACTTTTTCACTAATCAATATTCTCTAGTATTTACAGAGAAAATTCATGCAATACACAAAATATTATGCTTGCTCGTTTATTTATTATGGAAAGAGATCAGATAATGCATACTTCGGACACACGCAGATGTGTAATGTTGGATCAATACATAAAGGATAGGATAGGATAGGATAGGATAGGATAGGATAGGATAGGATAGAACTTTATTGATCCCTTGGGAGGATTCCCTCAGGGAAATTAAGGTTCCAGTAGCAGGATCAGTACTGTACACAAAGAGAAGAAAGTTAATAATAATTTAGTAAAGAAAACACTATAGAAATATAAAGAATCTATAATATAGAGGCTATATTACAATATACAAAATACACCAAACATACAATATGCAAACATAAATGATCAAGTGTAATATTTTTGATTATTTGTTTGATTGTTTTTTTCTTTTCTACTCTTGATGAAGTTTTAGGTAAAATCTATGCAGAAATATAGAACATTTGTGAACTTCATATCAGTATAATTGCCTCATGTTGAACAGTAATGTGTATACTGAAGCCTCAATCTGCACATTGAATTATTGACCTCTTGTGTAATGACCTGTAGGCCACACTGTCAGCAAGAACAGTTTCTTCTCAGTGTTGGTGACAGGAACTGTTCTAAAGGTTATTCTTGGTGTCATCTGTACTTTGAATTATGGTGAATCAAATACCCAATCACCCCCATCGTTCTGGTGGTGCTACTGCTTCAACAACTTCAAATTACTGTTCACTTATATGTTGAATATTTTAAACCCTTGACAGGATGTCTTTGGAACCAGATAGTTCACCTGCCAGTGATTTTAATGGCTGATCAGTGTGTTTTAAAAATGTAGCCCAAAGCTGTCTAAGAATTATCACAAAGATGTCTTTAAGGCATCAGTCTGGATATTCATTTCCATTTGATTTAACAACTGTCTGGGAGGAAGCTTTAGATGGCCATTACTTACTACTACTTACTCCCAACCCCCAATTTTGGAAGTGCCAAATATCCAATTCCATTGGGTATGCTCCCAACACTAGGATGGTGAAGACAAGCCTCCTATGATACACGTGAAGCTAGCTTATTTTCAAATTGCTGCCATTTCATCATTGTTGGGCAGCCAACCTGTTCAGAAGAAAGCACTAGATCCCCAGCACTGGTACAACAGCTAACAGACACAAGTGCCAGCCTGCATCGCACTGAGTGCCCTCTACCCACCCAGAGAGAGCATGGCCATTTTTGCTCTCTCTGACCCCGGCTGCCGATGGCAGCTGCATGACTGCTGACTGAAGTTTCTCTAGAATAAATGTTTCACACCAGACCTAATGACCTGTAGATTGTGTCATTAGCCAGATTATAGGACTTCCTTTAGTTTAAGGGGTAATAAGAGTCTTCACTGATACAAAACTGTCAAAACAATCAAATATGCATACACCATCTGCGTGCTTGCCTCTCTCTGTTTATTAGTTTGCCATTTAGTCCCAGCATGTGCTGTGTAATGGCACCAAGGCTAATGAATTGGGTGTATCTCTTGAATTGCAATGCCTCACTTGTGATCTGCAGTGTTCTTTATCACACAAAGCTGCAAGGGTCTCAATCTCAAATTGACTGTATGATTTCTGCATTCAAGAGCTGAAAGAGAAGCTCCTTCTTCCAGATGCTTACTAATGAAGTATTTGTGGCCTTGCTGAATAATTGCTGTAGCTGTCTTTGCTTTTTCTCAACCCCTGGAATAAAATCAGCTTGATAACCAGCATTGTAGGTTCCAAGAAGCCCTGCTGTGTAATCAGTTTGTCCTTTGATGTTTTCATTGTACAGCTTTCCTTCAAAGCAGTGACATCCACAAGTTCGTGCTTGCATTAAATGATCATTTTTCTTGTATTTTGTTTTTCTGGTTTCTAATACTAAAATAAAATCAATTTTTACTTTTGTGCATCCATTTCCAGCTCTGTTCTGATCGGTTGAGCAGTATTGTACCTCATTCAAAGTAATGGGCCTTTCAGTGAACAAACAGGGATCAGAAATAACAGCTGTACCCCAAGGACGAAGATTTGGTGCTACACCCCTGGGCACCAAATATATTAGGCAGTAAGTGATTGAAGATAATGTGTTAAAGCTGGAAAATGAGCAAGCTTAAGAATCTGAGACACTTTGACAAGAACTAAACTGAAGGCAGTCTTGAGGGGTGTTACTGCTACGCAGTGGTCAGTACCTACCAAAGTGTCCCAGGAAGGACAACCCAGGCTTAATACAGAATCATGCACACATCTAAGTCCTCATTGATGCTCATGGAGGTCTCAGCTCACAGCTTACAGAACTTAATTTTAGTATATGCTCCTAATGCTAGTTTTGGTACCAGACACCACAGAACACCTTCTTAGGCATTGTGGAGCCCATGCCTTGATGAGCCACTGCTGTTTTTACAGAATACGTTGGACCTACACAATATTGAACAGGGTTTTTTAATGTTATGCCTGATCACTGTATGTAAATGATTGTGTTGTGACATTAAATGCTGTGAATTAAAAAAAAATCTTATATGATCTGTATGGACAGGAGAGTGAACAGTTCCAGTGTTTACATACAACATCAAACTGCTTGATTTCAAAACAGGAGGAAAATATGGGTTTGCTCAATATGGGCTCTTTAAGCTCTACATAAGAAACAAAGAGCAGAGAGCACATGTACACATTCCACCTGAAATGGAAATAAAGATGAAGCTGGGTCCTTCTAAAGGTCATTCTTCATGGGAACAATATTTGCATGAAAGTATGAGAAGGTCCTTTACCACAAAGCTTCAGCAATTATTTACATAGACATGAAACCTACTTTAACACTTAAATATGTAAAACAGGTGTTCTTTGATACAGGCCCAGGCACCATTGGCAATAAATGGAATTTTAATTGCCACAGTGATGCCACCCAAGCACTGTGATGTTCTCACCCATCTGTTTCTGAAAACACAACTCCAAGAACTCCCCCAAAGGTGTGAATAGACTGGTTTGAAACTGAACTGTGAGTGGTATTATCATTTCAAGCCTTTTAAACAGTGACAAAGTATTCTTATTGGAGATGAATGTTTCTAGCTACCAATGGGAAAGTTCAGTTCTGAAGAATACATTATGGGATGTTCTTAAGGGGGAAGACATTTGGTGTGGATATTGATGTTATATCATATCTATATTTATACAATAATTGACAAAAAGTTTGTGGAATGATGACCACAACTGCCAATGGCCTGGTTGTTAGGGAACTAGCCATACAGGTTCCATATGGCATCCTGTATCCAACACCTGGTTTGTTAAATCAGTGCTTAATGACTTTGAATTAGATGAGCTGGTGATGGAATTGAACACACATGTGCACTGTCTGTGTGCATCCAGGAGAAATCTAGAAATTCTTGTTACTTCATTTATGTTCAGTTCTAATGTATTCTGGAGATTTTCCAGCAACAGATCTCTTATTTCTGAGATATGTGATAGAATGTAGTTAATCTGAGCCTCTATAACCACATTGCAACCTTGAGATGTTGATATCAGGATGACTCTTCGACCCTACTATACTTAGAAAGGAACCTTGTATGAGGCTTGCTTGGGTCGCCTCGAAAATACGATGTTCCAGAAAAAACTAAGTTGCAAAATTACTTCTTTTACGTGAGAAATCACACAGTCATCCATCCCAACAGTTATTCCAAACTGGTGAACCCCCCTGGCCCCTCCCACACCATTCCAGTTACAGCTGTTGGAATGAAATTCCCACTGCCTTGATCAAGAGCTCAACACTCATATGAACTTTCAAAGTACACATTAAATATATAGCACCAAATGTGTGCTGTGACCAGAGTCCAGTGACTCATCTCACACCAGCAGGTGCAGCCCTCAAGCTTTATTCATATTTTGTCAATGTTTTATGTATCTCCTTCTGGATGTGAATGTCAAGCATTGGCGCTCTGTAAATAACTATAATGGATCCCGCTGTTCAAGCACTTTTTGTTGCCCACTGGCTGGCAATCAAAGGCACTCAAGACCCCAGCCACCCTGATTGATCAGAGCAATTTCTTGCTGAGAAAAAGAGACAAAGAGGATGTGTTATCTCTTTTCCTGCCTGCACCTCCTCAAAGGTAAAACAAAACAGAGATGGATGAAACAGATTCAGTTGGAGTCTGTGAGAGTTTACTCAACAGGCTCTCTTCTTCTGGGCTAATTTTTAGTATTTTCACTTTTGAGGCCTAAAACCATTATGTTTGCAGCAATTGCACTAGTCATACAATATACTGAACGTGTCTTTAGTCTAATTGACAAATATTAATAAGGAAATTAGGATACAGTTTGAATATTTTATGGTTGACATGAGCAAATGCAAAAAATAAAAACAAAACAAACAGATTTACATTCTTCTTTTGGCTACTCCCTTTAGGAGTGATCTGCATTATAGTTTTTGCACAAGTTTTACGCCGGATGCCCTTCTTGATGCAACCCTCACCATTTATCCGGGCTTGGGACAGATTCACATATAGAACATGAATTCAAGGCGTGTTCATAAAGTGTAAGACTTTTATTCATGAAAAAATTCAGATACAACAATCTTACACTGATCTCCTTCACAGTAGTGACCTTGGGCTACCACATAAGTCTCCCAACGGTTCTGTCAATGTCAGAAGCAGCGCTGTAATGCCCCTTTTGAGTTGGCCCGCAGCTGGTCCATCACATTCTGGATGATGTCTTCTCTGGACTGAAATCTGGTCCTTTTCAGCAGCCATATTTAGCCAGGAAACCCTGTATCAAATGTGAAGAATGGACAGTGATGGAGCTGCCAACTGCCCACTGCCCACAGGTCTGGCCATTTGCGGAATATTTTCACTTGGGAGTTGCCAGAAAATTTCTTTACAGAAAATTTAAAGCAGTAATGTTGTTCATGTTTTTCTCTAATTTTGTCTAAAAGAAAATCAGACTGTGCTCACTTACACTTCCTCACTTATAGGAGGTCTGCCAGCAACTGACAGCTGAAAATTCAAGCAAATGCATTATGAGTGCCTACAAATGTACACCAAACCACAGACACCTAACCCCCCAAAATGATGGTCTGATGCTTTTTGAATACACCTTGTATGTGTCATATGTCCAACATTTTAAATAAGAATATGTAACATAGATAATGTGTACTGAAAACACAAAAGGGTATCCCATGACTTGCTAAATTCTGCATGATATGTGTGTGGGGCTCCTGTGTTGAACGTGGATGTAACTTCTGTCTCAGTCACTTGTCTGTTCATACAGACTATTCTAGCCAGACACCACCGATTGTGATCATTAAGCAGATATAGACAGCCACTGCACCATCCACTGAGGGTGGTAATGTCTTCTATGATGTTTTCCCAGCACATGTAACACTGGGAGTTTAAGAATTGTCAATGCGCAGCACAACTTGGAATGGAAAAATGGAATGTCCCACCCATCCAGCACCCACTACCAAGCCTCAGTTAAATTACAATAATCCAGGTTTTACCATGAGTACACTGATAAGTGTTCAAACTCCCTAACATGTTAACACCTCACAACTTGTTTTAGTGTTCCCAAACTATCCCCTAATGTAGCACCACCTCATAATCAGTTTACCTTTGGCATTTACAGGAGGAAACAGCTTTACAGGAGGAAAAAGCATAATCATCATTTTGGAGCATGTCTATTGGTACAGGTTTATATTATGTTAAAAAGTGAAAATTACAAATAATTACATTGGAGATAAATTTTGACCTGATAGTAATGATATAGAATGATAAAGTGTTTCTACTTTCTTGTAATATCTCAGTATACCATTGATGATTTTTGAATTAGAGTCACTAAAAGTTTCAAGGAGAGCTTTAGCATCAAACACAAAGCCTCCATTTTCAGCTTCAGCTACTTTTTGGGTTAAGCAAGGTAGGAGAGGAATGTACAATCGCCTGAGACTTTGCTGATTAAACACATTCTGTTTATTATTTCGCCAGCTAGTAAAAGTAAGCATATCTAGAAGTTCTAGAAAGATTTTGGTAATGTTTTTTTTCTCATAAAAGTCTCACTTTCTGGAAATGCTCCTGAAGCTGTCAATTAGAGTGTGTTTAGCATTGAACAGTGTTGGCAAACCTCCTTTGTTCAGAAACTATTTTGTCTGAAGCTGTCAGATTTTCTGCTAGTACTCTGATTTGAAAAATACATTCAGATAATAATAATAATAATAATAATAATAATAATAATAATAATAATAATAATAATAATAATACACTCTGTTTTGGTGACTATATTATTTTATTGATATTTTACTCAACAAACACGAAAAACGAAATTCTCCAAAGCGTTATGATAATAAATTTCTCAAATCATAACTGCTTACTGGGGTGTTAATTTCCCTCATAATGTTCAGTTTCTTCTCAGTATGTGCTCTCAGTGCCATCAGTCGACAGACAGCTCTCCCACCACAATACTAAAGACAATCATGACATCTGCTGGATACTATGTGCTCATCCACTGTGTGTGTGTGTGTGTGTGTGTGTGTGTGTGTGTGTGTGTGTGTGTGTGTGTGTGTGTGAGAACCTCTTAAATGCATGAATGTACATGCTATAAATTATTTAGTAACTACTAATTATGGATTTACTGTAATATAATATTCAGTAAATATTATTTATTTACTAACTACTGAAAAATTATTTACTAAATACATTTATTGAGTAACTGCTCCAAGTTATTCAGTAAATACAACTTAATGATTAACTTCTATGAATGATTCAGTAATTACTATTTATTAATAAACTGCTATAAATGATTCAGCAAATACTACTTATTTAGTGTCCACTATAAATGATTGAATAACATATTTATACATTTATTATTATTATTGACTATTATGAATCACATTTTGCACAACATTTTATTGATTAAATTATATAAATTATATTATTTTGTTTACTGCTAATGTATTGATGTACTGCTAGAAGTTGTTGTTCAGTCAATAATATGTATTGATGAACTGCTATAAACTACTCAGTAAATACTGTTTATTGATTAATTACTATACATTATTTAGTAACTACAATTTATTGATCAACTACCTTAAAATAACCCAGTAACTAGTATTTATTTGTTAACTACTATCAATGTATATGTTCTTTGAGTTCAGATGCTGCTTCTGTATCTCTCAGATTGTCCAGAAATGCACATGTAAAGCGTTTCCTTTAGAGGTAGCTCAAAACACAAATCAGCACTTCCTGGCTATAAGGAGATCCCAGGAGAAAGAGATAGCACTTTTTGCACAACCCTGCATTAAATAATATTAAAACCACTGTCAGATGAAGTGAAGTAAATAATATTGATTAGCTGAATCAAATGGCACCTGTCAATGGGTGAACTCTTTAATAAGAACCAAACTGTGAGGATTAGACACCTGGAACATAACATCTCCAAAACATCAGGCGGGTCTTGTGGGGTGTTCCCGGGATGCAATGTCAGTACTTTCCATGTTTGTCTCTCCCTCCTCATCTTCTTCTACAACAAAGGTACTTACTTTACCTTTACCTCTGTCCCACTTTTCTTCATCCACAATCATCTCTCTCTCTCTCTCTCTCTCTCTCTCTCTCTCTCTCTCTCTCTCTCTCTCTCTCTTCTCTCTTCCTCTCTCTCTCTCTATTTTCTTTTTTAGCATTTGATTTGGAAGTCACACAGGCACCCACGTGAGGTTAGCTGCTGTACATAATGTTCCCCTTTCCCCACAGGCGCGTACTCCCTCCCCTGTGGACCCCTGTCCTCCCCTCCCTCACGTCCCCCATCCTTGCTTCCTTGTATAAAAACCTCATGCCAGCTTCTGCCAGACCCCCATTCTTTGCTGTAATTAAAGGAGCTGTTAAGGGTCATTTTAAAACCCATCTTTATGCTTTGTGAACTTTTCTGGACAATGTATTAAGTTCAGAGCTTTAAATTCTACCTTGAATCTAGGCCTATTTGGAAAGTTAATTTTAAGACCTATTATTCGGTAAATGGTACAAATGATTCATCATCTCCTAGATTATAATTCAGTAATACTAAAAAGGATTCAGAACTATAAGTGATCCAGGATCTATCACAAATGATTCAGTATCTATTATATTATTTATAAATGATATGGTAGTTACTAAATTAATTACAGTAGATAATCACAGTACATTTAGAATCATTTATAGCAACTTCTAGAATCATTTATCGAAGATTCTGAAGTACAGACTAGATACTAAATCTGCTTGGTTGCAGAATCATTCAGAGTAGCCATTTGAAATCATTAATGCAAATGATTCAGTATCTACTGTCAAAAATTCAGTATCTATTATAAATGATTCAGCAACTACTACAAATTACTCTGTAACAGCTATATTATTCATAAAACTGATAGTAGATACTGAATCATTTATGAAGATTCTGAATTATTTATGAAATAGACAATTGAATCATAGCAGTTACCAGATCATTTGTAGTAGATACTACGTATTTTATAGTCATTATCATTTGTAATGTATACAAATTATTCAGCAGTACAACCAAAGTCTCAGTATCTACTACAAAGAATACAGTACCTACTATAACCAGTAAGTACTGGTTCTTTTAATTGGTTATTCTCTGAACCAATTGTATTTATTTCTGGCTCCTGTTGTATAGCTGCCTCCAGAGCAGTTGAGTAGTGAGTTTGCAAATGAGCAATCCTAAGCCCCAGCCCATACTTTAACCTCCATCCAAAACCTAAACCTAAAGACGCTCCTGTCGTCAGTCTCTGTAATTCAGTAGAATCAGAATAAACAGAAGCTCCTGTTGTCAGTCTCTGTGATTCAGTAGAATCAGAGTAAACAGAAGCTCCTGTTGTCAGTCTCTGTGATTCAGTAGAATCAAGAGTAAATGAAACTCTTGTTGTCAGTCTCTGTGATTCAGTAGAATCAGAATAAACAAACTCTATTGTCAGTCTGTGATTCAGTACAATCAGAGTAAACAGAAGCTCTTGTTGTCAATCTCTGTGATTCAGTAGAATCAGAATAAACAGAAGCTCTGTTGTCAGTCTCTGTGATTCAGTACAATCAGGTAAACAGAAGCTCCTGTTGTCGGTCTCTATTGATTCAGTACAATCAGAGTAAACAAACTCTTGTTGTCAGTCTCTGTGATTCAGTACAATCAGAGTAAACAGAAGCTCCTGTTGTCAGTCTCTGTGATTCAGTACAATCAGAGTAAACAGAAGCTCCTGTTGTCAGTCTCTGTGATTCAGTACAATCAGAGTAAACGAAGCTCTTGTTGTCAGTCTCTGAGATTCAGTAGAATCAAGTTAACAGAACCCTCCCTGTTGTCAGTCGCTGTGATTCAGTAGAGATCAGAGTAAGCAAAGCTCCTGTTGTCAGTCTCTGTGATTCAGTAGAATCAGAGTGACAAAGCTCCTGTTGTCAGTCTCTGAATTCAGTAGAATCAGAGTAAGCAGAAGCTCCTATCGTCAGTCACTGTAATTCAGTTGAATCAGAGTAAACAAGCTCCACTTGTCAGTCGCTGTGATTCAGTAGAATCAGGTAAACAAGCTCTTGTTGTCAGTCTCTGTGATTCCAGTAGAGATCAGAATAAACAAGCTCCTGTTGTCAGTCGCTGTGATTCAGTAGAATCAGAACAAACAAGCTCCTGTTGTCAGTCTCTGTGATTCAGTAAGTCAGAATAAACAGAAGCTCCTGTTGTCAGTCTCTGTGATTCAGTGGGAATCAGAGAGTAAAGCAAGCTCTGTTGTCAGTCACTGTAATTCAGTAGAATCTGGATAAACAGAAGCTCTTGTTGTCAGTCGCTGTGATTCAGTGAGATCAGAGCAAGCTCTTGTTGTCAGTCTGAAATTCAGTAGAATCAGAGGTAAACAGAAATCCTGTTGTCAGTCTCTGAAATTCAGTAGAATCCAGAGTTAACAGAAGCTCCTGTTGTCGGTCTCTGAAATTCAGTAGAATCAGAGTAAACAGAAGCTCCTGTTGTCAGTTGCTGTGATTCAGTAGAATCAGAGTAAACAGAAGCTCCTGTTGTCAGTCTCTGAAATTCAGTAGAATCAGAGTAAACAGAAGCTCCTGTTGTCAGTTGCTGTGATTCAGTAGAATCCAGAGTAAGTAAGAGAGAAGCTCCTGTTGTCAGTCTCTGTGATTCAAGTAGAGATCCAGAGTGGCAAATCCTGCTGGTTTTAACTCACTGTGCTTTGGATACAGCATTTGTGGTTGGACAGAAGTGTTTATTTGGGTCATATGAATCACAGGACAAAGGTGTTTATTTGGGTCATATGTATCCTGAGGACAGAGGTGTTTATTTGGGTCTTATATCAGAGGACAGAGGTGTTTATTTGAGTCTTATATCAGAGGACAGAGGTGTTTATTTGGGTCTTATATCAGAGGACAGAGGTGTTTATTTGGGTCATATATCACGGACAGAGGTGTTTATTTGGGTCATATGAATCACAGGACAAAGGTGTTTATTTGGGTCATATGAATCACAGGACAGAGGTGTTTATTTGGGTCATATGTATCACAGGACAGACGTGTTTATATAGAGAATAGCAGGTAGAGGTAGCATTTGCTTTAAACAATCTGATTACGGAACACCTCCGCATAGTTTGAGAGGAGCATGTGACGATTAATGATGATGAATTACATACCTGTTTGTAATCTTCTGTTACTAATTAGCTCCAGTGCTACACCTAAAGAAGCCAATTTAGACACCAAACATGCTTCTGAAGATTGGCTATAAACGTACCAAATTGGATTTTTCAGCATGTTTTACCAAATTAGTGAAGAGCGGAGGGATGCAGTGAGGACAGGAAGGCATCTGGCAACACTCAAATGACTTTCATTTAGGAGCTGGAGCAAAATGGAGCTCGCTGTTCTGCTGTCACATCGATCCTCATGCTTTCCACTGACTGAAGTTCGTACTGAGGCTGCCTTGCATTGAGAATTTTTTGAGTAAATAGAAATTTTGTGAGCACACAAATGGAAATGCAATCGTGTGATGTCACAATGTCATGATGCTGTTTTTAATGTTGGTCTTTCCTTGGATTCTTATTCTCTGACCTCTCTGGTCTTGTTAATGAATTAATTACTTAAATTAATAATCAGTGCTGTGGAAGCAGGGAATGCTCTAAAATATGTGCTCATGTGCAAAATCAGTACTAGTACCTAGTTTCCCATGCAGTTTTTGAGTAACCAACACCATATATAAATCAAGCAGAAAGCTCAGACAACTGTTTATTTTTTAATGGTTATTGTCTGCCTTTGAGGTAGAGTTGCCTCCAGTACCATTTTGATTCGTGATCTTGCACACAGACAAAATGTGCAGGGTAGGGGTACCTCCAGGGCCAGGGTTGAGAAACATGAACATGATTAATACCTGCCCCTAGATGCAGTTAAACAATCAAACATGTTTGGTATCTGTGAAATTCTACTTTAGAGCTACAGGAAATGTTTTACATATTACTAACACTCATTATTTAAGCTTCTCCATAGCATATTTTGTAGCAACACTAGACTGTCAGCTATTTCATCTTGGTAGGTACACCACCAAGTGGCTTGTTTATTTATCAGAAAGTTACATTAATGTTTGTTTGTTTTTTTAAACAAAATGCAATTTTGTGTATATTAACTATTAACATTGCATCAATATATGAATAAAAATGAAGTAAACTAATATCTAGATCTGAAAAGTATTGTAAGAATGTTTGGAGTCATTGAGTTCTCATCATTAGCAAGTAATCCAGCTAATTTCCATCTAAACTAAATCCCAGTTTAAATCCTAAAGGAAGATTCCAGTGCATGTTTACTGCTCTGTCAACATGTACATTCTCATGATTTCACCGACCCAGATATTGGGTTATAGGGAAAATGAGAAGGAAGGGTCTGTTTGCTATTTTTCTTTGCTCATATTTCAGGATAAAAAATCAGGAGAAAGAACCAAAGAACTTATTATTATAAACATCCTTGTTAACTCAACACAATTCTAACATTTTCAGCTCAAAAACACCCTGGATTTCTGAGATGTAAATATTTATGTTTAATATCATATTATGTAATATTTAAATTCTCTTAATTTTTGCATCTGAAAAGAAGAAAATAAATTTGAAAAAATAATACCTGGCATGTGTGACTGTCTCCTATAAAAACACTATGAAAACATCCCACAACATTGTCAGTTAACAGTTTAAGCCCTAGGCCTACTACTCTGCCATTTTGATTATGATGCATAAACAAACACAAACACATAAACTGACTGTTGTTAATTATGAGAGAATTGCAATTATGAAGGTGAAGTGAAGGGTGGGCCTATGTACAGGGTATAAGGGGTTAAGTTGTCATGCAGAGATGCCCCCACTATATTTTTCATATCACAGACTGTATGAGCAGGATAAAATATACCAAAGACCAACAGCAGGGCCTCTGAGACCATCAACAATGAGACCTGATGTGTTTGCTTGGCAGTGGATGGGGGGGTTTGAATTGCTACAGCAGTGGCTGTGTGACTGTGTGTGGGGTCTGGGAGAAAGACAAAGCTGTTGGTGGTAGCTGGGAAGGGCCTTGAGTATGGCTGGAGGCGGCCTCGTACGTGTCTGTGCGGCCGAATCAGCCCTCGTCTTCCTGAGAGCTCCAGTGCGGTGCATTATTCTTCATTAGAGACAGTTCACTGCCTCTGTCCATTCCAGGCAAATCCAAGAGAACAGGTCATTCCAAACTTCCCCCAGCTCTATTATCTGGTCCTGAATACTTTTGACCATGGGGGAATTAGAATTCCAGAAATGGGCTTCTCTCATGCCATGACCTCCTATACAGACTTCAATGGAAGCAAATACTATAGCTGGATCTTCCCAGTAGCAAGAAGACAGTCTAACTCAGCAATCTTTTCCTGTTCAACTCAATATAACATTAGTATAAACCAATATAAACATTAAATCAACGTGACAGTGTTGACCTGTTATTAACTGTGTAACTTTAGAACAAACCCAAATAAATATAAAGACATGGTCTGTTAGTGTGTCTACCTTTAATTAAACCTATTTAACATTAGAATAATCCCAAATAAACATAAAGCCTGTGGTCAGTGATAGTGACTGCCTGTAATTATTTCTATATAATATTAGAATAAACCCAAATAATCATAAATTAGATAAACTAGGGAAAGGGAACAGGGAACACTGACCCTTATAAACAGCTTTACAGTTCAAAGTTTTGCCCAGCACTATGTAAAGTGCAACGTTTTCTTTTTCATCACGTTACCAAAAAAAAAAAATTAATTCTGCTTATCCAGCATCATATTTTAATGACAATCTTAATTGAATGAAATGCTTCAAAGCCCGTTCAAGCTTGTCCAAAAGCTCTAAGCAGCTTATGGTTCTATTTTTAGTAGATAGACTCTTCTATTATACCTCAGGCCTAGAGAAATGGCAGCTTACCCTGAGCAGAACCCAAAACTGTGGCCAGCTGCATTCTAATTCTACATTTTAGAGAATGACCTCTCGGGCTGCTGGCTTCTAATCCTAGGGTTTTTCTTATTTTGGTCATTGTGGTAGAGAAACCTATTTGTGTACATCTGCTCTGCAACATTACCTTTAGGGACTGTTTAATAGGAACATGCTATGGGTTTTCAAACTAACCCCCATCTGCTGGATTAGCACTATGTCACCATTTACCACAGACCCCAATTTCAACATGTTCCCCTATATTTAGAAGTGAACAGAATATTCATTTAATAATAACATACTTATAAAAGGGGGGCAGTTGGCAGATGTCTTGAGTGTATTTATTTTGAACAGCTATAGATGAATATATTACTTTCAGGTGTATCTTCCAAATGGCCAGGTGAAATTAAGTGATGAAATCCATGGTTGTTCCACACACACACACACACACACACACACACACACACACACACACACACACACACACACACACACCGTAAATGTATATATATAGTTCATTCTCAGATGCTCACACCCATTTTAGCCTAGAATGGATACCCATGGTGGACATTCCCTCAGTCCCACTGTGCTAGAACTAAAACTAATTTGCAACAGATAACAAAAAATAACTATGTAATAAATATAATAAATATATAATTATTGATTTAACAAATAATAATTGAACTCTGCATGGAAAAAGTAGCATTTTGTTTAATATTCTGCATAACCACCAGCAGCCTGCCTAAAATCACAGGCTCGATGCCACCTTCAGTAGACCCGTCTCGATGTGCAATTTAAACCCTGGAGAGGCCTTCATACTTTCTGCTGCAATCATATCATCCACAGAAATCAATACAGGTGTTTCTGATCCATATTCTCAAACTCATTTTCTCTTATTGATGTACGCTTTCGTACCCGAACAAGCCAACAAGTGTGAAAATGGCACGATAACGTTCCCTGGAAGAATAGACATCCAGGGAGGCAATTCTTCCACTTGACTTTTCAGGTTTATCCATGGCTGGATCTATTTCTTCGTTTTGGGGGGTGGGAGGTGCTCCCAGGATGCCGGGTGATTCGCTGTTCATTATATATAACTAGATTTTCACAATGGAATCAATGCAGCACTGATGAAGCAGCAGGCCCTGGCTGCCTCCACGCTTAGCCACATCAACTTAAAATTAGCCCAATTATACGCTTCTCTGTGTGTGAGTGTCTGTATGCATGTAGCTTTTTACAGTTCAGTCTCAAAGCACATTCAATTGCCTTCACCTTGATTCTCTCACAGTAGATTCCATTACGATGATGTTAAGTTGAAATGCAGTGTGTGTGTGTGTGTGTGTGTGTGTGTGTGTGTGTGTGTGTGTGTGTATCAAGAGATACATTCTTTCTTTTAAAACGGAATCAGATGTCAAATAGCACTTTTCTGAATGATGCAGGAATTTAATTCTGTAACCAACCTCCCTTTTAATGAGCTCTTTCTTCCAATCTTATGCTCAAAGAGAGTTGCTCCTAATACTGCAACCAATATGTTTTAATGTCCAAACCAGTATTATTGGAAATAATAACAAAAATGCACCCAATCTACCAAAAACACACATTACATGCACTTAATAAGTTGATCTAAATCTGTTTTCTGCAGTCATCTGATTATTCAAGTGGTCATGTGAAGTTCATACAATCAGAGTAAGGTCAAAAAATCTGATTAAGAAATTTGATAAACAGAACTGGATTTTTGCTTAGTAATCTGATTTCTTAACACATATATCAGCTTACTCTGATTTAATTTACAAAGTAAAGTAAATTAAAGTAAAAAAAAGAAGACAGACAGTTTTTATAGTCTGCACATGCACTCTACCTGAAGACCTGCACCTTTCTCAGATCAAGGAATGCAGCCCAGTCAGGGACTCCACTTTCCACCCATCACATTCACCTGCTTCAGTGAGATTATTAGGTGGTAGCAGGGTAGAGGGTAAAGTTTTTCCATTGTCTGGTGACCCAAGTGTGAGTAAAGATGTTGACTGAACCACTCGCAAAATCAGATTTTGGTCAGTGTGATTACTGAGTACGTAAAAACACACTCATGTTAGTCATATTGTCATGTAAACAACATATTCCGATTCCTTTGGAGTAAGGACTACATTTTTAATTAAGAGAACTGGATTGTTGCACAGTAATCAGATTCTCAGTGCACATATGTGTATACAACTCTGCACCTGTGTCTGATTAATGCAACAGAAACCAGTAGGGCCTTTTTTTTCATTATCTGATCATCCGAGTGCATATAAACAAGTCGATCAGATTACTTGCTTACCATCAAAGGCCATCTTAAATCTGAAACCATCTTGAACTAGATTTTTCTGCTGGGTGGTTTATCCCACCCTATTGCTGATGGGTAAAGTTGATGGAAAAAGTCCTGGAATGGATGGATGGATTTTTCATCACTGTTACATAAAAGGGAATGTCCTGTTTACCATCCTAAAGTAAAAAAAGCAAACTTCAGACACCAGACAAATGTTGTGAAATTTAACAAATGAAACATTTTTAAGCCAATATTAAAGAGGCTCCTATGCTGCTGAACAGGTTAATCAGTGCATCATGCCAACAATAAAGACCTGATTTGCCCTGGTGGGTCATATTAGAGTATAAAGCAATTTCTCCATGCTTAAGCCATCAATTTGCAGCCCATGCCAGAAATCAGATAGTGACGAGGCCCAAGCTAATCACACAAATAGGGAAGAGTATTGGCTGTGGCACAGTCAACGATGAGGAGATGCTTCTCTGCCATCGTTCATTCTGATATCATTTAATGAAAAGATTGTATTTTATTAATGAGCTGGAGGTACTGGGGGCTTATCTGATGTGGAGGCTCAGGTTGTGATTAGCCATGATTGTAAAAAGCAAATTAATGTGTAGATGCAATGAGGAGATAATGGTTCATATAATATGTTCTTCTGCTGCTCCCCACATGGAAATCTGATATATGGCAATAAATAGATTTCAAATATGTGACATACACTATATGGATATGTATTGGGACACCTGCTCACTTCTTCTGAAATCAAGGATATTAATATGGGTTTGTCTCTAATGTCCAGGGCAGACTTTCAACTACATTTTTGCATTGCTTTGAGGATTTGATAGTGTTCAGCAACAAGAGTGTCAAGATATTAAACGGTCAGCACCCCAATTCATAAAAAAAGTATTAGATAGGACACTGTCATTCCAGAGAATTCCAGAGCTCTATCTATTTATCTGTCTGTCTGATTGTTGAAGTGCGTGGCATCGCCATGGCCAGATCCAAACTGCTCTATGAGGCCTTGCAGAAGCAGGTCAATTTGGGACAAAAGTAAAGAAAAAGGGACTAAAAATATAACAATACAGTCGTTCCTTTGGCAACTAAAAATTTTATAAATGAACCAACTGCCATCATGGCCAGGTCAGGCCTTCCGAGCATGTTCAGCCCAAGAGACTAATACAGTATTCTAAAATATTACTGCAAAACCTCCAGGCTTTTGCTAGTGTTGATAACAAAGTATCGCATCATCATATAATTTTCATGGGATATGTGCCAGGAGAAAAACCCTACTGTCAAATATAAATATCAGAACTAGAATGCTAGAATGCAAGTTTGCTGGAGAACAAGTAGTACAATGACATTGCAAGAATGCAAGGACCGAGGATGTGCTATATACCAGCTTAGCTAAGACAAAGACCGGACGATTTTGAGCCTAATGACATATCAGAATTGTTCTTTGTATGAACTAAGATTTGACAGCTTTAGTACATGTTTCATATCAAATTTTTAAGGCAGGAAAAGGTGCTTCATTCATACTGTATAAGAACTAAAAGGCTTACAACCATGGGTGTGACCAGTCTCATCTGCCAGATTCATATTAAATGCTGTGTATTTCAGTCATAAACTAATGGATCCTTGATTTTTGAGGTAGAGCAAGAACAAATCTGGGAACTCTTTGAACTGACATCAGGATGTAAGAACACATGATGCATATTGAGAAAGTCAGGACTTCTGGAACAATGTGCTTTGAGCAGATGAAGTTTGCTGCACAGTGACGTGCCTTAAAATGTAGTGTTATTTAATGGCCTAAAGGCTTGTGTGCAGCATTGGTTTGCACTGAGATGACAAACATTATATCAGTCTTGTGTTTTATATGTAAAAATGCACATCAGACCTGAAAAACCCACAACCACATTCATTAAACTGTCTCTGGCAGTGGATACTGTTTCGTAGCCCATTCTGAAAGTGATGTTAGTTGACCTTATGCTCACTAAACAGGCCTAATTATGTTTGTAATGGTCTTTAAGGAGCCCCTGAACGCTGTGACCAAAGGCACATTCATGGCTGTGTAGCATCAAAATAACAAGCTGGCGCGAGGGAGGCTGAGCTTCTCCATTGCGAATCAGGCTCAGGCTTTTTTTTTTTGGATGTGGCTCTCGGGCGTGAGAGAAAGGAGAGCTAAAGAAGAGAGACTGTTTATTCTTGTGCATCAATGTCCCTTTGTTTTCTGTACCAAGCACGCAACTGCAAGCAAGGGTGGGAGATTACAGCTAAATACTATATACAAGGTGTGTTGAAGAAGTATCCATCCATAATTTTCTGTGTGAACAAATCAAGCTAAGGAGCTGTGGTTTGGTGCACGTTTGTAGACAATCCTAATGTGCATGCTTGAATTTTTTCAAGCCTGCAGAAGCTGTTGAGTGAGGAAGTGTAAGTGAGCACCTTCGGAGTTTCGTTTTTGACAAAATAACAGAAAACTTGAACAGCGCTACTGCATTAAATTTAGTGTAAAGCTCGGTCTTGAAAATGGTTGAAATGATCCACAAAAGGCCAGTAGGCAATTGGCAGCGCCCAGGATCCCTACTCTCCTGACATGGCTCTGTGTGACTTCTGGCTTTTCCCTAAGCTGCACTTTAGTACTCATTTCATGTCTGATTTTTAAGGCGGGACCAGGTGCATAGTTTATTAAATATACTGTATAAGAACTAAAAAGCATCTTTTGCCAGATTCATATTAAATGATGTGTATTTCAGACATAAACTGATGTATGCGTGATTTTTGAGGTAGAGCAAGAACAAAGCTGAAAATGCCCCTGAAAGAAACCAGATTTCAGTCTAGAGAAGACACAATGCAGAATACAATGGACCAGCTGCGGGTCATCTGAAAAGAGGTGTTTCAGTGCTCCTTCCAACAGTGGCAGAAGCATTGGGAGATGTGTGTGGCAGCTAAAGGGGACTTCTTTGAATGAGATTAGTGAAAGATTGGTGTCTCTGAATATGAATAAAGGTCACATATTTTTTTAACACACTGTTAATGTCCAAATGTTTGAGGACACCCCTTATAAGGAATGTATTCAGCTAATATAATTTGTACCCATTGCTGACACAGATATGCAAATGCACACAGACAGCCTGCCTAGTCTCTATAGAGAATTACTTCTAATAAAATAGGACGCATACTCTATGGTGCCAAATCAATGTCAATGTTGGGGGCACCTAAACAGCAGGTGAAAATGATAAACCTGTGAGTTTTACCATCATGCGTGTGAAACTTTCCTTCTCACAAGCTCAAGTGTAGAATACAGAAAGTGGAATTGTGTCTGTTCTGAACATAATATTGCTCTCAAGCTTCATTTTATCTCTCTAGAATGTTTTGTTTTCTTCTGGAATTTACAGTTCTCATGTGCCATGCACACCTCTGCTCAAGTGAAGTTATTGAACTTGAGTGTTGACAGGGGTGGTTTTGACAGTTTGGGGGAGGGGTCAAAATAATCTTTATCAGCAAATGTTAATGTCTGATATCTTCAGGTTTGTGACTGAGTGCCTACAACAAACAGACTGCTTCAAGAAAGCAAGGCTGAGGAAAAACGATCACAGGTGAGTTACCTAGGATAAATGAATAATAATAATAATAATAATAATAATAATAATAATAATAATAATAATAATAAATATGTAACTATTTGGCTTTTTGCCTAGTTAACTGCAGCAAACAGCAAAAGCAGGACTGAAACACTTACTATGGGACCTTCATAACTGAACCTGACAGGAACCTGGTTTCATCACTAAATTTATAGCAATCCAGGTTTCTCGATCAAGACACCACTGCCAGCAAAGACGATAGTGGCTGCTTAGTAAGCAGAGGACATGTAATGGGTGCAGTGAGCACCAAATTTACTTTCTTCAAAACAATCATCCTGCTTCTCTTGGTCAAAGTGTGTTTGAATGTATCACAGGGCAGGTCATGGGAAATCTAATCTATCTATCTACTACCCAAAAGTGGCTTCTGAAATCTTTTTTATAGGGCAGTGGGGGAAGCACTTTTATACTGTCTTCTACAAAGTCGCAGTGTCCCATCAGACAACGCCTGTAATGCCCAACTCCTAGTGCTTTTTGTGGTTTTAGTGTGGCCTTCCTATTGTCCTTCATTTGTATATGAAAAAATACACTTTGTCTCTCTCTCTCTCTCTCTCTCTCTCTCTCTCTCTCTCTCTCTCTCTCTCTCTCTCTCTCTCTCTCTCTCCTTTTTCACAAATGTAGACAGATCGCTAGCATCCAAAATCCATCCACCAACCTGTCATGCTAGAAAATTGGGGGTTATATACATAGACACGCTCTCTCGCACTCACTCACTCTCTCAATCACACACACACACACACACACACACACACACACACACACACACACAGCCACTGAAAAAACAAACACAGAGACATCTCTTTGTCACATGCCCTCCTCTCTCCCAAGTCAGACAGCCACACACACACACACACACACACACACACCTAAATAACTACAGAACAGAGATAGAAAGAGACAGAGACAAAAGAGAGAGAGAGAGAGAGAGAGAGAGAGAGAAGCCCTTGTTCATGCTAATATTGAGCCTTTCAAGTTTTCAATCACAGAACCATTAAAGCATTCAAATATCTGGTTCTAGACACTTGAGAACCCTCAAATGAGTTCTTTGTTGGGGGGTTCCCTTTAGACAAGGATTCTTTCTACTATTATTCTACTAATATTACAAATTTGACATTATAACAATAGTAGAACCATTTTTGTTGCTATATTGAACTCTTTACAACATTCTCCATCAGTCTGAAGAACCTTTACATGACGCAAAGAACCCATGTAACTCATGCAAAGTGTTCTTTCGGAGTTCATGGTTCTATACAGAACCGTTTTCTTTACTGAGGAACCGCCAGAGTGACCCGCTATATTTGTCCTCGGGTGTAGCGGTGGGCGGCACTCAGGGTAGTTGCGGCTGCTGTCCGGCGCGAGGCGGTGTTCAGCTGCACTGACTGGCGCGCGCCACAAAATCCACACTCAGCCTCGCGGCTCTCTGCCCTTTATCGCACACACTGCACCTTGAGGGGAGGGGAGGAGGAAGGAGGGTGGCGGGGCTTCATCCCACTGAAAGGAATGGGATAAATCCCTGCTTTGATTTTGCTTTTGGAAAAACCTGCAGCTGGAGACAGAAGCAGGAGTAGAGGATCTGTGTGAGGAGACAGAAGCAGGAGGAGATTTGTGTGAGGAGGGCAGAAAGAGCAGGAGTAGAGGGCTGTGAGGAGACAGAAGCAGGAGGAGGCTGTGTGAGAGACAGAAGCAGGAGGAGAGGATCTGTGTGAAGAGACAGAAGCAGGAGGAGAGGAGCTGTGTGAGGAGACAGAAGCAGGAGGAGAGGAGCTGTGTGAGGAGAGAGAAGCAGGAGGAGAGGAGCTGTGTGAGGAGACAGAAGCAGGAGTAGAGGAGCTGTGTGAGGAGACAGAAGCAGGAGGAGAGGAGCTGTGTGAGGAGACAGAAGCAGGAGTAGAGGAGCTGTGTGAGGAGAGAGAAGCAGGAGTAGAGGAGCTGTGTGAGGAGACAGAAGCAGGAGGAGAGGATCTGTGTGAAGAGACAGAAGCAGGAGGAGAGGAGCTGTGTGAGGAGACAGAAGCAGGAGGAGGGCTGTGTGAGGAGAAGCAGGAGGAAGAGGGCTTTGTGTTGAGAGACCCAGAAGCAGGAGGGAGAGGAGCTGTGTGAGGAGAAGCAGGAGGAGAGGAGCTGTGAGGAGACAGAAGCAGGAGGAGAGGGATCTGTGTGAGGAGACAGAAGCAGGGTGGGGATCTGTCTGAGGAGACAGAAGCAGGAGTAGAGGATCTGTCTGAGGAGACAGAAGCAGGAGTAGAGGAGCTGTGTGAGGAGACAGAAGCAGGAGTAGAGGAGCTATGTGAGGAGAGAAGCAGGAGGAAAGATCTGTGTGAGAGACAGAAGCAGGAGGAGGGGATGTGTGAGGAGACAGAAGCAGGAGGAGAGGATCTGTGTGAGGAGACAGAAGCAGGAGGAGAGGATCTGTGTGAGAGACAGAAGCAGGAGGAGAGGATCTGTGTGAAGAGAGAGAAATTCAGGAGAAACAGGAGCTCGAGCTTTAGTTAAAACACTTATATAGGGTTCTGACTATATACTCTTACCACAGGCGTGTCTAGAGCCTTTTAGAGGAGCTCAAGCACTTGCCTAAAGTAAAAATGAAGTGAAAGGTCGCTTCTGCTGTTCTTATTTAAATCGTTTGACTTCAATTAAACAACAAAGTACAACAAAAAATACAAGAAACCATTCTGTCTCTGGTCTTTCTCTCTGTATTAGTGTCTGTTTACAGATGGTCAAGCCCTTCAACAAAAGGAACCAATCAGCATGCTGATTTCGCCATGTTCATCATCAAACGAATTACATCTCTGGACCTTTTCCGAGTCAATGATGACCTTGATGAAACGCTAACCTTGAGCTCCTCTGCCCCATCTGAGAAGGATCCCAAACTCCCCTGCCACCACTTCACATTGACTTCCCACCTTCTGGCTACTGGACCTGGACTAGTTTCCCACCCAGCATTAGCAACTATGTAGAAAATTACACAGACCCTAATTAGCTGCTACTGTTGCCATTATGTCCCTCCCTCCTGAGCCTGGTTCTTCTTAAGGTTTCTTCCTCCAGCTCTGAGGAAGCTCTGAGTTTTTCCTTGCCACTGTCACCATTTGTCTCGATTATTTGGGTATCCTTTGTTCCTGTGTTGTTAACCTTTTTTATCATTTTGAGTTGTGTGAGAACTGTGACAGGCTATACAATTCAATTTTGATTTGATTTGATATGGATAAAGTCCCACTCTTAAACCAAAAGACCCAATCAGCATGCTGCTTTTGCCACATTTATGGATAAAGCCCCACCCTTCAACAAACACAGCCAATCAGATTGCTTGGAACATTGCCAGTGTAGTAATGGATGACAGCAATATATTCACATACTTTGCCTTTGTATAATGCCCACCTTTTTTTGGGTGAAAACATCTAATTTGACTGATAGGAAGTAAACATTTCGAAGCCTCCTCCAACTTAGTTACAAAATAAAATAAGCACAATCTGCAGAGTTATGGTTATTAGGAAAATCTGTGGTCAGCCAGGTCAGCAATTTTCCCATATCGCTGCCAGTTAATGATTGTGTTTTATAGAATAAAAAAAAATAAATAAAGGAATAGGTGCTGATGTACTTTCAGCATGCCTCTGTCAAAGTGGAAGAATGTGCAGGGTGCACAGTGCTGGAAAGGTAAATGTTGACCTTTAAATCCAGGCTAACATTAAACTGATATTTTTTTACACTCTGTTCCATGTTCTGCTCTTTCAGTACTCTGACTTTATCAATGTGACTGTTGACTTTAGTGTTATTAACTGACCTGGGATGACGTGTTTGCTACAGATGTACACTATTGACTGGCCGGGTCACACCGTTTTCCAGAGGTGGTTTTTTCAGTTCCAGCAAGTCAAAATCCACCACTTAGTACCCCAAACTGAGCTGCAGCAGAGGCACTGTAGAGCCACCAGACAGTCCTTCACTCTTTGGGGAAGTTAAGAATTTTTTATTTATTTATTTATTTATTTATTTATTTTTATTTATTTTTGCTGGATGAAAATGGATGTCAGGTAAGTGACATACAGTATGGTGGCTCTCGTGCATAGTGGGGAAGCCAAGTTTTTGTGTGTTTTTAGCAAAACACTACAAACGTCTATCTACTGTAATAGATCATCTGAACAGACTAAAGCAGAGCTGTCTGTGTGCTGTACAATGGAGAATGGAGCTGCTACTGTGGAGTAATTTTATATAAAAATTTGCGTCCCAATTATTTGTCACCATTTTATTTTAATAAAAAAGTTTTACCTTAGCTTCCACTGAAAAGATGTTTACAATGAAAGGACACACACGTCACTTCTGTGCAACAGTTTGTCTGTCTCAACCATATCTTCAGAAATAAAATAATAGGAATAATATCAGATCCTGAATATCTGCCCTGAATTTTTCCCATTCAATTATAACTGGACAAACCAGAAAGCTATTTTTACAGATAAGACCAAAATGGATATTTGGTTAAAATGATATGCTTGGATGCTTGGAAAAAGGAAAACACTGCATCCCACCATAACATTCTTATCCCATCCATATAGCATCATGGTTTGGGACTGTGTTTTGCTTTATCTGGGTCAGGATGATTTGCCATCAGTGATGAAAATGGATCATACAGCAAGACAATGACCCTAAGCACACAAGTCCTACATGGTTAAAGAAGGATAAAAAGAAGGGTTTGGAAAGTCCTGACCATAATCCAACATAAGTGTTGTGTAAGGACTCCTAAAACAAGCAATTACTAAGAGAAAGCCCAACCACATAAGTTGGACTTTTTTTAGTGGAGGAATAGATTAAAATTCCTCCAAGGTGATGTTCAGGACTACTTGAGAATAAGTAACATTTTCACTGTCCATTAACACAAATGGATATCATGATATTTTCCTGTAGAATTTGCTCATTAAATTAATATGGATTCATAGATTTATTAATAAAAGCAATTTGCTTCCCCCGTGTTGTTGATTTTTGTTTTTCATTTAAACCTATTTTGGATTGTTTTCCATGTAACCCCAGATTCCACAATGAACACTTTGGAGCCATATAGAATTATTAAAAATAATAACACCTGGTACTTCATCATTAATGGAGCTATTTAGTCATTTAACAAACATAATGGAAATGCAAATAGTTAATTGAGTTGTTAGAATACTACATACTCTGAACCTAGTTACAATGAGTATTTTAGACATTTGTAACATGTTAGACAGTCTTAAACGTGTCATTAATGATCAATATAACACAGCAATTGCTATAAAAGAGGCACTCCAACCCATCAGACCACCTCGAGTGACACCCAGGACCTTAATGGAGCATTTCACCAGCGACTAAATATGGTCAAATGAGCCCATTAACAGTCCATTTCACAGTCAGCCCCTGAGTCATTTGATTTTCCCATCGGTTTGACGCCAGCGCCTCCTGTGTTTGGCCCACTTCTCTGTGATTTATGTCGACAAGTAAGACGTGAGGGTTGAAAAGGCATCCGTCTTGCCCCGAAGACTGAGAGGACAGCTGAACAAAGAGAGGGAGAGGTATGGCTCCATAGTGACGAGGACGTATTTTCGCTTCCTGTCCTGGAGAGTCAATGATCCCATTCACAGAAATCAGATCGGTCTTTGTCCAGGAGATTAAGCTGGATTTGATTGATGTGGCTGAATGAAAGACCAAGATGCATCGAGAAGCATCGGCCCCAGATTCTCCATCTTCCTTTGAATGTCTAATTTCTTATTTCTGTATCAGGAATAGAGGGGTTCTTCATGGGTTCCCTAGGCAAAGAGTACCCATACAGTACCCATACTTTCACTATAGTTCAGTAAAATACATTAGCTTGTGAACTGAATGTAAAAACAGTATAATTTATCAAATGCACAATGAAATTAAATACCTCATTACAATAACAAATTGCAAATAGACAGCTATAGACAAAAAATAGCCATCTATCAGGCAACAGGCCATCTGTCAGTTGTGTCCAAATGAGTGTCAGGAATTAGTTTTGCTGATTTAACAATTTAACAACATATTTTCCCCAGTCCATGCTATGAGAAATAAAAAGCCTGGGGCAATCCTTGTGGGCAGCCCTGAAATGCGTGATCAGAAATTGAGTCTTCCATCATGGCACAGCAATCACAGGACAGCAACCTGCTTGGAAAAACAATATTATTCATGAAGCTTGAAAGGTTACAGATTGGCCACAGGCTGTCATTTTTAAGTCTTAAAAAAAGCCCAAATGCCTGCTCCTGACATTTATGTCTCTGTGGTCCTATAAAAACAAAGGGGCATCATAGTAAAGTAAATGTATCTGTAATGTGCTATATCCATCTTACTGACAGCTGGGACCCTCACAGATTTCCTCTCCACAGCTGTGAAATAAAGAGCATCCTCTAAACCCACTCAAACCGCCCAACACCTTATTCCAGTACTGCAGATTTGTGCTATATGGATCCAAGCTATTTTGGGATGTAATTCATACGTTTAAGTAGTTTTTTTCCCCAGTCATTTTCTTTTTAATAAATGTGTCCAAGTTTAACTTGTGAACCTTTATGTATGTATACAGTAATGTATATTCATCTATTTTATCTTGATAATCAAACATTTTTAGAAGTTGATTTTCCCAGAATTTCCCAACTATTTACAATTGCCATTTGCAAATTTACAAAATACAAACCCTGCCCAGAAAGGGTTACTGGTTAATTTTATTGGATATCCATGCTAGTCATGGTTTATCCATAACAAATGGCATGTTTGAACACAAGGTTGCTCATTAGTGTACTTGGTAACAGAGAAATGTTTTATCTGATCTGAGGCTGAATGCTTTGGACAATTGGGTAAAGTGAGGTGCTGACCACCATCTGGTAGTGAGTTGGATCAAGTGGCAGGAAAAACTGCTGGTCAGACCTGCTAGGCCAAAATGAGTAGGGATCTGGTAGGGATCTGCTGTGAATGGTTGGCAGAGGACCATGTTTGAAATATTTTCAACTCCAAAGTCCCGGTGAAGGATGAATAGAAAAAAGGCCTGTTCAAGACCTCCAATGTGGAAGCGATTGTATATAGCATTTGACCATAAACTTCTTGGTACCTGTAATGGTTGCAAACAAAGAACCTGCTGGTGAGCACCTGTGGTGAGGGAGGCTGTCAAGCAGAAGAATGAGGCTTTCCAAGCGTGGCTGGCTCAGGGTATTCCTGACTTTACGAATGGGCATTGGTGAGGTTGGAAAAAGTCTACATATGTTTTGTGACTTAGAGAAAGCTTACAGTTGTGTTCCCTGAAATATATTGTTGGAGGTGTGGGCAGTATGGGGTGCCAGGGCTGCTGATGCCACAGCTGTACCAGACTGATGTGGTGAAGAGAGAGCTGCACTATATTGCAAAGCTCTCGACTTACCAATCAAATTACAGTGCATTTTCCCCCTCAAAATTCTACACACAAAAAGGAAATCTTTGCAAATTCCTTAAAAATAAAACATATATTATATATGTTATATTTTTGTGTTTTATTTTAATACATTCACAAACATTTCAAATACAAATGTCTCACATTGTCACCATGAGGTGTTGTGTGTAGAATTTTGTGAGACAAAATGAATTGAATCCATTTCGGGGTAAGGCTGTAACATAACAAAATGTGGTGAAGGGAAGTGCTGTGAATGATACCTTATGTCTTTGCTCTCTGGTGTCGGCCAGAGGAGGATGGGTTCCCCTTTTGAGCCTTGGTTTCTCTCAAGGTTTCTTCCTCTTAGCCTGAGGGAGTTTTTACTTGCCACTGTTGCCTGCTGGTTTGCTCAACAGAGTCTTGGACCCGGATTTCTGTAAAGCTGCTTTGTGACTCCCTTGTTGTAAAAAGTGCAATATAAATGAACTTTGATTGATTGATTGATCGATAGAAAAAAACCCATAATGTAACCATAACAATGGAAAACAGCATTCCCATGGAAATGGATTAGACTAACCATGGAGTGGATGAAGAGTATGTATGGTTGTATAGGGTAGTCATGGAAAGAGGCTTAGTGTAACTATGGGAATGGGTCAAAGATAATTAGGGGCGTTAGCCTGACTTGGGCTTCAGGGGCAACATCCACAACTATTTTTTAACAACACCTCCCCAACCATGATTCGATGACTGACTGCCAACAAACATGTCAACGAAATGATTTGTGGACTCTGAAAAGATACTATTATGTTGTTATGAGACTGAGGAACTAATCGAATCTACACACTTTAGCCAGAACTTTAACATCTTCCAGGATTCATTTTCAGCACTTTGAAGTAGATACTGTATGAAATTTCTTCTTCTTCATGTGTCCAAATATTTCATATCGAGGTCCCGGATGCAAATAACATTTCTACTACAAAGCGTGCCGTCTTGCAGAAGTCATGCTCTCATTTGCAGACCCTTTCATGGGCCGTCACAGTGGCACTCAGGCTTATTAGTGTGCGCTATTAGACTGATGAGCATTAGCAGACTTGGAGCTAGCACAGAGAGCTGCGGGGTGGGTCACAGCTTGGCGCGACAGCTCTCCTGGTCCACTCTGTCAAGCCTCATCATCCTCCTCCTGTCGCACGCCATCTGACAGTCCGATCCAAGGAGAAGGTTCTGAAAAGGTCAGGGCTAATAACAGCAACACCAGCAGATAATCGCTGACAGATATGCACAACAGGAATAATCATAAGACTAATTGTACAACTAATTGGCTGGCTGAAGCCCAGGCTGGAATGATTGGAGATCCATGAAGATGAATTATTAGGGAATTAAGGCATAGAGACAGGTTCAGGGCAGCAGCTGACAGGTGAAGTATGGGTCATCTCAAAACTCAGCCAGTGTGCTTAAGCCTAGTCCTGGACCAATTACAGGCTTGCTCTTTTCACTAAAATTCAAGTTCAACTGTCCAGAGTAAGTGCATGCAGAATTATTGGATAGTCCTACAACCAGCATTTAAACAAGCAGTCTGATTGAATCAGTTGAATCAGGACTGAGGAACAAGAACTTTTGTCAAATGCCAAATTGATTATTTTTGTCTATGCTTTGTTGCAGTGCTGTCCAAGAGCAGCTGAAAACAGGATATAAACATCCAAGCTATAAGTGAAAACAGAGGTCATTTTTTCCAACATGTAATTTGCCTCAAGACATAATGTCAGAACAAAAAACACTGGACTTTTAGGGCATTTTCACACCACTTTTTTCCCCAACCCTGGAGCACTTGTTCTAAGAGTTTAGTACATTTAGCATGAACTGTTTTCAAGCCTTTCAATCTGTGGTGCTGCTGAAACTGGCCTCAGATTGTTATATCACTCAGTTTGGTCTTGATGGAACCTCTCCATCCTCGCGTTGTGTGTGGGATTGCATAATTGGTTCATTTTGTCATGTCACTTCATCCACTCTTCTTCTTCGAGAAGGTTTTCCTCGTTTGTAGGGGTTCCTGCATGGTGAAATACCATGACTCCAGAAATAGTAGTTCTTTAGGCGTGAGTGTTAATATGCAAGGAAGACAATAAATAGCAATAAACAGTTAAATCTTCGCTGTAGAAAATTCCAAATTGTGCAATAGATCCATGGTTTGGGTTCTTTAGGCAGAAACAGCCAAACAGCAGGACGCTCCATTGTAACCACTTAGCTTTATTGGAATTTAATGATCAGCGATTTAAATTCAAAATATTTTCTGATGTCCAAAGAAAAGAACATTAAAGAATGAGTAGGTTATGATGGAAAAATGGTAGTATTTTCCCAAATCACTCTGAAACATCGCCATCATGCAAAAAACCTCCAAAACATTCTCTTTACAGAACAAGCTAAAAACTTTCTGGATTTCAAACGAAGTCAGTGTAAAAATAAATATTACAAGTCTTTCTGGGGCATTTTTACTGGTCTACTCATGAACTCACTTTAAGTGGTTTACTTCAGTTGTTTACTTCAATGTAAACAACCATAAGTTGACATTATGTCAAAGTCAATGTACAGTCAATGTAAAAATAAATATTACAATTACTTTCTGGGGTATTTCTATTGGTCTACTCATCAACTCACTTTATGCACAATGTAAACAACTCTAAGTTAACATTATTGCAAAGTAAGGACAGAGACAATATACTCTCACTACACACTTCATTAGAAACTAGAATACTTATACTGGGCAGGGCCTCCATTTATTCTCCAAACAGCCTGAATTCTTTGTGGCATGGATTTCAAAAAATGTTGGAAACATTTCTCTGCTTCTTAACATAATTAGTATTAAACAGGGCTAGACTGGCAACTCAGTTCAGTCCTGGACTTTAATATAGTTATTCGTTTTCATTTTGTTTTGTGTGTGTGTGTGTGTGTGTGTGTGTGTGTGTGTTTGTGTGTGTGTGTGTGTGTGTGTGTGTGACTGTGATTCATTTTGACACCTTCCCAGTGGCCCACACCCACTAGAATTTTGGTTCTCCCGATGGCCAGTCCATCACTGGTATTAACAGACCCAACATGCATTATGTTATTAATAGAGTGAAATGGCAGACATGGCAGCAACTCAGATTCCTGTGAAAAGTATTGCTGAGTTGTGTTTTTTACATTGGGGGATGGGAGGGTGGTCTTTTATGGCTGAGCAGAATGACAATGACATCCTTTGGTGACCAGCCAGGGGCTGGCCCTTACCCAAACCTGGAGCTGGAGACTGTGTTATCTGTGTGATTGACAGAAATGTCAAAACAGAGCCTCTAATGCTGCTCCACTGTGCTAATGAAATGTAAGTAAGGTGAACAAAACTTTCCTGGTAAGGTCACTGATGTGTCTCATGCTTTCTCTGACTCTGGAAGAGAACAAAAGGAGGTGTTGGCTAGAGGGGAGGAGTGGTGTTCATCCAGGATCCTGACCTCAGTAATGCTTTTCTCACTCTAATGTTCCTATATCTAGTATAAAGCTGTCCATGGGCAACAGTTGCTTACCAACATGACCAGACAAGTCAACCAGTGTGACCAAGCAGGATTTGTAAGCTGTGATCTCCAGGATTTTTGACTACATTTGTAAATGTACACTCCTGAGTGCATTCTGGAAGTGAAATTAGACTCTGTAATTAATGGAAACTAGGGTAACAGGCTCAGCCAAGAATCAGAGTAAGCACAAACAGATGAATCTTCTTTCAATAACCAAAATTTGTTCAGTAATTAGCCTTTCCTCTGCTGTGGGACGGATTTTAGCTGCAGCTCTCTCCATCCCCTCACCACTTCACTGGATTCTGGAGCAGTCAGGCGTCAGCATGAGATTCTTTGAGCCTCTCTGACAGCCGGGCATGATGAGTATCTCAGGCTGCCTGAGTCACCCTTCCACCGCCACTCAAGCCTTTTCAACACCCCAACCCCAGCTCCACATTCACCCCAGAGCCAAGTCCCTGTGCACCCACCCCCACCCTAACAACCCTCCACCCCCCACTACCATACACACTCCCAAGCGCCTCGCCTTTTGGGACTTTTTAACATCAGGGTGCATCTGGGTAATTACGCTCGAGCTGGGACGAAAGCGCTGCACATTAGCATAATGATTTACGAGGGAAGTCACGCAAGGCAAAGCACACCAGAATCCAGGGCTGCTTCAGGCGATTGGCATCAACATCAGTGCATGGAAGCTTGAGTTGCCGGATGGTAAAAACCTTTACAAGATGTGCCACTTCTCCACTCCCACACTGTGCGTCTATGAGACCACTGCTAATATTAAGTTTAGACAGGGTTTAGTACAGTGTTGCATATCTTCTCTGAGTTGATCTTCTTGATCTTCAAATATGATGTGTGTCCTTCACAAACCTTTCTGACAAAGGTTCTCCTTTCACTGTTTGTTCAAGGTTTCAGTCTGGTTTATGCCCTCATAACTGTCCCATCCACACAAGTGTGTGGAGATTGTACAGTTGAATTATCCCTCCAGTTTTAACAAGCCCTCATCCACTTGACCTTGCCATTTGCCCAACAGTATTTTAAAGGGTGACACTGGTGAAATTACTGACAAATGAGGCAAAAACACAGTCTGATAGATGGTTATGTGTTCATTTAATATTGTATAACTACACAAAAATAATATCTGCTTTAAGCCTAATGCAACGTTAGACTAGCAGTTCTGGCTAATGGCTGCAGCTGGTGCACAAACACAGCACTGGATAAGGACAGTAGCCTTATCCAAGTTAAAGCTTTGCTAGTGATCCTGGCTCTAGCTGCACTAATGTCATCGCACAATGTTAGAGGAGGCCGATAGCTATCAGATTAACCACTGGTGTTGCTCTTTAAGGGTTATTTGAAAACTTTTTAAGATGAAGAGATGTTGGTTGTATGAAGTGTGAGGGATCGATTAAACACACATATAAATTTGGCTTTCAATCTTGTCTAGAAATTGTTGTTAAAGTGCATTTCCCTTCCAGCAACTCGCCATTTCAAAACCATAACATTTGATTTACTTCAAAGTACTCCATCTGTAAAATGAAAGCTAATACAGCTTCATTGCTTGCTATTCAACAAACCAAAGTCTATATAGCTAAAAACACAAGATGCTAACACACTAACAACACTGCCTAACAGGACTAAAAACTTGTTTAGGGTGCAGTTTGACACTCAGTAATGTTTGTTCCAACCAGTTTCAGGCTGTGTGGTCACTGCTGAGTTGCTTTAATTAAGAACTATGGACACTTCATGCTTAGAGCATTTATTGTTGACTGGGGCAGCTCTAGGAGGGCAGAAATGAAATAAAATATTAGACAGAAATGTCACTTGGCTCTTAAATATGACCCTTCTATAAGTTTGCTTCTATAATTGAAAAGAATAGCTATTTCTATCTTGACTTTGTTGACGATGGGTTTAAGATCCATCCATCCATCCATTTTCTGAACCGCTTATTCCTGAATAGGGTCACGGGTGAGCCGGTGCCCAGCAACTCTGAGCGCTAGGGTGGGAAACAACCCTAGATGGGGCGCTAGTCCATCGTAGGGCGCACACACACACACATGGGTTTAAGATGTCATTGTTAATTTTTTATTTGTGCAATCTGATTCCTGCATTCCAACTTAAAGACATGCTATACTCAGCATCCTGAACTAGGCCAAAACACAAACAACCATTTCTGCTTCCCAGTGAGAGATTTTTGGAAGAAGTTTTTACTATCTCACAAATGACATATCATTTAAGTTTGATTTAAATTTCAAATGAACCTGCATTAGTGTGAGGTCCTCTCAAATGCCTGCTCATGCTTGGGATATTCTTAGCCTCTTTATTCAAAATAGCCATGCACTGCACTCACTGATTGCATTACTATGTAGATGGATGCAATCGGAAAAGATGATTTATTCATTTTGTGCTTGTTTAACATGCTAGAAGATGTCAGAAACTGGACATTTGTGCAGGAAATAACTGGGCTTTCTGTGAGATGAAAGTCATTACTGGTTTCTTTTCTCAGTTCTGTTATGACTAGTTACATGTTAATAACACATCAAATCAGCATGATAGTTCACAAGTTTGACTTTTTAACCTATCCATAGTAATGCAGGCCAAGTCATTAGATGAACCATGCAGCCACTGCTGGTATTACATTAGTGATGAGGATTGGAAACCATGGAGATAAAGTATTTTTACATTCAGGGGTATTTGATAATTATTAGTGAATATAATTAACAGAATCTTATGTGGCCCACCACTGAGCTCTCAGCCCTCTTAAACATTTCAAACCAAACACAAAGAGCACTTATGGGTGACTTAGGCAGCTCTAGCAGGTAACAAATGATCCTATGAGAGTGCCATGTTCAAATTCACTGGGCTCTTCTCCAATTATGCTGCCTGGAGTTGTAATTTTATCTTATATTACGTATAAGAAATATTATTGTATGCCATTATTATACCATAATGTCACTCCTCTCTAAATAAGTTTGTTGTTTTCTGCATGTTATGGTCCAAAATGCATCTTTCAGCATAATTCAGCAATTCCTACACATAATTATTAAGGTTAAGCTGCCTTGGCTGTTCCATGTGACTTTCACACTTTCACTTTTAATTTTCTGTAATGTCCAGTTTAATTTCTTAAATGTCTTCTAGAAGACACATCCTATTCAGCATGTGTGTTTTCTTTACATGGTCATGCCACCTACACTCACATTAACAGGCCTTCAGATGGGACCTCAGTGGGAATCATTAGTAAACATTGAAATGCTAAAATATAATGCGTATGGCCCTGGGCAAATTTTTAAATAACCCCAAATAATACATGAGCTATTTTCAGAAACTGTAAATGATTTTTTTCAACAAGGAGCCTAATTTAATTACTGTATGTTAATGAAAAGGAGAAGGAAAGTCCCATTTGACCCATAATGATGAATCTGAAATAGATTGCTTTTGCGCTTTGTAGGTTCTAATATGTTATACATGATTTAACTCATGTCTTGGCATAAGATAATGAACTTGGAGGGTCTGCACTCAGAACTGACTTTAATAATGAATGTGTTCTTGCAAATTAATGCTTTTGTCATGGTTTGTTCTTGACAAATGACAGATTCAGCCTGCATAGGCTGCCATCAGTCAAGAGTTTTGAAGTTTATTTTGAAGTTCAAAGGTGCATTAGAATGTTATACTGTGTTTAGCTTGGTATAACTGCATAATGAGAGTACGGTTCAAACTGTGGACCTCAAACACTGTTGATTTTCCATTAAAAGAACATCTAGCAGAACCAAAACAGAACTGTGAAACAGCACCAAAAGGCACCACCACAAAAATCCAGAGCTAAAAGCTAAGACAGCATACAATCTCTTTAGCTAGTTGACTTTGCTCACTGGACACAGAGTGGACCAAGAACTGATAGCAGCACTATTTGGTCAATAGGAATAATTACACAGAATCTTGGTTTATTTTTGTTCTTGTTATGCCCAGGTTTGATAAAAGCAACAAAAATGGATCACTCATATTGCACTCCCTGCCCCAGCCGTTGTCAAATTTAAAGTGATCAAAATGGAGGTATTTCTATGAATTTGACCATGTTTTGATAATTACTACATTTTTGTGTCTTTTTGCTTATAAGCACTAAGCATTACATCTTAGAAATTTGGAAATTCTCCAGATGTTTTTTCAGCTGAAAATGTAAGAATTTTAAATAATTATTTTTAGATTTTTAGATTGACAAGAATATTAAAATGTTATTTAAAATAGTTGACAGTAGTCTGAATAAAAAAAGTCCTTTATTATTATTTATGTATTACTATAATCACTTCTCATGACTTTTATTCTGGAATTTGAACACTGTGTGAGTAAAGAAAGAGAGCAAATAGCCGATCTCTTCTCATTTTCCTCTTTCCTCTCATTTTGTTCCTTTGGCACTTAAACTGGGATTTAATTCAGTTAGATGTTAAGTTAGAAAAGTGACAGTGTTTAGAAAGGGAACCTCTTAGTTTTTTATGTAGTAGTTTGTTTTGATATGTATATCATGTCTGTAAGTTACTCTGACTTACAGCACGTAACTGTCCACAAAGTGTGGATCTCAAGTTGTAAAAGTTATTTGGTTCACTAATTGTCTGCACCAGGCTCCTGCGTCTCAAACTGATAACATTTCATTTGTCTTGTGTTATTTCTATGATAAATTATTTTTGTTAGTTGCCCACTATGGACAACTGCCTCCTCCTAAGGATGGACGTGCAGCCCATAGATTGAGAAACACCGAGCCCGACTATAAAACTATGGACTGCATAGTATTAAAGTAAAGCTCTGTAAAAGGAAAATTAATGTCTCAGTATGAGGCAGGACAACAGGGTGGTAAGCATGCTTTTAAACAATATCTGAGCATTTTTAAATTAAACTATTAATTCAAACTTTTGCTTTTATCCAGGAAGTATTTTCATAACCTTTTTGATACTAAAAGTAAATTGATGGTAAATATGTGAGATAATATATATAAAGAAAGAAGAATGTTGTGAAAAGGCTTATAACTGTTTAACCAGGTCAGTTCCAGCTCTTTCTGTTTTGAGTCATGGCAACATCTAACAGTGGCCTTATTTGGGAATTTGGCCGAAGTCTTTAGGGGATCTGAAGGTAATTTGTCATGAACGTGTCACCTTCAAATAAACTCCAGGTTACCTGCTTGTTGCTTAAGGGCAGGTATGACCCAAGTATCATTGGAATAAATGCTTTTGGATGAAGCACTGCCTCTATGTGCGCTATAAAGAATCAGTCCCAGTTGCCAGTCTATTCAAAGAACCATTTGTCTCCATAGTTCTGCATAATTAAACATTTGATATGTAAACAAAGTGATTCAGAGTGAATGTGGTGGGTTGTATGTGAAAGCTGTTTTTTAGAGCTGCTCACCCAATCAGAACAATCACAGTGGTGGTGAATGGAAGCAGACATCTGAAGCTCGAAAAGTTTCCTCACAGAAAGATAGCACAGCAAATGGTTATGAATACACTCCCTGATGCCTTCGTGATAGTTTGAGAAGGTTTTGCTCTACTTATTTTTCTAATCCATTCATAGGGAAAGGATACATGCAGGACATTTGGGGAACAATTCTGCCCAAAGAAAACATCTTTTTAAGATTTGACACTATTTTGCCACCATCAAGATTCCATATGAAACTCAAAAGACATGTCTAGGTTCACTGATGGGTTTGGATAGTACAAATGGCATCACTAATGAATGATTATTGTGGAATTGCTTTCACTGGAAAACTCAGGTGATTTTATGATGCATATCTTGGAATAAAGTCTGATCAGACTTGGCCAACCTTTCTCTTGACCCATTGGAGCCTGGGGCTGGACACATCACTACACACATGGCATAATTTCACTCAAGTGAAGAAGCCTGCATTTTTCTTTCAGAGCTAGGGGAGATTTCTCCCTCCAGTGTGTGTTTTGTGGGAATTGTAGGGGCATTGTTCTATTTAGTTTTTGCATGGCTTTGCCCTTTGCAATGAATTGATAAATTGCCCCAATGCAGGCTTGTCCTGCCTCAACCTTGAGCATGTTAAAGTCAGTCTAACTCAACTCAAGAAGGTCCATTTTTTCAGTCCAGGAGGGGACTGGGGGGACTGTCCAACAGAATACAAAGAAACAATGTTGTTACTTTATTACCTTCAGAGCTGTTTATGTGAATGAGTGCATTGGGTTCCTTAATTATATTCTACAGCATTATGTTTCCCATTTAGCCCCAAACAGCATCCCTGCATACCACACATTGAACATCACAGAGAGAACATCACTCAGTCGAGTACAGTGAGGATCAGAACACTGACCGTGGCATGTTGGCATTACATTTCTTATACAATATAGACACAAGTATTATTTATTGTTTCTTCCACAATCAAGGGTATTAACAGAGTTTTTCCTGCTTTAATTGGAGTAACTTTCTCTACTGTCCAGGAAAGGATTCTACTAGATCAGTGCTCTGAGGATTCAGTTACATTCAGCAACAAGAGCATTAGTGACATCAGGATGCCCCATACTCTCTAGTCCATCCTAAAAAATGCTTACAGGAGCACTATCTGTTGGGTGCAATGGGTGCAAATTAATATAGATGAATAAGAAGTAGCTCATTAGAAGAAGAGTCTTTTGGATATGTGGATGTTTGATGTGTTACCAGTTTTTTAATGCAATATCAAGTTACAGTGGTTCAAATATAGTATTTCACATATGTTGCCAACATAAAGAAGATATTTAAGGTTAAATAGTATACTGTACTAAAGTCAGTGCCCATTCAAAATACTACCCAGAAAACAGACACATTTTGGCTGAATCTGGGCCATTTTTGGCACTTACAGCTCAGATTAGGGCCACGTTTGGGCCAAACATTCATTGCTGTCTGGCTATGTAGTTCACACCGGGCTTAATCCATGCACACATAGTAAATAACCATGGCGGTTATTTATACCCACTTGTGCAGAACCACTACACCTGAACAATGAAAAACAAAGTAACCAGAGGTCCTATGATGGGATTTGAGGATGTTTTGCCTTTTTGGTCCATGTTCTTAATCAGCGATGTTCCTAGGGCAGCACAGATCACTATAAATATAGAAATCCAGTATATATTTGAGAAGGTACTGACTGATTGCTTTTCTTGTCCTTATTGCACAGTAGTCAGCTGACAATCATACAGTTCTCTATCTGTCTGTCAAGAGATTGACGGGCCTACCAGACAAGTGCAGCAATCATCCTCTCCGGTTTGCTGTGAGTAATTGCATTGATTGAGGTAGAGTGTTTTCCACATACCTTGAGAAGACTCCCTCTGAGCTTGCAGTCAAGTCTTCATCTCTATATGGGCAGCCGGGCATGTGGGTAGGATAACTACTGGCTTTCGTACTAATTATAATTTGACGTTACATTCTCTTCAGACGTTTAGCGTGAGGCGACTTCCTTTCATTTTGTTTCGCATGGGTGGGTCAGCTCACATCCGGATGTGTTTCTGGTTTAAAAACGGGTAACATCTTGCTGTGATTGCTGGAGCCCTACCCACTTTGATGGCTAGCGGTTATCAGTGTGGTAAAATTAGCCTCAATTCTGACCTTGAAATGCGAGCAAAAGCCCACATAATTGCACCCCATATTGGGAGTGTATTATCTTGGTTCTGCACATGTAGTCTGCAAACAAAGATGCTGCTCCCACTCGCCCCTCTCTGATCGTAATCAAGCCTGCCAATCTGGAGCCTCTCATTGTTGTATTTTCAGCTTGAGAGCACTCTTGCCTCATTGGGCTATTGAGACTAGGACTTTGGCTTGGTAGGATACAGATGACATGGCAACCATGTCTGCCTAAAGCACATGCTTTCCTCCCCTTTAACCCCCAATATGACTACAAATCACAACATTACAAGCATTGATGGAGGGCTGCTGCTGAATATAAGCTGAAATTGGGGCCTTTGCTTGGAGGATATTAAGAGCTACCAGACACAGTGAGCCTGAAGGCAGTGTAGCTCACCCACGCTGTCTGATTAGGGGAGTGGATCGAGGTGGGAGCAGCAAATATTTTTTCATGATTAAAGAAGGAAAACTCTAAATTAGAGTCAAAAATTGGTGTGTATACATGTAACATCCATCAAGGAGAAAATGGGTTTATCTAGATGAGTTCATTACTGAATTGTTTGGTCCCTGAACAGATCATCATAGCAGATCAATAGAACTGCTCCAGGCAGCTTTGAATACATCTAACTTCATTTCATACATATTAAACCCATTAATAAAACCTCATCATCAGTGTGATAAATCATATTTTGCTAACATTTGGAGCAAATGGAGCAATAGAACTGGTCCAAATTGACCAGAAATGCCATCAGAAACATCTACAGATTCAGCTGTCCAATAATGTTGCCTTAATACCAGCTTGAAAAGAATTAGTGGATCTTCACCTTTAATAAAGCACATACTTGCAAAGGGATAGCAAGCATTTCTATCTTGTGCAGTGTGTGGGTTTTATTTTTTATTTAGGAAAGACAAACATTAATGGGATTCTCTGTCCATTTGGATTTTTTTCCAATATTAGTATTAATCAAATGTTTGTGTTATGATAACCATCAGTTTAAATGCCATTATATACCTAAATCAGTTTAGCACTGCAACCCTACTGCAAAATAATAACAGTACTACCCCTTGTGCAGTGCTGTGGATCACCTTTCTTATTTTTGACTGAGACCTTTTTTTTGCTTTAGCTCTGTTTTATTTGCTCAGAATCTAATTAAACTGTCCACCAATATTCAGACAGCAGGGATTTTTCTAACTAACTGATGTAATCTTTTTGTGGATGTGGTTTAATCACCCCCTGTTGTTGCTAGGAATTATGTGTGTGATTTCTGCAGTGATCGGCAGGGAGATGTTTCCTAAACCCCAGTTCAAAATCCAAAGCTGTTAAATGTGGTGGTGGCATTGTTCTGAAATCTGCAGGAAGATTTTCCTAAAGATCAGTCAGAAATCTGAGCATTTTCTGCCTCTCACCATCCAAGTTCTCTCATTCATTCTTTTATTGAGGTCTGAATTCTGGGGTGGTCAGCTCCACATCCTTTAAGACGTATTCTCACAGTACAAGCATTGACACAAAGAAATATAGGTTGACTCGGATTTTGTCTGCTCATGGTGAACACTGGCACACTGGCCTTTTTTACTCCCAACACTGGTAGGATTCTGTAGTGGGGGAGTCTTTGCTAGAGGGTAAGAATTGGAAATGACTAAATTATAGAGGAAAATTAGCAAGAAAACCCCAAATAATACCATGTAGGAGAGGTTTTCTTCTTTTCTTGACTTACTGTGTCAAACACTCCCTCTGAGTACTTTCTAGTCACCATGATGGTAGCCATCCACACTACTTTATGATTGGCCCTCACAGTGGGTGTAAAGGTGAAAATCACTTCTCATCATCCGTGGTCCTCCCGCTACTCCATTCTATATGGAGCCCACTCCCTTTGTTCTAGCCCAGGCAGGGGTTACAGGGGGAGATGGCGGTAATGGCTCTCCAGGAGCACTGCACTGCACCCATTCACATCATAGAGGTAATTATCTACAATCAGAGAACACTGAGAAAAAAATCTATACATGTTTTAAACACCTCATTCTACAGAGAGAGGCTTTTGCTTTGTGTTTGCACTCGGTGACCCTAAATTGCAGCGCTTTCTCTGACCTTGATCTCCACAGTGATGGACATTTTACAGGGATAATGCCATGTACCTTTGATTTTCTCAGCAAAGAAATGGAGCAAAAACAGCACATTTGTTCTACCCTTAAGTATTGACACAGGACGTGTGTTACTGTGATGTAATCATAGATAACGAATGACTAAGCAGGAGATAAATAGCCTTGGCTTCTTCTCTGAGGACTCACTTTCAATCAAGAGGAAAGCTTCAAGTACTGTCTACCAGCTCTTTTAGGGGGTTGTTATGGGACATGTATTACATCCATGGTGTGCATGTAAAGTCCATTCTACAGTGCCTGAGATCATTAATTAAAGACAGAGCTGTAACTGGGTTAAAGAATGGGAAATAACCTGGAAAATAAGTCATTTGCCTTTGCATGGAGCACTGCATTAAATTTCCTAACCAGACTACCTCTGTTACCACATCGATGACTGAGAAATCATGCGCGAAATTCACCCCCAGCCACAACCTCCCTTCCAACCAACAAACACTCACACACCTAATTTTTTCTGTCAGCTCTCTAATGGCTAGGCTCCATCATAGTCAGAAGAATGGAGGCGTATTGTAGTTTCAGTGGCATTGCTGTGTGGAGAAATGGGACTGCTTCCATTGTACTGTCAAACGGAATGCTCAGTCAAATGCAGTGGCACAACTTGAACATCTTGGATGCTTTCTGTTATTGAAAGAACATTCAGAGAGTATGAGAGCCAATGATGCATGAAAGGGGGTGTAAGGGTAGGTGCTGCTCTGAGCCAGCACTTAAGTAACAGTTTTGATAGAATTGTGTTTCCAGCATTCCCATGTTTTCCCTGGAATTGTGTTCCCAGTGTTTTCCAATTATACGTTAACTTCTACACAATTGTTAATGACATATTACTCATTTCTACATCAGACTCTACTAGGTTTCATGTGTTGGTCCAGCTACTGTAGGTCATTATATTTTACACCATAAGTATCCAAAAAGAGAAGACTAGGAATACCATAGCAACCACCTAGCAACACTATAGCACCCAACTAGCAACTCTTAGCAACCTGGAATATGATACCTCGGAATCACCTAAGATATCAGAGAAACCACCTTGCAACAGCATTGAAATAATTTGGGATACCAGAGCAACCACCTAGCAATACCATGGCAACCACCTAGTATCCTTCTCATCCACCTACCATATGATACCTAGGATTTTGCAACACCACAGAAATGACTTGGAATACCACAGTAACCATCTAGTAACTACCTAAAAAACTTAGGTGATGGCCTAAATACCACAGCAGCCATTTAGCTAAACCTGTTTCACAATAGTGAACAAGTAGCAACAGCTTAGTAATTAATTTGGAAGCATGACAGAAACTCAAACTCACTTGACACTCAAGCAGCTGTGCAAACCTCATTTATGAGTGGTAAACACTCTAATTAGCTAATGTAGCTAGTTAGTGGAGTAAACTTTCAATGCTATATTTCTGATTTGCTGAGAGACATCTTCTCTGTGCTTTTTAAAGTCTGCCATGGCCTTATAAGTGTTGAAGAGGAGCTCACTCTTTCTCAACCTTTCTCAGCCTCATGTGGAACTTGATGTAGTTTTAATCACAAAAATAAAAATCTGAGGAGTATTTATAGGCGACAATAATAAATTGGTATTTTCAGGAGAATATATATATATATATATATATATATATATATATATATATATATATATATATATATAATATATATATATAAAATATTTTTTTATGAATTTGACCATGTTTGATGATTTTATTTTTGCTTATAAAACACTTTACAATTCTTTTGATGACTAATTGGTAATGATTATATTGAAAAGGATGTTTATCAAAGTGACGAAGTCATTATGTATGTATCAGTATTATCCCAGGACTTTTATTCTGAAAAAGCAAAGAAAGAGAACAAACAGCCCCTTCTTTCTTGTTTTCTTCTATGACCCAATATCTGTCCGTGACATCATCAGCCCCACCCCTTCTCAATTATCATTCAGAGTCTGAATGCAAGTTAGAGCAATACACAGGGACTGGAAGGCTCCACTGGCATTTAAACTGGGATTTCATTCCATTGCAGGTAAGAGAATTTGAGCTGTTTTCAGAGCTGAATTGCTCATTGATAATACAATTTACAAAATACGATTTAAAAAATGTTTCTAAAGATCCATCAATTAAAGATTTCCTAGAAAGCCCAAAGTGGATCTTCTATGACAAAGATCCATTTCTTGCATTTTTATGTTTAATATTGTAATCAAGTTTCTACTTGACAAGTAATAGTGATCATATTAATCATTTCATACATAAAATGCAGATATTAATTCAAAAGCACAACATTGAAAATATAAGAATATTTATACTCCATTATGAGTTTAGGCTCCACTACCAACATCTCACTGTTTGACTCCAGAAACGGAGCTCTGTACTAATTGCGATTTTCAACAAGTCCTCACATTTGACTGTTCTGTGGTGATAATCACTGTAATCACCGGGACGTTTGGGTAACTTATGTAAGAGGTTTTGCAAATGTCGGAAAGCTGGTGGGTTGGCAGCAACAGAAGACCTTGACTTGTCTTTAGGAGAGTTCTCAGCATTAAACTGCTCAAGTTTTCATAGAGTGAATTTTTATGAGGCCACACTGATCTGAAGATCAAATCTGTACTGACCTATTATGCAATAATGGCCATAATTAAGGGACAGAAAATAGTTCATGATGTCACTAAAATGAAGGGATTTATAGTTAAAGTTTGTATTGTTATATAGTTACATTATTATTATTTCTGCATTGTTATTGTTATTTTGTCTAATGTCTGGATTTCTGGGTGCTTTGTGTCAACATCATGATGTCAAAAGTAAATAACAAACAAACAATAAACAAATAAAATGGACATCAATTAATCATCTGCCACTGGCCAATCAGAAGTGACCACATGCTTGCACCAATACTAGGAGTTAGAGTTAAATGTATGCATTGTAAAAGTAAATGTATTGATTGATAGCTACATTTGCAGAGTTGTGGACTGGACTTAACCTAATTTAATCTAAATTTAAAGTAAAGTTAATCTAAACATGAACCGTAAACCTACCCCTAAACAATACCTTAGTGTAGAATGTAAAATTCTTACATTTTCTGAAGCAGTTTCCATTCAATAACTTTATTTAAGGCAAAACAAATGCAAGTTTTGATGCCTCGAATTGAGGATTCTTCAACCTGAACATTCTGACCAGCTTGTAATTTAAAGGTAAAGCGAATTAAAATTTGGCAAAACACTGCAAGAGAGCAGTCAAAAGTGAAGACTTGTTGAAAATCTCTATTAGTACAGAGTTCCAGTGTCTATATTATATATTTTATAGTATATATAGGGCATATTTTTTTCACATGTGTATGTATTTTTGGAGATCTTGTTGATTATTATACTAGAAAATGCTTCTATATGGTAAGTGAAGCTGATTTTTGGCCATTACTGTTCATCCCCTCCAAATGTTTAGCAAAGTCCTTGAAACAAAGTGTTCTAGAAGATTCATGGATTGAATCGCTTAATTTCTAAATATTCAACATTCTGCACGCTTAAACATGTAATTTTGTTTAAATGTTTGTTAGGCATCTGTATGTAGTTCTTCTATGACATGGCTCTTCTACGGTACATTATCTTCTTTGGCATGTTTACATTTAGGAGTGTGTGTATTGTTATAATAATAAGTCAACATGAATTTGACATAAATTCAACTACAATATGGAAATCAGTCAAAACTACTCACTGTGGACCAGATGTCCCTCTCCTTCTGCTGTTACACTGATTCAGGACCCAGACTACCACAGATATAATCTGTTACCACCCCTGGGGTTTGGCAGGGGGTATTGCAACATCAAAACACTGGCCACCAGATTTAGAAACAGGTTCGACCCAGAGCCAGGAGGCATCCTCTGCAGATAACATCCAGACCCACTCTCTAGCAGAACCAACTCCTCATACATAAATCATCTCAGTATCTACTGCTATCATGGTATAAGTTTCATTGCATCTTATACCCAATGCTGACAAAGATGTGCAAATGCACACACACACACAGCTTATCTAGTCCCTAGTGCACAAGTATTGCCAATAGAATAGGACTTTCCAGCAGATAAATATGACCCCATAGGCCCCATGCCTAATTTCAGATCCAAATCCAAATCTTTTACCATTTCTGTTCTGTGATATCTACTCACATTCAATACATATTTGGTGTCCTTTTGGAATTTCTAGCACCCCCAGTCTGTTAGGACATATTTCTAATAGCAATTGTTCTGTATAGAATATATTGAACAACCTTTTGAATCTGTTATTAGTCATAATGCAGAAATTTCAATTAAATATTTGGAGACAATTTAACATATTTTGTCCCAGAGGATTCAGTTTTAGGGTCTATGAAACTGATGTTTGGTGAAAACTGAAGTTAGACTGAAGAACTTAAATATGGACTAATATACAGGGACTAAGGAGGTAATCCCTTTTTAAGGATACAGATTTAAACCCAGTTGATAATGTTGAACTGTGTCATATATAACATACCACATTACTGACAGGACAGTCAATCTATCACCTGTATATTATTCTTTCACCTTATCTTTAACAGTGTTCCGGTGCAGGAGTAAATATGCCTCAGTTTGGATGTCTCAACAAAGATTATGACAGATGGAGACTACACACAGCAAGGCCTTGGTGGCGCATGTCAAATTTCCACAAACAATTATGACCATAATGCTTCCTTATGAACGATGTCTGAGTGTTGAGTGACATAAAGCTTGAGGCGCGCATCTTTCTCTGATTTTTTATTTTTTATTTTTTATTTATTCAGAGCAATAAAATTGTTCAAGCAGTGAGTAGCAGGTTAATTAATACAAGCCAAAAATTGTGACCAGCTGTCTAATATGCTGTTGTTCTGAGCCCTGAAAGTTCTTTAAAAAGACATCTGCAATAGGTTTACCATCACAAAGAACCCATTAACCAGGCAAAGAAATCTTTCAAATGTAAACATGCACATAGACCAGGGGAATTTGTCCTCTGCAGTTAACTCATCCATGCAGTGAACACACACACACACACACACACACACACACACTAAGGGGCAGTGAGCACATGACCACATGTGCCCAGAGCGGTGGGCAGCCCTATCCTAGGTGCCCAGGGAGCAGCTGGGGAGTTAAGTGCCTTGTTAAAGGGCACTTCAGTCATGTCCTATGAGTGCAGGGAATCAAAGTGGCAACCACCAGGCCATGGCTGCCCCATTCTTGCAAGTTTTTGTTCTGTCCTTTTGTGCCCTCCTGGTTCTCTTACTAAACACCTCTTAGTTCTCTTTCTTTAATTTGTGATGGAAAACAAAAAAGAAAACTGGCATTGTCAAACCAGTATGTAATGTACGTAATGAATATGTATCATCTATAGTTTGGGGCAAATTGGTTCAGTGGGTCCAGCTTTGGGTTTTTGATTATTAACTCTAAATTGATTAAGAATTCATTTTTTTCAATTTTGGAAGTAAAAAGAAAACACCAGGTGCTTTCATTTCATTTGTCTACTATACTGTCTTTAGACTCAGAGAACTCACTGCTTTAAAGTACCAGAGTTTTCTGTATGTGGAACTCATTCAATATTGATCATATCAGCCTAAATTTTAAATAATTCTTTGCCACCTTTAGCTACCTTCTGAATAGCATTGCAATCTGACCCTTCCTTCTATGGTCTCTATGTTTGGATTGTTTGACATGGGAACTTGGAGATCCTCTTTTAACACTACCAATGAGGTCTCTCCCTCTCGTTCCCTATCCCCCCCTCTCTCTAGCTGTCATCTATAACCAATATTCATTCTACATATAATTTCAGGAATTATTAAAAGCTAGTGAAACAAATCATAGAAATAAATGTTACAAAAACAAATTTTTGGGATGAAGTTCACTCCCTTTATATATCTACGTGATGGCAAAAAAAAGAAAAAAGAAATTCCTTCCTCCTGAGCCTCGGAAACGTTGTAAAGCTCATGCAAAAATGTTGGAGATTTTTCAGAGTAGATTTCATGGAACATCTACCATGTGCCTCTGTTCCCTGGAGATCTTTTCACTCCCGGGTACAGATAAACAAGGGGGGTATTTAGGCCCTGGTGGGAGAACATAATGTTTCGCGCCTGGGTAAAACTACATTTGTCAGTGCCACCATGCTTTCTTCCTCAGTTAATTGCACTCCATTGTGATAGTAGCATAGCCTCAAGATCTCTGCAGCTAAAGAAAACCCCTCTGGGAGCGCTGGACACTTTAAAGAGAACATGTAAAAATATGGCCTAATATACAGAATGTCAACTTGCTAAATATAAATAAATGACACTGTACAGTCTGCATTAATTGATCCATAAATTGAGATACAAAATATTTTCTTAAAACATGCTTTTGTTTTTGGAGTATGAAACACAAACAGATACAACAACAAAGAAAAATCAAGATATAGAAAAATATAATGGTCATTGATGATATTTCTGCTTATATGAGCTGGCAGATATTCTAATGCATCTCAAAAAATTAGTCATGATCAATTTAATTTTTGTTCATAATTTTAATCAAAAAGGTAAAAGCTCTAAACTAAATTAGACTGGCAACTTAATTGAGCACTGAATTTTTTGGTAAAAACTGGCCCCTTTTGACCAGTTGAGTTTTGTATAACGGGGTTGCAGGGAGGGGGGTTAGGCCTTTTGATCGATTTGACCCTCTCTGCATGAGTAACGGCCCATCAGGATTTTTCATGGTTCTTCTGATGGCCAATCCATTCCTGACAACCACCACCCACCCCGTCCATGTGGTCAACAAAATGCCAAAACAAATTCCAGGGCTGAATTAAGTTGTCAGTCCAGCCCTGGTCTGTATGAATAATTTTGAGCCTTTGTTAATGTCTCTGTTAAACTTCCTTTGGAACAATGAATACTTTTGCACCAATTACCCATTTTTTATGTTGACATTGCAAGTCAGGTTTGCAATGTGACATTCATGCCCAGCTGTATGCAGTCAGACAACATATAATAGTCCTAATAAAAACTACAAGCACGCTTCAGAAATGTAACATTCAGAAACATTCAAGATGGTTTCATTTGTAACCAAAATGTTGTGAACCAAGATAGAGCCTAAATCTGAGTTTGCCTCCACAACAGTTGCAGAGTAATCACATTACACTACATCCCACCTGCAGGCTCTTGTAGAAGCAGTGAAGTCTGGATGCTTTGTGCTGTGGCTAGCAGATTTCACACAGGTTGTATTTATTGCTCATGATGCTGTCTGAGCCTCTACTATTTACTCATCCGAAGAGAGTGCATCATGGCAGGGAGTTGGCAGGTAGACTCACCTCGCTATGTTGATCTGGATTACTGTATTTCCCAGCACTATTTCTGTTTAGCTTACTGCCACAGGGAGCTAATGCATTCCTGCCTTCAGTGAAGCATATCAGAGCAATGGCACAGGATGTCCCTCTGCCAGTCCATTTGACCCCTCCTCAAAGCAGATTGCTGATAACTAAGTGGGTATAGAGGGGCACAGAGGATAGATGTTGTGTAAATTAATTCCAGATGACTTGGAAGTCATCTTTGGAGATGACAATGTCATTTCTTCTGCAATGAAGCTGATCTGAATGACTCTAAATACTAATCTGTTGTGACATGTTTGCATTCACTTAGCAACCCAACTAGGAGAAGAGGCATTAGAATGGCCATACATATGCAGTATATTGTGCAGAGTGTACATACGTACATACCTCTCCTTTGTTTTGGTCTCAAAGTTTCCTTTAAATGAATCAAATGAATGTCTTGTCTAATGCCAGGTCTGGGCTAGACGGGTATAAATCCCCCTATAAATGAGCTGTGTAGCAGGGGAACTGTGTTGTCTAGAATGATGGCACTCCATTCAGTACTTTGGGAGGGGTTAGGGAGTTGGGGAGGAAGTGAAGTGGTAATCCTCCAACCTTCTGGCCTTAGTCTTTTGTCACACAGCAAGAAGAAAGCAGGAGAAACTCTTTTTAATACACTTGATTTCAGAAGAAACAATGATGAGCAGGTGTCCCAATACTTTTTCCTCAAGTAAGCTGTCTAGCCAATTAAACTAAATATGGACTCTGAGTAGTGTCTTCAGACAAGAAATATCCCACAAACATGTATGGATAGTAGGAAATGCTCTTTGCAGGAAACATATTTTATAATGATGCTGCAAAGTGGGCCTAGCTATACATTATCACTGTTGATGGAACTTCTTGAGGGAAAAATCTTGGGACTCAGGTCTGCAGACGTACATGAATTAGTGCCCAACTATTGTTTCCTGCTTTGTTTTAGCAGCATCCAGGGGAGGTCAGTTGCTGCAGCTGTGTGACTGATACGAAACCCGCCTAGTTCCCAGACCCTACCCGATAATAAATAAATAACTATGTGATAAATATGAAGGGATGTTTCAGCATCCTGAGCAACGAGGGATATCCCTGGAGTGGCATGTTTTTCCATTTCTGACCACATTTGATCATATTTAATCCATCTGTGCAGTGAACACACACCACAGTGATACAGTGAGCACATATTCCTGGAGCAGTGGGCAGCCTCCACTGCAACGTTCAGGTTTTCTAGGGGTCAGGTGCCTTGGTCAAGGGCACTTCAGTTGCTGTCGGTTCAAGGACTTGAGCGAGCAACCTTCCAGTACATCTGTTTTCTTTTACTTCCAGGCCATGTATTTTGGTGTTCACTCTCCAAAATTTTAGACTTGTTCAGCTACTCTCATAATCAGGGTATCGAGTAATTAAGTGGGCAGTGGGTAGGGAATCACATATTCAGTAAAGCCACTTGTCAACTTTGATCTAAAAGTTCAATGTTCTTCAATTGAAAATGACCCTATGAACCAGGGTCTTATCAGTTATTTCATTTAAACCATCAAAATAGTCGAGTGCATAGCAGGGGAAGTTACTACATCTGCAGACACGTTCTGGATGCCTCCATAAGTTAGATCATGTCCACATCTCAAGTCTGCACATGGTTTCCACACATTTTCACTGGTTACTACTAATATCTACCTTAAAGAAGTCCAAAACAACATCCTCTGTCCAGGCTTTATTCACTAATTGCTATCTATGGGGCAAATGAGTTCTACATTTACAAAGGCTGTGTATATTTAATGAAACAGTAGTTTTCCTAGTTTGATTTGCTGTCAAACCTAAGTGCCCACTGCTACTTTCATGCTTTAATTTTAAATTGTATAAGTCCAACATAAGATTTTAAACTGCTCTTCCTTTCTTAGCCCTTGTCCTTCCTGCTTTTGAAATGCCTGTAGAGCCTCCAGAGTTGTTCAAAGGAGGAGGGCTGGAATGGGGTCTGGATAGGAGGACCAGGCGGGGTTGTTTTTAATTCATCCTATTTAATTAACAGTCCAAGCAGCAGCTCCCAAACACTGAAGCATGAGTCACTGTTTTCTCTTATTTTCATTAAATACAGGACAGGGAGGTTCCATTGAGAAAGACTGTGGTGAGAAATGGGGCCATAGCAAGTAACCAAACAGAAACCCAGTAACCATCCTGTCACACAGAGTAACACGAACTGCTCCAGCTATAGATTGTTGGATCTGGTTGTGTGATTCAGGCTTGATTTCACACCTGAATGAGATGCAAAGGTTTGTGCACACTTCTTATGTCACAATGATTAAAAAAATACTAGTAACGCCAAACCAACCACAACAGGGTACCACACCAATCACCTCAGACACCACAGCAATCACTTTGGATAATATAATTGGTTAGGATTCACCAAGCAACACCCTAGCAACCACTAAGCAACAGCACTGCAGTTATCTGAAATGCCATAGCAATCATCCAGCAACACTATGGCACTCACTGACCAATCACTTAACAACACCATAGCACCTACCATGCAACCACACTGCAACACTACAACAACAACCACTTAGCAACTACATAGCAACACCATAGCAACCACCTGGTACACCATGGAAAACCCCTTGTAAAAACAACTTCACCCTAGTAAATACGTAGCTTGAAACAGCATAGTGGATGCATAGAAATGGAAACTGCTTAAGCTGTACAAACATTCTTTTCATTTTTAATTCTTTGAATCTTTGCCAGGACAAACACATGCGCCCATAAAACATCTAAGTGAAACATTACCTTCGTAACTCTTCATAACCACAAGACTTGCCATGATTTCTCATCATTGTGTGACAAACTAACAGCAAGTAATCCTGCTCTGTCCACATATATATGCTTGACCTGCATTCAGACTCCAACTGATGAACAAGAGGGAGCGGAGCTAATGATACCACTGACCCAGATATTGGGTTATAGAGTAAAATGAGAAGGAAGGGAATGTCTCTTAAGTAACTCCATAAAACCATTAGGTTTTGCATACATTTTTAAGGATGCAAACCCTCACTTTAAACTAAAAAAAGTCTAAACGTTAAAAAAAAACAACATATAAATGTAAATAAATAAAATAATTGCATGCATTGTTGTCATAGAACAATAACAAACACATTGTTTCTGTTGATGGGTCTTGTCATGGAAACAGTGGAACTTTACCACAGCAAAAGCTCACTGCAGTAAATCCCTTACAGTTTTCCTTAGATAAGTGAAGCATCTGTGGCATTTTATTAAACACTTTTAAGTAATTATCTTAAGGGGAAGCCTTCCCTTGAGGTTTAAACATAATGGCAAACCTTAGGTTTTTCATGCACTGAGCCCCAAGGTTTCACAGATGAAGTATTAAAATATGAACCTTTACTCTTACTGCTGGCAGGACTGTTGACCAAGAGCAGCTCAGCTCACAATGCTACTGTGTTCCCACAACTGAATAAATTGCTTCTCTCTCATCTCTATTTGGGTCATCACTGAGGCTGGCTGCCGAAACATGAATCTATTTTCTGCTGATCATTTTTTGAATGTGTTTTTTAAAAGCAAATATAGAGTAAAAGAACCAGCCTTGTGCAGCTTGCAGCAGCTGCCCTCTATCCTGAACTTTAGGAAGTCAGTGATGATGAGGATTTTTCACTGAAAACCACCAGCCAGAAAACTTCTCTGCAAATGGTTTTACTGTTTTGGGTTAACAAATGTACACTACGTGTCCAAATGTTTGTGGACATTTATTGTAATTAATTCATTCAGCTAACACAGAGTCTGACACAGATGTGCAAATGCACTCACACAGCTTGTCTAGCCCTGTATCATCAATATAATAAGACTCTTTGGAACCATTAACACTCCTGGGTTAGAGGGGTATAAAGCCCCCCAGCATTCAGCTATGGAGCAGATGAATGTTCTTTGGAATAACGGTGCTCGATCCAGTACAGCAGAAGATGGTTACTTCTTTTTGTTGAAGGGTGGGACTTTAGTCTTAACAGACATCATGTTTAGCGCTATAAGAACTCCCATTCCTATTCCAACCAGTGTCCAGTCTCCTCATTTATAATGATTCTGGTAAAAGTAACAGTGCCAGTAAAACCATATTCTACACTGTTATGGTTAAACTTAAGATTACTAGAGATTAATCTCTAGTAGTAGTTGCATCCCTTAGTAATAGTCTGAGAATGATATGGAGATTGTGGGGTCACCATGACTAACACTGGAAAATCTGGTGGAAAAGGATAGGTTCATGTTTATATAAAGAAGATATCACTTCATAATCACAACAAATCAGCAGCTGTTTGAAGCTTCTGCCTGGGCTTATCTTCTGCTGTAATGCAGGTTCAGGCCTACATCATTCTACCGGACAGCACTGTGTTTGCCTTTGTTCAGATGTGATTCCTATTGGAGATATGGGCTTGGTTCACAGCTGGTTCTCCTTTAATCTTTGCGAGATGAAGCTGTGAGAACAGACTGGCTGTTTGAGGCTTATCAGAGCTCTGCAGTTGATTGATTGGAAATCCACAGCTGAAATAAGAGTTGTGCTTTAAACTGATGGACTGACACCTTGCCCAGTGCTTGAGATGAGATTTGGTCTGCTGTTTCTGATCATGATATCTTTTAAAACCACCTTTTACGCACAGAGGAATATACAGTGGCATGCAAACGTTTGGGCACACGTGGCTGAAAAATCCTTTTGGGTGAAAAGCTAAACAATGCACTGTTCTCCAAAATGCTTGACGTGAATGTTAATGTTAATGTTGAAAAGCTAAATGACATTTGAAAAAGCCAATTACCCAATCCTGCGAGGAGTCTCCTCTTATCGCATATGATGCTCCTGACACTAGGAGGGTGAAGACAAGCACATGCCTCCTACAATACATTTGAAGCCAGCCTCCACCTCTTTCGAACTGCCACCACTGCATCACTGGATATCCTCAGTTGTAAATGTGATACTATGGCTAACAGATATAGTGGATGTTACATGGGGAGAGAGCGCCATCTGCTCACCCAGAGAAAGCATGCCAATGGCAAACAGCATGACCCAGGATTTGAACCAGTGAGGTGCAAAAGATAGATAGCAAAAAAAAAAGAAGAAGGCACATATGGGTGGCCAGCTAAGAATTCTGTGAGATTGTCTTGCTCCTCTGTTATTTTGAGGTATATCTACAGATGCATCATGCTTGCTCCTCTCCTGTTGTTTACAATCATTATCCTGCTGTGAATGCCATTGTCTGTCCATCTCTTTAGCCTTTTACAAATGGTGTGATGTTTATCCAGAGAAACGCTTTGTGTACCCTGCATGGTAAGTACAGTCAATGACCAAAAATAACACACCAAGAAGAGTTGTTGGAACCAAATGAAACTTGTGTGTGAATTGAAATATTATAAATGTAAGTGATATGTAAGCCTCTTACCTTGATAGAATTTGCAATATGGGCATGGTGGCATAGTTCCATATGACATCTTGCAGCTTACCCACAGATGTTGCAGCTGGGACTGTAGATCCTGCACTCATAGGCTGTTGAAGCTGGCATCCCAGCTGGCAAAATAAATGCTTGATTGGCAATATATCTGGCAACTCTAAAAAATTCCAGGTGAAAGGCCCTTGATCAGGACACCATATGAATACCAGTTAGATAGGTGTAGTCCATCATGTGCGACATGCATCATGTCTGTAGGTCACTCTGATCGTGAGTTATAAAGCCTTGAAAATGGCATGTTACTGCCCACAAAGTGTGGATCTCAGATTCTAAGAGTTAAAATCTACAGATGTTTATTGATGTTTAGGTTAGAAGACTGTGAGGACCATGGCTAAACATTCAGTATGTGATTATTACTCTGTTATAGAAGTCACACTCTTTTCATCTTCATCTTTTTACAGATGGTGTGATGTTTGCCCAGAGCAAAGTTTGGGTAACCTACATGGTCAGTACTTAATACCCTTGAATGGTTTTGACCTTTTAATTGAAATCATATCACACTTACACTCTCCATTGGGGTATAGATTGAATGGTTTTGGAGAGTGTAAAGCAGAGTCTCTGTGTTTGTTGAGAAATCATTTGTATTTCTATCTTTATCTCCACAGAGCCCCAGCAGCATGCTTAGTTTTTCACTCAGGGCAGTAATAAGAATACGTACTCTGCAGTGTTCCGCCGGCTGTCGGAGGGAGACTGGTTCTGACAGATGGAGGCAGACAGGCATGACATCACAGCCCTCACCCATGGGCTGCCACCTCGCATGTCTGGTGCACTGGCTTACGGTCCGCCCCATCAGCTGGGCTATCACCTGAGATTGGCACACTAGCTCTGGGCGCCAGCTCCCTGATTGACAGCACTAATTAGGGTGCTGTGCCAGTCCCGCTAGCTCTAAATGTTAGTGCTGGGCCCACTGTCCTGATGTGACATGCCTTTCTCTCTCTCTCAGGATTTTGCCTACAGCCTGAATAATGTGTTGCAGGACCAATGATCTGGTCAGTGTTTGTCTGCTGATTCATGAGTAAGAGAAGAATTTTGTTCTGTTGTTTCTGTTGGTCAAAGATTAAATGAATATACAATTGTGTTCAGATGTTTCATGACCTGGGCATATTATTTAAAAAGCAAGAGAGTTTTTACTGTAAAACCATCACATCACATTAGAACAGATGCAAACATGAATACAATTAAAAGGAACAAAAAAAAATCTTTTTGAAGAAAGTAGTTGAGATCTTGTGAATAAGTTTGTGAATAAGCTTGGTTCCAAAATTCAGATGATTCTAGTATATTTTATTTATTCTAATAGTGAATAGTGAATAGTGAATTCACTGAGTGAATAAATACTTAATGCTTAGGAGATTCAGTATATTTTACACAGGGGAACCTTTGCCAAATATCATATCATGGAAAATGTGATTTTGTTATCTGATTAACAAGTTTACTTAAGTAATCAGATAATTGGAAACTCCAGGTTTACATGAATCTGGCTGCCGATTCACACATCATAATCTAGAAGATGAAGAATATTTAAATCCTTCATTTCATTAATGATGTTGGTTTCAACATCCACAAAAGTGTTTTGTCACTGTCTTGTTGATGCTGTCTTACTTATTTCTATACACTTAAAACGTGTGGTTCTTCAAGGGTTCTTCAGTAAAGAAAAGGTTTCTATATACAACCATGAACACTCAAAGAAGCCTCTGTATGAATAAAGGGTTCTTTGCATCTTGTAACAATGGAGATTTTGCTGTAGAGAGTTCCATAAAGAACCTTTTTGAAAATGGTTACATATGGAGTTAGAGTTCATTTTAGCACTTTATATGAAGTGCTTTTAATAAACATGTAACTACATATTAGCAATGTTGTTCCATATAATAATAAGGATGTTACTACATGTAATGTGTTTGCTGTTACAGTGTTGAAGGCAGATTCACACCAGTAATCACAAATCATCACACTCCAATAAAAAAAACATATATTTCCAAAATGGAGACTTTACTTGCGAATGCAAAATGTAAAATAAGAGTAATTAAAGCCATTTTAGAGCATATCTATTGGTCCATTCATAATAAAAACACAATATAAAGAAAAACTGTCAGATTCACCTTATGGAGAAAAAAATGAAGATACACAGTTTTCATTGGACAGTGACAATATTCAACCAGTAGATTTCTATTAATATGTAAAATGGTTACTTGGGGACTGTGGAAAATGGTTCAAATCCTCATTATAACACCAAAAAGAATCCGGTTATAGTAATGACACAATTACACAGTGATTTAGTGCTTCATAGAACACTTTTCTAAAGTGTGCCCCAGGAACTGTGTTTTAACTATGTATAATATTCAAAGATGGTGTTTGAAGCAACTATCTGACTTCCCACAATGGCTTGCCAGAGAAACTGTATAGGAAAAAGAATAAATGTCTTCTACGTTTATGCATCGCCAGCCATGCAACATAGTGCATTTCATCCATGGCTACATATCACTCTGTCACTGTGATGGAGAGAGATACTCAGTTCCTCACTTTGTCTTGGGAATTCAGCAAAATATATCACTCTGGACTCACATGGAAGATGTACACATGAAACATCTGAGATGGCCAGAGCTGGAGGGTACATCTCTGTTATATAGTGTATTTGCCAGTTTGACACATTTCTACACAGCCCTGCACCCACACTGTATTGGAATATATAGAACAAAAAAATTAGATTGGACAATAACCTTTGTGCATGTGTTGTATTTTGTGTTAAGCAAATAAATCATAAATAATAATAATCTTTCTGTAATATTTTACTGTTCTCGATATTTGTAGCATTTGTTCCTTTATATGTATTTATAAAACCAACAAAATATCATATTTGACCAGCGGTTCCATGTGACTCATGACATTATGTGACAGTGGCACAGCAAATTCTTAAAGTGTGTGTGCAGCAGTGGAACCGAATGTCTGGAGGGATGGACTGGGAGGGGGTGAGGCAGTAGGGGGAACAACAGAAAGCCCATCAGTCACTTTCACATGTGATAAGACAGGCTGAGGCTGTGCTCCGCTCCCAGCTTTTTCTTTCCTGCCCTTGGAGAGACGAGACGTTTCCTGCTGGAAGTCACGGTTGCTGGCTAACACAGACAGAGCGCAGTCTTGTCTTAATCTATCAAAAGAAAATAGGTTTCAGAGAGTGCTGAGGTTCCGCAGCCATGCGGGAACACAGGCCTCAGGTTCAGCTGTTGCATGCATTGCTTGGCAAACCAATAGAAGGTCTGCAGCTCTGATTGGTTCTGGAAGTCTCATCTTCAGAAGAGACCACTATATTTTGGTGGTTTACAGAAGTGACGGGAGTATATCACAAACGGTGGGCAAAGATAGTGTTGAACTGTGAATAGTAGATGTACACTCTTTTAAGGGTTAGCAAAGGCAGTGGTGCTTTAAAGTGGAGGCAATGGTTCTACTTATACTCAAAGATCCTTTGTATACTTTGCCTGGATCAAAGATTCTTCAGATTGGGGGGAAATCGTTTGTAGATGACTCTATATAGAATCAAAGAACCTTCTGCATACATTAGTGGCCCACTGTCTAGTAAAGGGTCCTTCAGATTAATGGAAAACTTTTAGTAGATGGTTCTATATAGAATAGAACCCTTTGTCATCCTCAACAAAGAGGATTAGCCACAGAATGTCATTGCTGGCTGTTCTCAGAGTTCTGTATCAAAGCTTATTAGGGGAAGGGAGAATGTAGTGGGAAAGGGTACATGAGCAACAGGCGTGACAATAGCAATAGACAATACAGGAGAGGAAAGAACATAAACTAGTCAAATTCAGTTTTAAGATTAGATTAGATTAGATTAGATTAGATTAGATTAGATTAGATTAGATTAGATTAGATTAGATTAGATCCCTTGGAATGGTTCCCTCAGGGAAATTAAGGTTCCAGCAGCAGCATCAGTACCGTAGAGAAAAGAGTAAAAAGGCCAGATAAAAAAGAGAGTAAAGAAAACACTATAGAAATAAAAAGAATATATAATATAGATAAATAGTGTGTGAAAGAAGAGTCCTGTAGGAGGGGGTATTGCACATTTTTATTGCACTTTTAAACTGTTTATTGCACAAAGTCCAGTTGTGTTGTGATGGTTGGGTTGCAGGTTGCAGATTACTGGTCCCTACTCATTCCCATCCTCTGTCCTCCTGTTACCACTCCTCCCCCGCACAGAGGAGTTGTACAGTCTGATGGCGTGCACTTGAGAAAGAGCAGTCTGTCACTGAACAGGCTCCTCTGGTGGCTGAAGACAGTGTGTAGAGGGTGACTGGCATTGTTCTTCAGAGTCCTCTTCTCTGCCACTGACACCAGAGAGCCAACCACAGAGCTGGCATGTCTGATTAATTTTAGTCTTAATTGTATATCTATTAAAATTTCTATTGTTTTTTACTTTGATTTGAACAGATTGTAAAATATAATTAGATTATAATATTAAAAATGTATTGATAACATTAATAAGAATACTGTAAATAAAATTCTTTACAAGTATGAATTGATGGGAGATACAAAGTGCTACACTGGTAGTGCTTATGAAAAACCTTAGATTTTGGATGGGTTTTAGACTAACTTTGGGCTGGATTCTTTTTTGCTGGACTTGTCAACCCTGATCTCCAGTCATATGTGAGTGAGAATGGCAGCAATAAAAGAAGAAGGATCTATTTTTAAAAGAAATATGTAATATGTTCGCTAATGAAATGAGTCCATCATAATATTTATGGCAATGCTAGGTGCCATTTTTGGTGCACAGCATACAGACGTCTACAGTTACTGTTTGGTTGTTACATTGTTGGTTTTGTGGAGATTATGCAGCTCCATCTACTTTTATTATTGCTGATGTATGAGAACTGTTTCATTTGCACTATGGCTGAAGTAAACTGAAGCCAGTCATTAGTTTAACTTTCATTTATAATTATATAATTCATGAACTCAATTACGAATTGAGATTCTTAGGTTTCCAATGATGTCAAAAGCAAATCTACACCCTTAGGTTAGGTTTTTTTTATGCTGGAATGCAGTGTTTTCCTTTTTCCTAAAATAAACCACTCATCACTTAAACAAAAAAAAACTATTTTGGTCTCATCCATCCACAAACATTGTTCCAATAGCCTTCTGGCTTGTCCATGTGATCTTTAGCGAACTGCAGATGGGCAACAGTGTTCTTTTTGGAGAGCAGCAGTTTTCTCCTTGCAACCTTGCCATGCTTACATTGTTGTTCAGTGTTCTGATGGTGGACTCATGAACATTATTATTTGTCAATGTGAGAAAGGCCTTGAGTTACTCTGAAGTTAGAACCTTGGGTCCCTTTGTGACCTCATGGACTTTGACACCTCTGCTAGAGATGATTTTGTATCCTTTTTCTAATGAGCATCAACAGCTCTTCCTCTGAGCTCCTCAGAAATCTAATTTGTGCCATGATTCACTTTCAAAAACATTGTGCTGTGAAGATCAGACTTTGATAGATCCCACTAATTACACCTTTAAATGATCTGCTAAAGTTTACATACTTTATCCAGTCACAGATATGTAATACTGGATATTTTCTCTCAATAAATACTAGTGCTTTTCAGCAAATTAGAAGACTAAAAAAGTTCATTCGTATTCATAATTTTATTCAAAAGTTTATATTAATTACATTTTACAAGTTACAAACACTGATTTGTAATTTAGTCAAAACTGAATTTAAATATTACAATGTGAAATTTTAGAATCTTTTCCATTTTCCAGGCTTGTGTGCTGATGAGAGGAGAAGCAGAAGTACTAGCAGAGTTGAGGATTTAATAATAGGGAAACAAATGCAAGGAAACATACCAATACACAAACATAAACTGGGATAGCAACACAACAACACGACTACTATGACTAATACTTAGTAAGACTAAGGGCTGACAACACAGACTGAGACAAAGGGTCCTATATACACGAGAACATTAGACAAGACTGGAACATGATAATGACGGGGCAGGGTTATAAATCAGACACTGATGGGTAAGGGTGGAGACAAGACCAAAACAAGACACATGCGCTTAGAAGCACATGGGAAATAAATAACAACAAGGACAAGATGGGATGACCAGGACAGATACATGACAAAGCCATCTTGGTCAACAGTAAAAAAAAAACCCACAAAAAGTAATGAAATATGTCACTTTATATGTAATGAATATAAAATCAAAGTTTTCTATGAAATTATAAACATGAACTTGAATGCAGTAGTAAATGACCAAGTGTAATATTTGTGTTATTTGTCAAAACACTAAACCTCTTAATTCTGTGTGCATAAGTGAAAGTGTCACTGGTAATTTATAGCTGCAGATCATTTATAATGAGGACGAAACATTAAGCATCTTTGTTATGCAAATGAGCACGACACTGATAATGGATTTCTAGTTAATAAACTACCAATATCTGAAACATTGATGTTGCTCATTACAGGGTAGGAAAACAGTATACATTAGTAGTTCACCACAGGCGGTGGGGCCCCAGCAGCCCTGACTGAATGACTGCCTGAGCCGCAGTTAGGAGAGAAGGTAATTGTCTGTGAAAAGAGAACAATGTGTGAGCTACTAACCAGACTGGGCTTCAGAAAATAATGGCAATGCATAAATACCCCCCTGCAATATCAATCTATCTTCATGCTTTTCACTCCCTGAGTGCATACGTTAATGAGTCATCACTCTTGAAAGCAATGAAAATGGGAATGCAGAGTGATTCAGGGACTTGTGTAATATACAGTCATGGCCAAAAGTGTTGGCACCCCTGGATTTTTTTCCCCAGAAAATGGACCATTTCTCCCAGATATGAATTTTGCAATTACGTTTTGCTATACACAAAAACATTGTAAAAAATTAACTATTGATATAATTTTACACAAAACTGGGCTGGATAAAATTATTGGCTCTCAACTTAATATTTATTTGCACACCCTTTGGAAAACATAACTGAAACTATAACTATAACCATCTATAACCATCAGCAAGCCTCGTATAACTCTGAACTGGAATTTTGGACCACTCTTCTTTTGCAAACTGCTCCAGGTCTCTTTTAAAATCTCTCCACAGGTGTTCAATGGGATTTAGATATGGACTCATTGCATGGCCACTTCAGAGCTCTCCAGCACTTTATTTTCATCCATTTCTGGGTGCTTTCTGAAGGGCTCATTCTCCTACTGGGAGACCCATGACCTACCACACAAATATAGCTTTCTGACATTTGGCCCTACAATGCGACCCAGAATCCTTTGATAATCTTCAGATTCTATGATGCCTTGAATACATTCAAGTCACCCAGTGCCAGAGGCAGCAAAACAATCCCAAACATCTTTGAACCTCCACAATATTTGACTGTAGGTACTGTGTTCTTTTCTTTGTAGGACTCATTGTATTTTTGGTAAACAGTAGAATGATGTGTTTTACCAAATAGCTCTATCTTGGTCTCATATGTCCACAAGACATTTTTCCAAAAGGATTTTGGCTTACTCACATATAGTGCATCTGGAAAGCATTCATAGCACATCACTTTTTCCACATTTTGCTCAGTTACAGTTTTATTCCAAAATGAACATTTCCCCTCAAAATTCTATACACAATACCTCATGATGACAATGTGAGAAATGTTTGTTTGAAATCTTGCAAATTTACTAAAAATAAAACACAAATATAACATGAATGTATGTATTCACAGCCTTTGCTCAATACTTTGTTGAAGCATCTTTGGCAGCAATTACAGCCTCAAGTCTTTTTGAGAATGATGCTACAAGCTTGGCACGGTTGTTTTTGGAAGGTTCCTCCCATTCTTCTTTACAAAACCTCTCAAGCTCTAACAGGATGTATCTGTACATTGCATCTTTCCCTCAACCCTGATTAGTCTCCCAATTCCTGCTGCAAAAAGCTGTCACCACCATGCTTCACTGTTGGAAGCATCTTTTTCTTTCTCATGGTTTGAGACCCTTTAGATTCCTTTTGCCAAACTCCAGACGGGCTGTCATGTGCCTTTTCCTGAGGACTGGTGAAACAACATGGTGAAATTCATTTATAATATCTGAATTCTGTTCATTTTTATGTCTCAAAGGAAGATACATTTCAGTAGTCTAGGGTCACTCTACTTATCGTATAGGATGCTTCTGACACTAGGAGGGTGAGGATGAGCAAACGCCTCCTCTGACACATGTAAAGTCAAACACTACCTCTTTACAAAAGGCTGCCATTTGGTATCATTTCTGGCAGCCAAAGTGCTTGATCCAGAGCGAGCATGAACAATTTTGCTCTCTCTCTCTCAGACTCTGGCTGCCAATGGCAAGTAATATGACCCAGGATTGGAACCTGCAATCCTCAGATCATAGTGCTAGCACATGAGACCTCTGAGCCACTCGGAGCCCACATACATTACTTGTCTATTTTTTGGTTAATAAAAGTAAGTAAAACATCCCACAAAATAGGCCTAGGGCTCTAAAGATTAAAGACTAATTCATTTATAGTCCTGTTTATTTCTGACTTTAGATCATAAAATGCCCCCTTCAACTTTCTGCTGTTTAAAAATATGTTTTTTTTGTTTTTTTTTTACCTTCCATTTAAATACATACCAACATCTATCTCTTACAGCAGGTTTAACATGAGTGACGTCTTTTCCTCCCCAATGAAGTGCAGCCTTTTGCCTTTTGTCATTTGTGTTTGTTTTGGTGTCATTATATGTGTGAAACAACATCAACAACAACCAAACAGAAACTGCTGCAGAGTCTGAGTCAGTGGGCCGGTACCAGCCTGGTCTGAAGAGCCTAAGTTTAACATGTGTAAGGTCTTAGATTATGACAGCTCTGACCCACCAAGGCTTCTGAAGGTGTTTTGTGGTATCTGGCACTAAATCCAATGTTAGCATGCTAGGCTAATTTTGGGGATGTTTTCGTAGTTTGACGTATCTTTATTCACCAAAAATTAGAAAAGTATATTATTATTAGAGCCAGATATTATTTTCAGGAGATCCTAGACTACCGAAATGTGTCTTCCTTTGAGATGGAAAAAATATTTGTATGAATTTGAATGAATTTGTTTTTTGTTGTTGTTGTTGTTTTTTTTTGTTATAAAGAAAACACTTTACATCTCAGAAATCAAATTCGAAGCTGATCAACCAGTGTTTGATGAAAATGTAATCATTTTGATTAATTATTTGTAATGATTACATTGACAAGCATCTATAAATTCTTATATTTGATTATTATATTTGACAGTGGTCCAAATAAATAAAATAACAACTTGAACATCGTTTATCATTTTTGTTATGTATACATGAATATTATCTTGTCTCATGACTTTTATTCTGAAATTTGAACACTGTGTAAGCAAAGAAAGAGCCCCTTCCTTCTCATTTTCCTAACCCAATATCTGGGCCAGTGATGTCATTAGCTCCGCCCCCTCTCTCTAATCAGTGGAGTCTGCAGGTTGAGCATGTACACATGGATGGAGCAGTAAACATGTGCTGGAAAGCTTCTTTGTCATTAAACCTTGATGATTTTTTTTCAGTTGTAAAGGTGTGAATTTGAGATGTTTTTTATGCTGGATTGCTTGCTGATAGTTCATCACACAATAATGAGAATACCATTAGATAGGGTAAGTGTTGTAGGTTGTTACGATGTATCATGTTTGTAGGTTATGCTGAGATACGAAGCCTAGACAACAGAATTTAACTGCTTGCAAAGTGCATATTAGCCTTATGACTGGAAGGTTGCCAGTTTGGGTCACTGAACTGGTTGGACCTGACTGAAGAGCCCTTGAATGAATTCACTTGTGTGTATGTGTTTCATTGCGTGGGTGAGATGGAGATGGAGGTGGAGGTGGAGGACAAATTCCCATGTGCAAGTTTTCTTTAAATGTTAGTTTTGGTATTCGGCCTGTTTGTTTGGTTTAGGGTTTTAGCCTCCTTAGTTAATGTTTATCTTCAGATGCCTTGACGAGTCAGAGCTGTTTTAGCAGCATGAGGGGAATCTACTACAGGCAGGTGCTTTTCGTTTAATGTCATGGCTGATATGGCTTGTGATGGATTCAAACATTTCAAAGAGACGCTTTATAATCTATAATACTTTATTTATTTTTCAGATAACATATGGCAATCATGCTTTTTATATAACACCATCTAAAGACATTTATTATATTTTTTTTACATAGAATATTTTACATTAGGCCCATGAAACAGTTAGAAATATACAAAACAATATTCTCTGACTAGACATATTATCTATAATTTATTATACTCTTTCATTTCTGTTATTGATATTTTTTTCTTTTTTATACATTTCGGAAAGATTATGTGCTTTAGTTTCTGAGATCGACATATTATTATTGCAGAAAACAGCAAATAATATAAGTCTTCAACATTTAGACAAAAACCTCAATGGTCGTACGGACATTCACAGATTTTACACTTTTACACAGTACAGTTTTACAACATTGTTTCAGAGAGAAATCTGCTGAATGGTAACTTTTTATACAAAACCCATGGAACGTTATTGATTGCACATTTGAGTTTCTTTGCAGAGAAGAAAAGGACACGGTTATCCACACCCCTGTCACACGTAGCTGCCAAAGAAGCAAACTAACATTTGTCCATCTGTTCTTCTTGTAATACGACTGCTGTAGCTGTAGCTTGTGGTCTTAAAGCTTTGTGCTTTAACTAGTAGAACTGAAATGACAAGGATTACACCAGTCAAGTTTCTGCTGTACATGTGTGTATACTCTTAAGAAGAAAGGGGCTTTAGACGGTCCTTTTAGTGATGCCATAGAAGAGTCACTTTTGCTTCTATAAGGAAAAGTTTGTGAGTGTAAAGAACCATTGTTCAAAAAATCTCACATCTCCATTACAAGCCTGGATTCTCTTGAAATCCAAAAGTGGTAGTTCTGTGGCATTGCTCAAACCATTTAAAGCGTCTTTATTGTTTAGAATGTACATAAATTGTATACTCATCTAAGTTATTTACTTATTGCTAAGTCTGTCTCCTAAAAGAAGAAGAGAAATAAACATAGACTGGGTAAGTTTAAGTCGAGAAGAACAGGCCTAGATTTTCTCAAATTGTTCACGATACTGGTTTCACTGGGGTGTCCTTCAACTACAGCTTCTGCTCTGACCTTCTCATCTGATTATTCAGTGAAGACCACAGAGGCCCAGCCTTGTAAAACAGTTCAATTCAGTTGGGGAGACCAAAGCTTAGAACCCTGGTCAAACTTGGTCACTTCCACCATTGTTCCTGAGGATGCAGTTGCATGCAGAACGAGCAAACAAGCAGGATTAACAGTGGGGTCGTTGACTATTACGACACGCCTGTGGCTATTTTTTCCCCTTGCTGTGCTTTTTAACAGGACACAGTGCGACATTTTGTATGCAAATGTGGCGTGAATACTGGTTTTGGTCCTTCTTACTCATACATAGAAAAACGTCCTAAAAAAAAGACTCTAAAAAAACACATAAAAATTTCTTAGAAAATTAAAAAAAGGAAAGAAAAAACCTAAACTATAACAGTCTTTCTTGTGTCTCATCGCTGCTCTTGACATTTGTAAACTCACATCCATACTGGTCATACTGGTTTTGTGCTTTTTGTTCAGGGTTTGTAGGGGCAGAGGGGTGGTTGTAAACTCTTATGACCTCAGAGTGATAATCTGGCTACATAACCTTAATTAAACACAGGCCACAAGCTCTGGCCATTTCCAGTTGCACACTCCCTTATTGGCCATTGCTTTATAATTAGTAATATGTGTGCCAACTTACTTCGTTCTGGGTTTTTTTTTTGTATTTCTTGAAATACAATCAAATACATTTGAATTCTATTCTAAAGTCTTTATACAATATCTTAACATTATTAATTACATTTCCTTATATATATATATATATATATATATATATATATATATATATATATATATATATATATATATATATATAATTAGCACAGTAGTGTTCAATCAATCACATTGGGCCTCCAAAGTTGGAATTATACCAGAATTATACCGCAAATTACAGGAGTTGTTACATTGTTACATTTGGAAAGACTAATATCTTGCATATGAAATACAAACTAAGCACTATATTCATTGCTGGATAGTTTGTACCGTTTGTTTTTTTGTTCATACATACAGTTAAAAACATCACTTGTAATCAGGTTGGTCACATTTTTCCCCCAGAGGTAGGTGAACATATTTTAGACATGGTCCTTGGTCCGTGGTCAACCATGATTACGTTTCTTTATTTCTTTATTTGTTTCTTTTGTCCTGTATGAGTGTCGGCCTTCCTTACTCAGGACCTTAGATGTACGCCTCGTCATTGGCTGGGGTCGGGTTTTCCGGCTGCTGCTCTGGCCCATTCTCTTGGCTCTTGACCAGGACCGAGGGCTGAGTCATTATCCGGAGACGCTGGAAAATTCAAGAAAAAAAATAAAAGGTATCAGGACAAGAGCGCTACACCATCAAAGCTACAAATCAAGGCACTGATTGATTCCATCAGGCAATCAAGGCGTAATTGAAGCTGACTCTAAAATTTCACCTCCCTGTGGAGAGCACAGCTGATTCGAGTGTGCCCGTCTCGTGTTCGCCAGCTTTGGGCTCACATTTACTTCACACCTGAACGCTTTGTTCGTAATTGCTGGTTTCCAGAGCTTATTGACAGAGATCATTCCAGAGGAGTGATTTTTTTAGACTCCTCATCTGACATGTCTAATGTGCTCAATCAGTCCTGCATTCACAGCTTCGATATTGGTACTCATGCTGCTGCTCATTGCTAGCGCTGCTTGCCCTTTAATTTTTTGCATTGCTGCGTTTGTGAGCACGTTCCAAAACAAAGTCAGGGGTTCGGCCTTCTGTCCATGCCTGTGCTCCATTTACAGTAACGCCGCCAGATTGCAGCCTCGATGCTGGCAAGTTAATATCAGAGCGCCTTTGTTCTGATTTTCCAGTCTGTACAGACATACTTGCATTAACTTACTATGGGGTCTGCCACTAGCTGGTGTACGTTCTTGTAGACCACAGCTGCCGTGGGTCTTTATGTATAAACCATGTCATTTACCTCAACCTTTGCTCTATAAATATTTTTGGTTGTTTACTATTCAGAAATCTGATATATCACCATATATCGCCACATACATCGTATTAGTGCCCTAATAACTGGCATTTCCTCCTGTAGCTAAAACGTTGCCAATTGGATGTTTCCTATAACCATCTACCAGACTCTGGAAGAAAGCTTTTCCCACTCCACTGAAATCTTTCAGTTTTGTGATGTTTCAGTGTTAGTCTTTGTATAGACTGTCTTACATTTTCCTCAGGCCCCCCTCTGAAATAATAAGGATTTCATACTGTTTCCTATGATGGAGCTCTCTAGGCCCTGCTGCAGCAAAGCATGTCAAATCATGACACTTCAGCAAAAGTGTAAAATCATGTAACGTCCACCACTATGCTTCAGAGTTGGTATGAGGTTCTTGTGCTCAAATGTTGTGTTTGGTCTGTGCCAAACATGCCTTCTGTAACCGTGCCCAAAACAATGAAACATCAGATTCATCATTACGGTTCTCTAGCACACATTAGTTTTACCTGCTTTTGATGCCCTTGAACACTTGTTTGGTCTCTTTCTTATTATGGTTGATGCACTTTGACATCAACTGTGGCGAAAGCTAAATGTCCAGTGATGACATTTCAGCATTGTTGGAGAATTCAGTACACATCTTGTGGTCTGCTCTTGATCTGAACTTGCAACATGACCATGACCTGGCCATGTTGGCAGTTATTTGAAAACTTCTCCCACTTGTAAGTTATTTTCTGGACAGTGGAAAGGCTGATCTCTAATTGTTTTGAGATCTTTTTCATTCCCTTTCCAGACTCATGTGCTTCTACAAATTTCTTCCTGGAGGTCTCAGAAAGCTGTTAGATTTGGCCATGATAATTCCACTCCTTCAACAAACAGAAACAAACCAAACAAAAAGTCCGGTTTAAATGAGAGCCGGTCTCCTCCAAGAGTCTCTATTAGCATTTCATCATCTCATTCTTATTTGGATTTAAAATATTAAAACAAATATCCATATGTTTAAATATGTTAACAAAGGCAAAGGTTTTCATGGGGTGTCCTACATTTTTCACACAACTTTACATTTTAATCTATATATTGTATGCATGTATGCAAGAATCATCTGGTGCTCACTTGCCTGGTGCTCACCTTATACTATCTGATGCACCCTGTAAAACTGTCTGATGCTCATGTATTATTATCTGCTCACCCACTACAATCTGATGCTCAACTAATAATGTCTGTTGCTCGCCTAATACTGTACACATCAAATGAATTTTGATATGTGACAAATATATATTGACTATAAGGGAACTGTGGCTGTACCTCTTGTAGTTAGTGGCATGGGTGTGTGTTTAGGCTAATCTCTTTGCTGAATGAATCAGTTGCATCCTTGAATAATGTGACTCATTTTGCCTGGCTTCACAATAAAGAGCTCTTTGTTTTCCAATCAAGATCTTTGGTGACGGAATGAAATCCTCACTGGTTGCCTTTGTAATGCACTGACCAGGGAGAGGCCAAGCATAAAGCTGACCAGCTGCATTCATGAGCTTAGATGTTGAGGGTTGGTTAACTTAATGACTATAACCAGCTAACAGAACGTTCATACTGTAGCATGACACTTTTTTTTATAACCTGTAATATAGACAGGGCAGGGGAGGGCATCAGTGTAGAAGATCCTGGTCTACAGATCATGTTAGCTAACAGGTTAAAGGACATGTTAAGTGGTTTTCAGAAATTCAGGCTTCAGTTTCTTGGTAAAGTGCAATAAAATGACAACAAATACAGAAATCATATGATTCTGAATGTCTTTAAAAGCACCAGCTCTTCATCATTAGATAGAATGTTGTCACGTGTCAAGTGTCACCTCAGGGATGTCCTGGCTACATCCACATCTGTATGAGTGGTGAGGTGTTATCTTGTGAGTGAGGTTGTTTAGTGTAAATTTTCGAGGTTTGAGCATTACCACTCACAGTGGACAGCGCAGTGACCCTGACACAGACACAGTGCCTCATCTGGGTTCACGAGAAAATCTCCAGAATAAAATTCACTGTGACACACCTTAGGCTTTAAATTAAGCTGCTGATCTCATCATTGTGAGAAGTCCATGAAGGGCTGCAAATGGTCACCAAAGCAGTGAAATGTTGTGGTCATACACAGTCAGTATAGAAACCACAACCAGCCCTGTGCCTTGTTGACAACTCCACTTTTTTTTCTTAAATCAGCTTCTCTAAGGTAAAGGTGCACATAGGTCCACAGTACTGCACACAGGGGAGTTTGTCCTCCGCATTTAAGCCATCCACACTCAGTGATACACACACATACAGACTAGTGATTACACACACTAGGGGCAGTGTGCTGCCCAGTACATGGGCAGAAAATCCAGAAATTTTGTCTAAGCTTTATATATACATTTTTGATCTACACAACATATATGACCTATATATGAACATGGCTCAACAACTATATACAACATTATACATTTGTAATGGCAAGTTGTTGTGCCACGTTCAGAAATGTCTTGGTTAACCTATACTGTTCAAATTGTGAATGATCAGAAAGCAAACCTTTGCTTCTTACCTCTTTGTATGAGCCTTTTAATGTCAGGAACATATAGCCCATATATCCTGGAATGAGGACCATTGATGACAATGCCATACACCATCCAACTCCCTGTCCCCACTTTGGGAAAACGTAGTTATTCATGGTGAGAGGAACCATCTGAATTGCACTGAAGAGAAACACACCCTGCAAAAAAATCGAATAAACATATAACCGTAAGTGGTCATCATTGGGATCCAAGCACACATTAGCCCAGTCAGAACCAATAAGTCAGTATGTGACCCATTTCTGGAACAGAAGCCACATTATGTGTAATTTGTGTACATGAATCTTTTATGTGAAGAACCTGCTGAAATGTGGTTGGCTGATACTGGCCATATTTTTTTAATTGGGTTATTAGGATTAGACTCATAAATATTGGTCTAAATATCTCAGATTAGTACAAGTTAATTGGTTTCACATATTTTGCCAATTATGATGCAGGAGTTGTGGGTGGAGCTCCACTGAGAGACTAGTTCGTTAATTGGCTAGATCAAACTTTGTATAACTGCAGAAAATCTAAAAATTTCTAACAGACATATATTGGGAACATTGTCTGGCTCAGTGCACAGCATGACATGACCCCAGTTTAATTCCCACATGCCACAAGTAATTGGACATTTTTTTTAGAACAATACCCCCAAAGGCCAATTGACATCAAACTTCATAGGCTATTAAAGAAAGCATACATGTACATACAGTTTATGTTTTGTGTTGATTGGCCAATGGTGAGCCAGATTAAAGCCCCATTAGTGGGTGTAGTTGTCTATTGATTAAGTTGTCCATAAGATATTCTGTATAAGAGTAGCTCAGGATGCACCTTGGAAAGTTTCAGATCAGAGGCACATGCAGCAACAGTTGAGAAACTTTTTTGCATGTTATAGTGCTTCCTATTGACTAATTGACACCTATGGTTTTTGGACCATTATTATTATTATTATTATTATTATTATTATTATTATTATTATTATTTGTGTGTGAAATAATAATAATAATAATAATAATAATAATAATAATAAAATAATAATAATAAAAAGTAAGTAGAGAAATAATGGCAATAATAGGAAAATTACTTTATATATATATATATAATAAAAGCACAATGAATATTCTTCAAAGCCAGACGAAGAACAATAATCCACACAGTAGAAGGACATCAAACTTACCGCCACAATCAGAGGAGTGAAAACAACCCAACACAGTTTCCACCAAATGCAGGGCTTGTATCCTATCATCTCCTCAATGTTGCTGTAGAACTTATTGACACCTTCAGTCAAACAAGACAAAAAGGCAAAAGATGTGATGGAGAGCAGTGATGCAGAAAAACCTCACTTAGGATTACTTATGTGTACACACTTGAGATGATCAGCTCTCTTGATGAATGTAAATAACAAATCCTGCAGTCGTATGAATAATCAAGCCCTCAATGCAGAACAATTAAGATTCCACAGACGGATTCAGATGAGGCTGCGGAAGTGAGTCTGGCTCAGAGATTAGCATGAATTAAAATGACATTTTATCATAATGAGATGTCTTATGTCTGGAGTCTAAGATCTGTGAGGGCAATGACCCAATACTGGAACTTGGAACCAGAAGTGATCAATGAGTTCTCAAAATGGGTATTTTGCTTGTTTATCAATATGAAATAAGAGATCTCTTAAGGAAAACTTCAATGTTTACTTTTGTGGAGGTTAACAAGGTATGAATGTTGATTATGAATTTGAATGTAAAACATAATACATTCAATCAGTAATGCTGTAAAACCACTGACAGTATCACTACACGCACAAGATCTGAGCTAAAACACAATGGGATGTAGCTTTAGTTTCAAAGACAGAATGGATGTGGAAATATAGAAATAGTATATTTATTTTGTTTTATCTGGTGTATTTCTGGTATTTATTCATAATTTTGGATTATTTCTATTCCAAAAGTCATTTTAGATTTTTGGATTTTGGATAAAATGTCAGTTTGGATCTTTCTATTCAAAGGTCATTTTGGATCTTTTCTATTCCGAAAATTATTTTGAAGCATTTCTATTTAAAAGCCATTTGTAATAATTTCTATTCATAAAGTCAATTGCATCATTTTATTCAAAATGTCATTTTGAATTGTTTCTATTCAAAAAGTCATTTGATTAATTTTTATTTGCCATTTCAATTCAGTGTCATTTTGCATAATTTATTTTAGAAACTTTTAATGGTCCTATCACCATAAAGTGCTGCATAGCGTAAAATGCAGCTGCTTTAAGTGTAGTGGATAAATGTTCATATTTATATTAGACGTAACCTCAATATGAAACTTAAAACTAAAGCTGAATGAGATCATGGAAACAAAACCAGACATTTACCATAGAACCAGGAGATGGAGATACACTCAAAGAACACCAGGAACAGCAGACACATCCCACTGGCGGAGTAGTAATCAAAGAGTTTAAACACGTACAGACCACCCTGTAGATTGAAAACACCTTCATTAGTCAGGGAAATCCTACAGTTTAGTATAAGCATCTGTATTTGCTCTTTTCATGAAATTGAACATATGAACTTTGAGAGGATCAGTTTAAAATAAACCTGCATACAGGTCAGTCTTCGGGCAGCCATCGAGATTATGTAATGATCAGTAATGGACTGTGTGTATCAGAGATCGCCAAGGGTGGGGGGGTGAAGAAAGATTACATGCTTGAAGTGTACACAGTGTAAGATCAGAGTGATGTAATTCAAACAAGGTCAGTCAGTGTGAAAAGGGGCTGTGAACTGATCAAACCAGACAAAATAAGTGCAACTGTGCAAAAGTGTGACTATATTAAGACGAGGACCTGAGACATTCATTTGGTTCATCATTCCTCTTCAGACTGTCCTGTAAAAAAAAACAGTAATACCCCACTGCTGGCAGTGATTAGAGTCTTCAATAAGTTTCACGCATAGAAATGTCTCTCTCTCTCTCTAAAGGATACATATATCCTTTAGTAATATGAGAGATTTAACTGTGAAAACTCAGCATCACATTAGACAACATACATACATAGCATAAATAAAATGGTGGAATCTCATGACTTAATTTGAAAAATTAAGTTTGGTTCCATATTTCTTCTAATCTTCTACGAACCCAGGCATTGGATGATGACTGTAAATAATAACTCAGTGAGGACTTCTGAGATGTTTTAATGAACACTGTGATGTAAAATCACTACACTTTTGGCTTGAATATTATTGGTATTTATTCTAATATCAGTGTTTTACTCCCTAAATAAGCACTTACTCTCCAGATAAGCAGCTTTTGAGAACATTTTCAGAGTCAAATCATTTTGAAACATGAGCAACACAAGCATGACTGCTGATGGAAGAAGAAGTTTAAGCTGAGTCAGCAGACAGCTGATGTTAAGTATGGCTTATAGGTCGCGTGAAAATCAGTAAACCAATTTCTCAAATTATTTGAATATATAATAAAAGACATTTGGCACTGGTGTAGGTGTGGAATCCGACTGGAAAAGGAAATCAACATATCCATGAAGCTTGTCAGCAAATCAGGCCCCAAAGGCTCTGCAATCTCCTGGAAGATGCCGTGTTGGCTTGGTAAAGCACATTGGACCAACACCAGCAGATCCAACATCCCAGACTACAGAAACTCCACACTGGACTTTAGACACCTTGCATTTTGTGCCTCTCCATTCTTCCTCCAGACTCTAGGAGCTTGAGTTGAGACTCTAAGACTCTTGATTCGCAAATGAAATGCAAAATGTGGGGTGTGGCTCTTTATACACTGACACTAGTGTGAAACATTCCCAAGTTCTTGAACTGACTTTTCTGACAATCATATGAAGGCTGTGGTCATCTCTCTTGCTCGTGCACCTTTTTCCAACCCATATTCCCCTTCCAGTCAACTTTCCATTAATATGCTTTGATACAGCTCTGTGAGAACAGCCAGCAATGACCTTCTGTGGGTGACTCTCTTTGTGGAGGGTGTTGATGATCATCTTCTGGACAACTGCCAGCAGTGATCCCCATGACTGTGGTTGCGTGTGCTTAACTAGAAACCGTGTTTATATCGTTTGAATAGTAATTTACTCAGACTTTAAATGAAATATTAATTTCCATAATGATCTAATACTGATCAATATATGTATAATATAATACAGGTCAATATATGTTTACTTGTGATGAATATATGACAGTTTAGCATTTTGAATTAAGTTGTGAAAAAAAAAACACACCTTTGTGTTGTTGGTGATGAAGTTTGATAGACATATTTTAATAGTTTAATAGATGAATTACTTTAATATATTTATTAAGTGCCTTATATTTGCCAAGGCCTACTCAAAGGCAGATGCCAAGGCCAGCAGCCAATAAAGAAAGGGTATTAATGAGTCTAATTACAAATCTAATGTAATTCATTTCACAATTCTGTTGATGTGACAATAAAATGATGTGATTGTGTACAGATGGGACTGGTCTTTTTTTTTTTTAAAGCTTTAGGATACAACCAGAATATGAATTCATCCATATTTGCAGAGCACACTGCATCTAACTGCAGCCCAACACCCCATTTTTAGGAGGTTTGACAAATGCAAAGGCAAATGACATTCAAAAACCTAAATAACACACTCCCTTTTCTGGTTGCAGGCTTTTATGTAACTGTTTGAGGTTACTAAGCTGCTGAACTGATAACACTACAAAGCCATTAGCTATCTCTGTAAAAATGCTCGCTAGAGATGTTTATGTGCTCAGAAGCTCTTGAAGCAATGGGATCCTACTTAATGCAGCCTGAGGGCTTTTCCAATCGCCTATTCGCAGTATTTGTGCCTATCCACCAGTACATGTTCAGGGATATCATTATAATAATAATAATCATCATCATCTTCTGGCTCATACAGTAGGCTAAATCCATAGGAAGAGAGAAATAACCCTCTGAGAACATGAGATGCACATACCTGTGTAATGTTTGACAGGCCGATCACATAAGACACAAGGCAGACAACCGCAATGAAGATCTCTCGTCGCCCTCGCAGCACCCGGGGGAACTCATCCACTAAAGCCGTGATAAAACCCTCTACTGTACAGAACTGTGGAGAAAAAAACAGATTAATTTCATGTTTTCAAACAACTTCTATATTGAAATGAGACTAAGAAGAATGAACATTCTGAAGATCTGCAGCTCGATCTGTGCAGTTCCAAGGAATGGATTCTGCCTGCTACTGATGGTGAAGAAACTGTGTCCAAAAATGAATTGCTTTTACCTGACTGTCAATTCCAAGCATAAGTAGCATGGAAAAGAAGAGTATTGCCCAAAGAGGTGAAATAGGCAGTTGGGTAACAGCCTCTGGGTAGGCTAGGAAGGCTAATCCTGGGCCTGAAAAATAGAAGAAAGAATGAAATATTGTCCTTAAACACAGATATTCACACCGTAGAGGCATGTCAAGGAATTGCGGGGAGCATGGGAGAAGGGTAAAGATGGAAAATTGCAATACCTAAATGATTATAAGATCTGATCTCCACAATGTAGTTTAGTGTTGTTATTTCTGTTTTATTAAAAAAAATGGTGGCTAGAGGTTAGTACCTCCCTATAAATCATTATATAAAAACTTTATATAAAATTTTGGTGGGGTGAAATTTCCCAAAGACTGGGAAAGAGTTTAATTACAAAACCCATTCTTAAAATAACAAATCATACTTAATATTATGAAAAATGCACTTTTGGAAAGTAAAAATGGAAAAAATGTCATTTCAATGGCTTTTTGAAACCAAAGATTTCATCCTAAGCCTTACATTCATCTCTACATTAGACTGTTTCCTTATATGATTTATTCCCATAATAATAACAATAATAATAATAATAATAATAATAATAATAATAATAATAATAATAATAATAATAATAATAATAATAATAGAAGAAGAAGAAGAAAGAAACATGGGTCAATCGCAGTTACCTGATTTTGCCACATCAGCAATGGGCCTCTTTGTTATGTGAGCCATGAAACCCACAATAGAGAAAATGACAAAGCCAGCGAACATGCTGGTGAAGGAGTTGATGCAGCAGACAATGATAGAATCCCTGTGGAGAGGACAAACGGATGTTTCAAGAGGTTATTATATCAATTTTTCATCCATCGACATTCATGAGAACTCCATGCCTATATCATGCTGGAAGGCAGTTGTTCTCTCTCATTGTATCCTCAATTGACAAATCTTTGCTCAAATTGCCAGAGAGACATTTTTCAACATTTGTCAAGGCCTATAAAGATGTCATTTTTACTGGCATTGATGAAATGAACTGCAAAAAATGAAGCAATGCCACAGAAGAATTCCGTAAATGTATATACAGTTCCATGCAGGTACTTATAAGTATTTATAAGTATTTATTTGCTCATTATTTAACATTCATAGTAAAATGAGTGGTTTTACATCACTGTGTTCAATAAAATTTCCAAAGATCTCCTCATGGAACTCCAGTATTATTTATAATTGTCAACCTGACACCTGGTTTGCTTAATGATGTTAAACCAGGGGTTCTGACTGAACACATCTACACACTGGATGGGGGTGTCCATGAGAAATTTGAAACCAAGCTTTGTTCTTCAATCTAGCTCACAAAAATTCTTCAAAATGGTAAACTCTTGTTGCCTTTTACTGTTTTTATGTATTTATGTACCTGCAGCTGTTATAAGGATTTTTCCATTTCCATTAGGTGTCTAAATTCGCATGATCACATTAGGTGTCTCTGCACAGTGTTGTATCTACCACAGGTATTATATGAATGGCTCTCCAGTAAATGTAGTTGGAGCGTGTACATACGGCATGCATTGCTCTGGTTCACGCAGACCTCTCGTAGTAACGTGACCAAACCATCAGGCTTCATTTTCAGATACTCAACCAACTGAGAAAGAAACAGGAAAATAGTCACAAATGAGGTGCATAAGCTGATCGTGTAAGCTCTCTCTCCCACACACACACACACACACACCATTATAACACGCAAGCACGCACACAAACAGACACATACATACATACATACTTACTATAAATAAATAAATAAATATATATATATATATATATATATATATATATATATATATATATATATATATATATATATGTATAATTTTTGTTCAGAATTTAATTTTTTAATTTTTTTGTTTTACTTTTTAGAAATCCTGTATCTCAAATTATATGAATACTTCATTTCAAGTTTGAACCCCAATCAGAGGAAAACTGCAGGCCTGACAGTTGTCCAGAAAATGACAAATGGCACCCTCCAGAGAGTAATCCACAGAAAGTCATTACTGGCTGTTCTCAGACTGCTGTGTATAAGCATATTAATGGACAGCTGACTGGAAGAGGAAATGTGGTGGGAAAAGGTGCACAAACAACAGGGATGACCACAGCATCTACAGGATTGTCAAGAAAAGTTGTTTCAAGATCTTGGGAGAGTTTCACAAGGAGTGGACTGGGGCTGGTGTCCCATCCACACATTTTGCATTTCATTTGAGAATCAGGAGTCACAACTCAATTCCTGGAGTCTTCAGGAAAAGTGGTGAGGCACAGAATCCAAGGTATGTGAAGTCCTTGCATAAAGAGCCACCACACCCAGATGTTTCAGGGAGCTACAACTGCAGCATGTGAAGTTACTGCTAATCCAGAGATAACATCAGCCTCTTATCTGGGCTAATGAGAAAAGAACTGGACTGTTGCTCGGTTCTCCAAAGTCCTCTTTTCAGATGAAAGTAAATGTTGCATTTCATTCGGAAACCAAGAGTCCTACAATCTCCAATAAGATCCTCGGTTCTGGAGGAAGAGTGGAAAGGCACAGAATCCAAGGTGTCTGAAGTTCAGTGTGAAGTTTCCTCAGTCTGTTATGGTTCAGGGTGCCATGTCATCTGCTGGAGTTGGTCAACTATGTTTAATCCGAGTCAATGTAATGACTACCAGAAGATCTTAGAGAGATTTAGAGCATTATCTGCTGAGAAGCTTTGTAGAAATTCGTATGTCTAATTTGAAATGTTTTCCCCACTCTTTCTTACAGAATTCTTTCACCTGTGAGATGTTTGAAAGGTTTCTTGCATGTAATTCACCCAGAACATCTTAATAGTTATATAATATAATAGTAATAATTACACTCTTGTCTTTCATTTGGTCTTTGGAGAACTTTTCTTTTCTTTCTTTTCAGCCATACCTTAATGGATTTACATTAATAGTTTGGGTCATTGTCATGTTGCATGGTCCACCTACACATCAGCTTCAGTTTGCCAGGCCCTGATGCAATAAAAACTGTCCTAAAACCATGACATTTCCACTTCCATGCTTCTCAGTTGATTGATGTTATTGTGTTCAAATGTTAGGTTTCGTTTGTGCCATACATGCCTTCTCTTACTGTGCCCAAATCATTCAATTTTGAATTCATCAAAAGTTCCAGATGCTCTGGTCTTTGTTTAGATGGTCTCTTCAAACTTTCCACTCCCTCTGATGATTTCTGTGACAGCAAGTGTTGCCTTCTTACAAACCTCCCATGAAAATGAACTAGAGGGACTCGATTGGTCTGAGACAAACTGTGACAAGAGCTTCTTGTAGACCCTGTGATCTAATTAAATGAATAAAGACTTTTTTACACCCCTAGTGGTCAGCTCCTGGTCTGAACTTTCTAGGAAAACTTGATGTGGCCATGTTAGCAATTATTTCACTTGTAAGTGATTTTCTGTACAGTTGAGTGGCTGATTATTAATTGTTCTGAGATCTTTTTAAATCCCTTCTCAGACTCATCTGCAACCTTCTTTCTAAAGGCCTCAGAGCACTCTTTGGATCTGGCCATGGTGATACCATTCACTTCAACGGTCAAGATCAAGCCAAACTAATATCTGAGGTTTAAATAAGACAGTCTTGTCTAAAATGATCTCTTATTATGTTCCAATTAGTAATAAATGTGGGGGTGTTTAAAGCCTTTAGTGCAGTGTCTTATTTTTAACACATCCGTATAATATTTTCTGTCTCAAGCAACATTTCTCAAATTGTTTTTATGAGAAATATGAGATTTATTCACCAGATTTACTTTCCATTGCCAAGTTGGAAGATAATTTAAACCTCAATAATGTTATATATATTAAAATCACAGTGACAAAATTGGAAAAATAACATTCTCCACACATGAAAATCAAGAAAACTGACTCTTACCTTTCCTGTCCAGCCCACACCTTTCCAGATGCAAAAGTAGACCATGACCCAAGCAATGGCCAGTGTTATTGCCAGTGGCCCTCTGATCTCCCCTGGCTCTTCCAACCCATCCGTCAGCTGATGCATGTTACGTCTGCGGTGCACAGGGAAAGAAAACCACTGTTGCTGATTGATGTTAAACGTACAGAAATGTTAGCTGACAGAAACTCCTACTGAAACCAAATACAGCCTTCATTGTTGATGCAAGGCACGTCAGCTGGCTGTCTGAGGGCCAGACAGAAACAATCGTGGCATTTTTGTGCAAATAACACTGGCCCTCTTATAATGTGAAGGACAAAAGCTGGGGTTTTTGCATGCAAACCAGAGCCCTGAATTCCAAATTGTTCCTGTCAAATGGATGCCCTTACTCCCAAAACTCCACGACGGCACTGGTCATGTTGGTCGAGCTGGCCAAGGAGTAGTTCGAAAAGCATCTGTCTGTATTCCATGGATTATCACAGGACTTCCATGGAAGATCCTGAAAGAGGATAATGTGGTGTTTGTGTAATAAAAGAATTGAAGCATTATCAGTTTAAATCTTTGCTTTATCTTGCTGTATTTGTAAAAATAAATCATGTTTATTGAAGAAGAAAATAGAATTAAAACTCTTGAAGCTGTATTTTTTTATAATTAATAATTGCACTTACTGTTGTGAAGGAGTTATATAGATAGTAAATGGCCCAAGCAATGATGACAATGTAGTAGATGTTAAGCCAGAAGGAGAGAACTGCTGCTGCCAGGCCAACACCTAAGGGAGATCAGGGTAATGTGTGTGCTGTTGAAAATGTTAACTGTGCAGGCATGACAAGTGTCGCAGCTCAGATCATTTTTTTTAAATTATGAAATTATTTGAAAGATAAAATAATGGTGGTGTAATTGGAAAACATTAGAAATAGAATTCATCTTCTGTTCCACACAAAAAAATAGAGTGGTTTACAAGAGAAATTGTACAATAATTCCTTTACAGTGGTGGTGGTGTCGCCATGACTAATTCATAAATTCAGCAATTATTTTTTTTATGCAATTCTGATCATAATAAAAAAATGTAACCTGAAATTTTTTCATTTTTTATTTATTTATTTTCTTTTTTGGGGACTATATATATATATATATATATATATCTTTTTTCTTTTTTTTTTCTTTTTTTTTTTTGCAGAACAATGGCCTGCATAGGATATATTGGCATATACCTCACCACTACAAACACTTAATTTTTTATGGTTCTGCTCTGCTCTCCCAGTCTTGCAATACATTTACAGTCATTTTGTGATATGTGCATATGATTTTGTGATATGTGTGATAACTTTATATGACAGACGTCTGGTTACATTCACCACCACTGTGAACAATTCAGACTTCTGGTTTCTGTAGAAACCAAGCCACTCTGGGGGGGACAGAGGCTTTGTTCACATGTTTAGCATTAAATTATGCAGATTGGGAATCCCCCTTTAATGCTGCACTGGT